>JABCJZ010000110.1:0-316284 GCA_013184445.1 Fusarium sp. NRRL 53497
GGTCTATAGAATCTTATAGTATTTTACTTTAATATTGAAGATTTTCTCCTATTAATTATATTAATTAAGTTCTTCCTGTTTTATGAGATTTAATTTTCTAAAGGGATGTCTGGTGTTTTCTTTTCCCCTAAGAGTGTGAAGAAATTATTAATATGGTGCTTTGCTTGTGCTTGGAGGTGTAGCGACATCTAGGGTAGTCAGAATCGATCTACGCTTAACCCTCGGATCAAAATCTGGTAACGGGAAGAAGATCTTCCTCGACGCCTCAGCCATTTGCTCTTGCATCCGTGGAGAAATTCATATTTTTTATTAATAGGTTGACCTCTCTGGGAGCTGCCTATTTTTGAGATCGTTCTTTGCCCTAGTGTCAAGTGTGAATATACCAGACATGTTCATACTATATTTCCCCGGAATCCAACTGAGGACTGATAGCTGTTCCTTTCGACAGAACTATATCCCTCGATATACGTCTTGCCAAGATCTCTACATGAGCCAAAACGACAAGTTCTTCTGAAATATGCTTCTTAACAAGGGGGCCTTCTCCGACTGCGACTGTATTCTTTGAGGCTATCAGCGATACATTGATCGGGGCTAAAAGATATTATGATCTTGGACATCAAAGGTTTCGTCAAGCCGGCTGAGTATCTTTTTTATAGATGTATGTTCGCAAGGCGCTGGATGGTTCCCTTGCCAGCTTCCATCACGTCCTTCGCTTGCCAGGTGAGATTTTAAGTAGCATCCTTTCTCACGTGAACAATACCACTAGTCTTGCTGCGCTTTCAGTTTCAAATATGCTGATGTAAGATCTGACACGCATTAGAAAATACTCACACAAGCTTCATTAATTTCCTCTTTGTCTCAACTACAAGAAGTTATCATTTTTATCTTCAAATATCTTTTGTCAACCTCGACGGTTACTCTTCGCAAAATGTCATCGAAAAACAACCCAGACATCTCAGCTGCTAAAGATGGCGGTCTGAAGCTCATCCATGCTGGTTTGTACCGGACTGGTACAGCGTCTATGTCCGCAGCTTACAGTATCCTCGGATACAAGTCTCACCACGTCCTCGACAACGTCTGGGCCGCTCCATGGGTACAGCTCGAGCAAGCCGCTGAAGCAACCTGGCCTCATCTCGCTCAGCTCCCAGATTACACATACAAGAACCCAGATGGTTCCACAGCGCTTCGGCCGCCATTGACTAGAGAAGACTGGCAGGCGATGTGGGCAGGCTACGATGTTACAACTGACGGGGCATGCGCCTTTGCACTGGAGCTCATAAAAGCATTTCCTGAAGCAAAGGTCGTCGTCGTTCAAAGAAAGTTCGAGAGCTGGTGGCCATCGTTCAAGTCGGAGCTTTTGCATTCCCTATATGACACCACCTGGCTTCAAGAATTTATAACAGGGCGTATCCTCCGCTTGCGCGCACCCAATGCAATGAGAAAGATCCACGCTGGTTTCTTCTCCTGCAATGAATACTCCATCGAATCAATCGAACCACGGGCAAGAGATGCATATGAGGAGTATTACCGCAATGTTCGTGAGGCTGTCCCATCGGAGAGGCGGCTGGAGTATACTCTTGGTGAAGGATGGGAGCCGCTCTGTGAATTTCTGGGCAAGGAAGTTCCTGATGTGGAGTTTCCGAGGGTTAATGATCGGGAGAGCCATGCCAATGAGATACGGAGGCAGAGAATGGAGTTGTTGACTAATTCTCTGAAAGTGGCCGTGCCGTTTGTTGTCGTGGCGGTTGCAGTTGGTGTTGCATATTGGAGATGGTGAGATTGTCTGTATTTATCCATAGATACACCACTACTCCGTATATATACGTCATTAGCGCCCAAGTTCCCATCGAATCCTCACTACACCAGGCGTTTAACGCTTGGACATCTTCCGTAGTATAGTGGTCAGTATGCAAGCTTGTCACGCTTGAGACCCGGGTTCAATTCCCGGCGGGAGAGTCGCCATCTGCAAAATGCAGACAATCTTTTTTTTATTTAGTTTTTCCATTTAGCAAACATGCCTTGTTCTTTTCTTTTCTCTTTTTGCCTGTCGCCCCCACAGAATATTAAGTTGTCAAGATACAGCTGGCCGATGGAATGAGGCGACACTTTTCTTTGAACCCTACTCCTTTAAGACGAGGTCGGGTATTTCTCTATCACTGATGTTTGCTTGACCTCTTTTGTGACACTAATTATCCCTCTTGTACTCTCATCATCTCTGTCGCTCTCTCGATCCTCCCCTGCTTGAATCGTTGCTCTGACATTCCCATCATAAATCTGATGGTGCTTCCCCCGGATCTGCCCTATAGTGACGAGGCTGATATCGTTCGTCCCTGCAGCATAGGAGCTGTCATCCTTTCGTAGCGCCTTGAATAGTTTTCGGAGCATAGGCATTGAACCAGCAATGAAACCGAGGCTACATTTGACAACTGTCCATAGAATAATGTTGCCGATACCGTCCAAACACTGGAGATGAAGGGAATGCGAGAATGAATTGAATTGAATTTATGATGGAGGAAGTTAGAATGATGTTCTCGGCCATAAGCCTTTGGGGGTCAGATGAATGCGAGTAAGCGAATCCTTCCTTTCAGTGAGCATGTAATAGCACCGGCGGTGCAATTGTTACCCCGAACGGCTGGTGAGATACGCCGTAGGTTACCAAATATCGACAATTGTTTCTTTATGGGGTAAATCAAGCCGTCGGATATCTTGCGCTTTTGATCCCGGATGATATGATCAGAACATGTCGAATTACCATGTGAGCTTATAAATCTTGCTGACGGGTTTCCTATACATTCACAGTATTCCTATGCTTACAACATCGGGCTTAACATGGCAGTAATAAAAAGACTTTGGTTGCAAGCCTAGCGGAAATCAAGTAGTCCTGGAAGCTCTGATCGGAAGTACTGTGGAGTTTTGCGGATATCTTGCGGATTTTGTGCGGGTTCTGGGTCTCTCTCGATATTTACAAGTTGAGTTTGTCAGCTTGTATATACAAAAAGGGAACTAGATTCGGAGGGCAAATCCTTCGACAAGGTGAGAAACGTGGATAAGCTGATCGATTCGTAATCAGAAAAGAGTATATCATTATTAAAATGAGCCTCGTTCTCGTAGTATTCCCTTGTTGTTTCCCTTCCTACTTTCTACTTACTGTCGTCGTGATAGATCATAACCCAAGATGAAAATCACAACACTCCCTCTTTTCCTTTCGTCTTTATACACTGGGCTGTCCCAGGCTCAACAGCTCCCTCCAGCCTTACCATTCTCAACCGGGTTCAACTCAACCTTCTCTCTTTCTCCAGCCCAGATCAAAGAGGCTGAGATTTCCGACACCATTGCTAGCAGTATCAACACAGTCATAAACTTTCATCAATCGAGTCTTGCAAACGGTGGCCCAAAGCAAGATGACTTCTACAATCTCCCCGACAAGCCCAATAATTTGCGACCTGGCCAAATTCTAAAGGTTCAGGAAGTAACTGATCCTGCGCCGTTCTCGATTGCACCTGGATCTTCTCTTAGCAGAATACTCTACACCACGCGAAACTTTAATGGGACTATTATTCCGGCTAGTGCATATATCCTTTGGCCATATCTACCTCGTCAGTTCAACGGCAAGTCCGGCAATAAAGCCCCCGCAATCCTCTGGGCGCATGGTACATCTGGCTATTTTGTCGACTCTGCACCTTCAGCTCATCGCGGTCTCTACTACGAAAACGTCATACCCCTGTCTCTTGCCCAAGAGGGATACGCTGTTGTCGCGCCAGACTTTGCTGGCCTTGGTGTAGATAAATCTTGGGATGGGAGTGATATTCCCCATCAGTACTTTGCGGTACAGGCGGGTGCACAAGATACTCTCTTTGCAATGGAAGCTGCCCTTGAAGCCTTCAGAAAACGGTTGAGTGGGAATTTTGCCATCATGGGCCATAGCCAAGGTGGCGGCATAGCATGGGGTGCTGCAGAGGCTCTCGCCAAAGGCAAGGATACCAGTGGCAAGAAAGCGTTCAAGGCTCTACTGAAGGGATATGTGGGTACCATATCCATTGCACCAGTCACCAAACCACTATCAACGCCCCGACTCTTCAGCAGCTACAGCGCATCCTTGCATCTGTCAAGCATCTTTCACAACTTCAAACCCAGTCAATGGATGACATCGCTGGGTGTTGTCAGACAGAAGTTAATGAGCCAGCTTAAGGGTAGTGTCTCAGTTGGCCAGCAACTCTTTTTCACAGAACCCCAGACTACATTTGAGAAGCTGGATTGGTACAACTCGTCTTACCATGCTGCTGCTTTTGAGAAAATCGCTAGTGTCGGGAGAAAAGAATTCGCAGATCCCCTTTTGGTGATCCAAGGTTCTGAGGACGTTTTCATTGCTGCTTCAACGACCAACGAGACTGTCAAGGATACCGCCGAGCTTTTCCCTAACAGCGCATTAAGCTACATGTATGTTGACAAGTTTGGTCATACTCCCATCATCTCAGGCGTGCGTAGTCTGTGGATGGCGTGGCTGGAGGAGAGATTCCAAGGCAAGAAGCAGCGGGAGGGACTTGAGAGAACGTATGTGAAAGGATGGCTTGGCGACGAGAAGTACTTTTTTGGAAGTAATGGGTATCTTCAGTGGAGTGGAGCACCGGAGTATATATATCAGAACCCGGGAGCGGTCTAGAGTGAGCTACTGGAACACGTCGAGTTCAAATCAGCTGGTTCTCCTGCCTCGAGACAACATTATCCGAAAGGGAAACCTTTTGGATTCTCATCTATTCGGGCCTCTAGACTTGACATTATTCTGCATTATATCTTTTTAATGGACCTGAGTATATTTGACTTATTGAGCTTTTGGCAACCAGTCCCATGAATCCCGATGTGCTAGTCTCCTTTCATTGGCACTGTTTGACAACCACGAAGACGAGATATTATAGTAACAATTGAATGCATCTTCAATCACATACGACCACACCTATCAGAAAATTCGGGATCCCGTCTGCTCTCCCCTAGACAAGCTGATAAGGGGCGCATTAGTAGTTAGGACGGTGACGACTAGCGAATACCCGCTGTTGTATGTTTCTTTTTGCATCTTACGTTGTATTTTTATCGAAACTGTCATCTGCAAACTCCATTCGATCATTCAGCCGTTGCGAACTTGACATACACGTTCTTTGGCGTTCGTGTTAACGAGATCATCTCATCATCCGTCGCCAACTCAGGTCTAATAGGCTCCAACTTGAGCTCCCAGAAAACCAATGTGAGGAAAGTTCGAATCTCGATATACGCCAATTTCTTACCAAAGCAGCCTCGTGGCCCTAGCCCAAAAGCCTGCGATGGTCCCTTGTTCGGATCAAACACCGTTTCCTTATCTCCCGTCTCAGTAATTTCTGTCTTCAGCCATCGTTCAGGAACAAACTCGGTCATATTTTGTTCATCGAAAAGTTCCGTTCTTTCAATGTGTGCCTGCGCAGCTTCAGATCTTTTGCTCGAGTCGACTGGAATACTGGGCATCATGACACCAGGTCCATTGCCCAAAAAGCCAACTGTTGTTCCTTTGGGGATGAATTTGCCGAGAATTTGAGTATCGGTCACGGCTTGTCGAAGTGTGACTGGGGCGACGCGTGCGTGTCTGAGCATTTCTTCGATGACGGCGTCGAGGTAAGGAATATGTGCCTTGAGGATCTCTTCAATCGTGGGGAGTCGTTGTTCATTCATCGCTTCTGGGTGTGCTTTGCGGATTGATTCACGGAGGGTGGTTTGCACTCGCTGGTCGGCAGTCAGGTATTTCATTCCCCATCGTAGAACAGCTGATGTTGTCTCATGTCCAGCAACCAAATACCCAATCAGCTTCATACAGTCAGCAAAGCACTTTAACTGGTTGGAAAGTAACATACTTCGCTCATGATGGTTTGACTTCGATAATTCGGCTTGCGTCCTTCTTTCTCTGCAATGGCATCCTCGCGAGCAAGCATGTTATCCAAAGCGCAACGATCAGGCTGGCCCAACCGTCTCCGTTCAATACTCTTTGCAATCTCACGATCCCTCAATCTATCACGACCTGTTCTTGCTCTTCTCATCTTCGGCGAGAGGTTACGGTAAAGAAAGTGATGGAAAACAGGGGCGGGTGATCGGATGGCCAGACTGACGCTATCGGCAAGAATGGTAAAGCAGCTCTGCTCATCATCAAGTGGAACATCCTCAAACTCAAACGGGTCATCTTCTCGGCCTGATACGGTCTTGCTCTTCAGCTGTTCAATCTGTTTGCCTATTTGCCCCTCTCCAGACTGGATGCCGAAGGAAGCACCCAAAATGATGTCAAGTGCTGAGTTGTGGATGTCTTGAGCTACGTCAAATGGTCGTCCGTCAGATAGTTGTCGCTTACGGTCCCAGAGCTTGAGAAGAGAAGTAAATTTGTTGTAGATCTCAGGTGCCGTGGCCTACTTGAATGAGCATTGAACTTCTCATGGAAACTGGTCGACTCACCTGGTGAAGGAAGTTGGGGGCCATTAAATCTCTAATCAACTCCTTGTTCTTCTTGAACTTGGGATCAGACGATTGCAGTGTGATATGATGGCCCGGCACAACACCCACAAACTGCTCCCACGTTACATTACTTCGATCAAACTCCTTCAGACGTCGCATGCAAATATCCGATGCCTCAAAGTGATCAGCCACGAAAACCCACGGTGCTGCAAACGGTCTCATAAAGACTTGAACTAGCGGTGATTTATGCTTGATAGCCTGTTGCGCCCACCATTCTCGACGGTTAGGAGCCGCTCTGAACTCGGGAGTGTCGCCCATGAAGGATTTGACTGCATTTTGGTTGTATGGGATACCTGGAATTGGTTTGGGGAGAAGGACACGTCTCAAGAGATAGAGCGCGCTGAGGATTGAGAAGAACAAGGCTAGAATGATATCCTTTGGAGCTCGCTCCGCTAGTTCTACCAAATGGGACACCATGGTTACTGACAGCAGGTGTAGACGCGATGCTTTCTGACAGAAGGTGTTGAGATGCAACTCCTCTTTATACTGCGCGTCGACGGCACAGCCACAAACCTTGATTGAAGGATCGAAAGGGAGGAAACTCTGCCTCCGCCGTGGGGATTATGATTGGCTCAGCCGCGCTGTATTCCCGTATTATTCTTAGTGGCTTGTAAGGCTTGCGGGGTTTAGCGAATCAACGGGCGAAAAAAGCGTTTCAGTGTTTTACAGGGTCGTTTAGTGGTCAGCGGTGGTTTTTGCTTCGTAAATTTAGAGCCTCTGTTTGCTCCCAATTGGCATCCGAACGTTGCACCAGATAGAAGCTCACGGGCTGACGCTAGAAGGAAATACAAGTGAGAATTGAAAGATCCAATACGAGACGCGAATAATACAAAGAGCAATAGCCATATAGCGATACGCTGCCCGTGGAATTGGGTTGTTCTCATCTGAGATAAGCGGAGATAGGGCTGACGGGCTTATTTTCCTTGCAGCACCACGCATGGCGCGAGGGCCCCCGCGGTCTAGATTCACTGGAGCTCTCCGCGTAAGCCGGTCATTCGGACAGACTCGACATTCCGACAATCAGCTCAACAGCAGTGAGGGGGAAGAGCATTCGATAATGGCATGTTGGCAAAAGAAAGGTCTCTCTTATTTATTGTCAATCTATGAGAGGTGAAAGGAAGGCAGCCGAGGCAAAGAAACATAATCCAATCCTTCTCACTAGAAATAACTGGCTGAGCTTGACTAACGCGGCATAAAACAACAGATATAGAATAAAAGAGTCATCTCTTATAATAATGGTTCGTCCGAGCGTACTAGCAAGAATACCGAGATTGACGAAGTAAAAGCTGGAGCGTTAGAAAGAAATGCTGACGCGACAACCAAGGCGGTAACGTTGGGAAATAACCTCTCCGAAACTCGGCTGCCTGTTGATAAGTCTACTCCAGCTAGATCGTGGTAGACTGGATCTCTCCGGTACCTGTCGGCAGTGATGCCTGCGAGATCGGTTGTTTTGTTGAGTTGTATCAAAGTGTCTTTCTTCTCGTGATGACCTATGGTGTTGTCTTTCGTGCCGACGCCTACGTCTAGCTTCCCCTCTATGCACCCTTGTATCTCTGGGAGGGCTGTGCGAGACTTGTTGCGGTTGCACGTCTGTTGTTGCTGGAGTTTCCAGAGGTCTGGCTAGCATTGGCTCCGGGGCTCCATCTGCCATGGCGACATCTTGTCGTTCCATGGGATCTTGTCGTGGTGCGTTGCCTGCCGTTTCAAGGTGCACACCGTCAAGCTCCACTAAGGGGGCTGCATGTCTTGCGACGTCTTCTTCTGTATGTATCTCCATTACCATTTCATCTAGCAACTCCGGGGTGCCATCCTCCTGTTCTTGGGAATTCGCCAGGGCGTCCTTCAGCTCAGTGTTCTCCTGGCGAAGGCGTTCTATCTCCTGTTTCAGCTGGGCCATTTCGTTCTCGGGACCGCTCAGAGGCCTTGTGTGCTGCAGTGGTTCATCGCTCAGGGCGATCAAGTCTTGACTTTCATGAGCCCTGTTACATCGGGGAATATTCTTGGCTGGTGTTGTTGTGTTCCCTGTTGAGTTGGTATCTGCGAGCTTGTGTTGATCGAGACACGCCCTGAGCTGTTTTTCCAGCTCCTTTTTGTCCTTTTCAATACTCTTAATCTTGCTTTCGAGAGCTCGGGTATTCATGCTCGCAACAGCGAGCACATTATCGAGGGCGGTATTGCGGGCTTCAGAAGCCTTAAAATCTTGCTGCACTTGCCACCTCTCAGCTTCTAGTCTCTCATACTTGTTTCTCATTGAAGCTTCGTCTTCTTTCACCCTAGTTTCTGCTTGATCGCCCTCTTCAGGTATCACACTAGCAGGTGCCGGGCTCGAGTCAGTACCGCTAGGTATGTGTTCATCTACCCCAAGATTGTCTTGTTCTTTTTCTGCCGGCTGATCCTCAAGTACGGGCTTCCCGCCAGCATCCAGTCGCTCTTTCAGATCTCTCACCTCATTCTCGGCACTCTCACGCCTATTGGTCTCTTCGCGTAGACGTACTAGGAGTATTTGTAGGTCTTGCTTGGGTGCGAAACTAAAGTGCCACTCGGTACATGTCTCATATAACCAAAACGAATCTTTGGGTACGCTAAGGACTGTCGAGAAGCCTGCGGGTGCCTTTGGCAGGTCTACTTCCTGTTCATAGGCCTTTACATTAGGAGTACTGAGTTCGGCATCAAGACTAGCCGGCTTGATGACTCGGGATAGCGATCGAGGTGAAAATGGTGAAGATGAAAACGTGGAGCGCCGGCTAGTTCCTGCTGGGCTTGGGATCCGAGTAGGCTTTTCACATGGTGGGATACCGCTTAGTGGCGTATGATAGCATGCAAGAGAGGGAATTGACTGTCCAGAAGAATTGGGAGGCGATGGAAGAGAGCGAGAATTGTGCGGAGGTTTGAAATGGTTACTATGTACCAGTTGAAGAGGAGCCGGGCGGAGCTTTGAAGAACTAGCGGAGGCCATGGCGCTGAAAGACTTGTCCTGAAAACAGGCTGTGACAAGGTGAAAGGGGAAAGGGCTTATTTCAATCCCAAGTCATCAACATCGGGTTCTTCGAAGAGCTCATCGTTCATCTAATCTAGATATGGCTGCACGTTGGTTGTTCTTAGAATTGTGTAAGCAGAGCCTGCTTGATCACGCCAACTTTGATGACTTGATTTTGAAGGCCTCAAAATCACAACTGTTAATCACAAGACTAGCTTCGACCAATCGCAGGCTGATGTCAAAGCCAACTACATCTACGATGGTGCTCGCCTCAAGTTGTCTACCAATGATGGACCAGACAACTACAGCCTCACGAAACCAGGGCGTTCGAGGGTCACTTCCGCAGGCGCCTTTCTAGATCGATTATGCTTTACCTGGAACCAGTAAAAGCATCAGACTTTACCGAAACTAAACGATCATAATTTTCTCGGCTGTTGTGTAACTCAATTCCCCACGTTCAAAGTCAGCAATACACGCCAATCGGCAACGGCGGCCGAAGTCTTTTCAATTGTTCACAGCTCAATGGCGTCGGATTCAGAAGGGCTCGGAAGTCCGAGCTGTCAGATTGTGATGAAAGTGCAATTGGTGTTGCTCTCAGCTCGCCACGTATGTGAGAAGGAAAACAATTTGGGAGGATGATTATTGGGAAGATAGCCGGGCTTGCCACTATAGCCGAAGTGCGCGATGGCTTGGCAAAAGCCGAGTTTGACAATTTCTTTCGCCATTGCAAATGATCCCACGCAGGCTGAATATACACCAGATTCAACGGTATAGGGTCAGCAATGTCAATGGGTTCTGCGGTCAAGTTGACAGGTGTCTTGAAAATATGCCTTAGCGGGTTGGAATGACTAGTTAGCGATCTCATGTTTAATCACAACACAATGCTGAGCAAACCCCTCTTGATATTGATGATCTCGGTGAAATAGCATGATACTCACTCAGTCAATGCGGGGAAATGCTTGCTCCGGGGCCCCGGGTTGTAACTTTACAAAGGATCACGAATACCCTGTACCGTCGGAGAAGGCTCCGATTCGGTGTTTTCCTTGGCGGTGAGTCGATGTCAAGGATAACCATCAGGTTAAACAGCGGCGGAGCTTCCGCGGCCCTTGTCAGTGACGTTTCAGTGGAGCGCCCTCGGTTAACCTTCGGAGAATTTGTTGTACGGTGAGACAAAGCTCAATAACGCGATGCAGTGATAAATAAAGAGCACAGAGCATCAACAAAGAAACTCTCCTCCGCATCATGAGGATCTGTGAGATAATTCCCGACATGATGTGGCCAGCTCAACTCCTCTGTCTTGCATTGCAAGTTACAGGGTCATTCTCACTCCCTGCAGAGGCAACAACCACTGAAGAGTACCCTTCGCGTAAGCCCACCTAACCCACTCAAGCTTACCCCTGACAATCAAGCTAACGCTTCGTCAGCGCAAGGAACCGGCAGAGGCATTTGGAAGAACGCATACTCCAAAGCGCAGCAGTTTGTGGATAGATTAACGATTGAAGAAAAAGTCAACGTCACGCGGGGTTTTGCGACGGATAATGTTTGCGCTGGTAATACTGGGACGATTCCGCGTCTTGGATGGCCGGGTCTGTGTCTTCATGATGCGGGTAACGGCGTGAGAGCAACTGACTTGGTTAATTCGTATCCTTCGGCTCTTCATGTTGGTGCGAGTTGGGATAAGAATTTGACATACCAGAGGGGCTATTATATGGGTAAGGAGTTTAAGGCCAAGGGAGGTAAGCTATTCTCATTCTACTGCAATTCTGTTGCTCACTGTTCATCTAGTAAATGTCCTTCTCGGACCCAATGTCGGACCTTTGGGAAGAACACCGCTTGGTGGTCGTAACTGGGAAGGCTTCTCAGTTGATCCCTACTTGACGGGACAGCTCAGCGCTGAGTCCATTATCGGCCACCAGGACGCTGGAGTCATCGCAAATGTCAAGGTCAGTGGCAGACACCCAATGGCCAAGCCTTTACTGACACATCCTAGCACTTCATCGCCAACGAACAAGAAACATACCGCCGACCATACTTTGGTGTCGAGGCAGTATCTTCCAACATCGACGACAAGACTCTTCACGAGTACTATCTCTGGCCCTTCGTCGACTCCGTCAAAGCCGGCGCAGCATCAGTCATGTGCGCATACAACCGCGTCAATGGCACCTACGCCTGTGAGAACAGCAAACTGATGAACGGTATCCTCAAATCTGAGTTGGAGTTTGATGGATTTGTGCTTCTTGACTGGAATGCCCAGCATAACCTTGAGAGTGCGAATGCTGGTCTTGATATGGTTATGCCTATGGGTGGTTTCTGGGGTGAGAATCTTACTCAGGCTGTTGAGAATGGGACGGTTAAGGAGTCGAGGGTGACCGATATGGCTACAAGGTTTGTTTCTTTGCCAACCATGCGATTGCTTTTGCTAAAGTGTATAGAATTCTGGCTGCTTGGTATCTCGTCGGTCAAGACATTGACTTCCCAACTCCCGGCATCGGCATGAAGAACGTCTCCCTCCCCCACGAACAAGTCGAAGCTCGTATCCCCGAGTCCCGACCAACTTTACTCGAGGGCGCTATTGCAGGACATGTGCTTGTCAAGAACGAAAACAACACCCTTCCCTTCCAGAAGAAACCAAAGATGATCTCCGTGTTCGGCTATGATGCCACGGTCGCTGAGACAAAGAACACGGGTAAGCTTTTTGAGCTGGGTTATACGTCTTCGCCCGAAATGGGACAAGCTGTCCTTGGGAATGAAGAGCACTTTGACCAAGCTGCCAAGGGCGGAACGATTGTTTCTGGTGGAAGGGCTGCTGCTAATGCGCCCCCGTATATCAGCGATGTAAGTCTCCCATAAGCAATGCCGAGAAAGACTACTAACATAAAGCAGCCTCTTAGCGCCATCCAGCATAGAGCTGCCAAAGATGGCGGTTGGGTTAACTGGGACCTTTCATCCTTCGACCCCGATATCAACGGAGCGACTGACGTTTGTATCGTCTTCATTAACGCCATGGCAACCGAAGGCTGGGACCGCGATGGTCTTCACGACGACTTCAGCGACGGTCTGATCCTCAACGTCGCGTCCAAGTGCGCCAACACCATCGTCACTATTCACGCAGCTGGTATTCGTCTTGTGGATCAGTGGATTGAGCATCCCAATGTTACTGCTACTATTATCGCTCATCTACCCGGGCAAGATAGTGGCGAGGCACTCGTCAAGCTTCTTTACGGTGAGGCGGACTTTTCTGGTAAGTTGCCGTACACTATCGCCAAGAATGAGACCGACTATGTGCCGTATGCGCCCTGTGGTCGAGAGGAGAATAGCGATGATCCTCAGTGCGATTTTACCGAGGGTGTCTACCTTGATTACCGCTCATTCGACGACCGTGGCATCACTCCCCGATATGAGTTTGGCTACGGTCTCAGTTACACCAAGTTCGAGTATTCTTCCTTGTCCGTCAAAGTCGATCGATCGAGTGCTTCATCTGCGGACAACGATCTCTGGAGCATCTTCGCCACCGTCCAAGCCACCGTATCCAACGTCGGAAACCGAAACGGCGAGGAGGTCGCACAAGTCTACGTGGCCATCCCCAACAGCCCGCCCAAGCAACTCCGAGGCTTCGAGAAAGTCAAGCTGGAAAAGGGAAAGTCTGCAGAGATTCCGTTTGAACTCACAAGACGCGATCTCAGCGTTTGGGATGTCGTCACGCAGCAGTGGGTGCTACAGTCTGGTAACTACACTGTTTTCGTCGGCGGAAGTAGTCGGGATCTTCCATTGAAGGAGTCCTTCAAAATCGATGCATAGAGACCAAAAGGTAGAATTACAATAGAGTACATTGAGACAAGCACGAGTTACTCTGACTCCTCGTTGCTGATATGAAGACCTCCACATTGTTCCAGTATCAGTCCAGGAACACCAAACCTTGGTAACAAAACTCGCGCTCTTGTAAGTTGAGCAGATAGCCAAGATTGATTACTGTGTCCTTGGCTTTTGCTGAGTGCTACAGAGAGTGACCACATGAAGCGGTAGACCTGTCGTGAATCTTCTTCGAGGGCTTTCGTCGCGACGGTGAAGATGTATGAGAGTGACGATTCTGGTTTGAAAGGCGTCTCATCGTAGGCGTCTAGACTTGAACAGAGAATCTGAAGGGCGTGGAAGTCTAGTGCTGCCGAGTAGACTGTCCACATGAGTCGTTTCCCTCCAGAACTAGGTGTCTTTTCAGCCAACATGAGAATATCTGTAAATTCCTAATGTTCATCAGCCAGATATACTCTTCACGTGTGGATGCTGTCGTACATCACCGAAGTGCTCAACCTGCCGCCACAACTTCCTAAGATCATTATACCCATCATGCGTCGTCGATCTTGCTAGCCGGAGGAGTTCGAGTTTGGCACCTTGACATAGGTGGTACAGACGTAGAGGTCTGTAGTTCTCCAGATCGTCGAGAAGTTCAGACACCGGATAGGGTTCGCCCCATATCTTGGGGAGGGCTGATCTTACACTGAGGAAGAGATGTTCATGGGAGATGTAGTCGTGGGCATCGCGAGAAAGGAAGTCTAGACAGAACTGTCCACTGTTCATGTTACCTGTTGCTGAATCTGCATCAAGATACCTGTAGCCGATGAGTATATGAGAAACCTATGCATTGTTGGTTAGACTTACAAAGTGTATAATAGCATTGCTTGTGCTATGCAAGGTAGCTTCTTCTCATTCGTTTCCCCATCATCCTGCAAGTACGGCCTCAGGAACAGTCGGATTCCATCAAGATGTAGTAATGATGCTCCAGTAGTTTCTGAATCGCAAGCTTCATATCTCATTATGAGGAACCACATGACAAACAAAGCATCAATGTCATAGCTTTGCTGCGTTTGGCAGATATGATCCAGCAAAGATGACAGATCTTTCAGAGCCTGAGTATAATGCACTGCGGCAGATGCTCCAAGTCGGCCTGCTCTTTCCAAAGATGCTATCGGATCAATTGCATCCTGAGCAATGAGTAGATCCTTCGCTCGCAGTTCCATGTTCGCAACTGCGATGAAGCTCCTCATCACACCAGGATATTGACTGGCGATATTGGCGTAGATATAAGAGAAACAACTCCAGGGCCAAAGCTTTCCAAAACTCAAGACCATTGTTGAGCATGGGATATATGCGAACGCTGCTCGATCATCTGGACTTAGCTGAAGCGAATTCGCCAAGGGGAGGTGCGCCGATGGCAGCGGTGATTCATGACTACTCGAGTCCAATCGCGACGGCGATATCAAGTCAGTTGGACTCGCCGAGTCGATCCCATCAGTAAAACTCGTATTTGGCGATTCACTCGAAGCAAGAAGCCGAGGACTCCCATGGCTAGCTGGACTAGCCCTCGTCACCGGCTGTCCCCTCGCACTCAAAGCCTGACCGGGCTCAAGCCATTCACACTTATTGGGGCTATTCTCACACCTGTTACAAACAGGTCGTCGCTCATCACACTTGACCTTTCGAATCCGACATGTCAAACATCCTTGTGATCGTCAGCATAAGCGATGATCGGAATTTTTGATCTCGGGCCTACCGTTCTTGGACCTCGCTTTTCGGCGAACTGCGATCGGCGATGTGATGGGCATAGCTGAGTCGTGAACAGCCGGGGATAGCTCGGGATTAGAGACTGCGACATTAAACTTCCTGCAATTAATGCGATGCAATGAAATGATGAGCCGCGATTTTCCTCTCCCTGGGCGTAAATTCAGCCCCTGCGGCTTTTACACTCCCTGGGCAGCTTAGGTTGAGCCTCTGCGGGTTTTCCGGATGGGCTTGTTTAGTACTTGGTTGAGGGATGGAGAAGTTGGACATCGGGAGAAGGTTCCGAGGAATTGAGTTTGTGCTAGTGTGGAGATAGTGAGTCGTTGCTTAATGCCCAGTAAGAACTTTACTTCCATTCAACTGCCCACTGGTAAGAACTATAACGGTATCCGATACGGATAGACATCTGACATTAATCTGGGTACCGATATATGAGATGCTCTTATGCATGCTATCTCTAAAATCGATAAAATCCTCATTATCAGACACAAGTCGAGGTATTGACTCGTCATTATCGGCTCAGTAATCATTAGCCTCAACTGCGATAACAGCTCCGAAGCTTCTCATTGGACAATTCGGCTATTTTAGCGTCTATCGGTTCAGGTTACCCGATGGCCTGCCACACAGACCCCTCAGTGCCATGCTCCTTAGTCAATGCCCTGGCAAGACTAGCGATCCCGTTCTCACGGAGCTTCCTGATTCAGGCGTAAATGTTTACTCGGAATTTCCTGGAGTGAAACACTATCGCTTATGTCATGTCCCGCGGGAGCTGAGGAGCTCATATAAGGCAAAGCCAAGTCCGGGGTTGTTATTCCCTAGTAACCTCATCGTGACTATTGAACTTATCGTAAGCATACCTAGCTCAATATGTCTTTTTCCAACGAGCAACTATATGAGAGGATCTCCAAGTCTGTCGCCCATCACGAGCGAGATTTGGCCGACATTTGCAAAAAGGTAGCTCACTACGATAGTCCTTGACAAAGCTCGTCTAACGTCATTAGATTCACGAGAACCCCGAATACAACTACAAAGAGTTCAAAGCCCACGACAACATTTGCGATCTTATGGAACGTCTCGGATACAATGTAAAGAGACACGCGTACGGTATCGAGACATCTTTCGAAGTTGAATTCGGCAAAGGAGGCAAAGTAATTGTCTTCAATGCCGAATACGATGCACTTCCCGGCCTCGGTCATGCCTGCGGCCACAACCTCATAGCGACGAGTTCCATTGCAGCTTTCATTGCTACGGCCGAGACAATACGCGAAGGAAAGCTCTCTGGAAGAGTTAGACTTCTTGGAACACCTGCTGAGGAGGGAGGCGGTGGTAAAGTCCATCTGATCAAGGCTGGAGCTTATGAGGGCGTTGATGCTTGTCTCATGGCACACCCAACAGGCCGTCTTTCACCAGATGATTCACAGAACGTCGATGGTGTTTCAGCTGCAAGGTCCAGTGCGAGAAGGCAGATGAAAGTGTCTTTCACGGGCCAGAACGCTCATGCGGGTAATACTCCCTGGCATGGAAAGAATGCACTCGATGCTGTTGTATCTTCCTACGTCAACATATCACTTCTCAGACAGCAAATTCAACCGACGGAGCGTATACACGGGGTCATTCGAAACGGAGGTGCAGAGCCGAATATTATTCCGGACTCGACGGATCTTGAGTATTACTTGAGAGCTGCTGGGGTTGACCAGATCAAGGATCTTACTCAGAGAGTCGAAGCGTGCTTTGATGCGGGAGCATTGGCGACTGGCTGCAAGGTCAAGTGCAGTTGTGAATCGTGAGTCCAACCTACCTGATTGTAATACTTGCGCTAACAGGAGTACAGAGATCAAGATTATAGGGAACTTCGACCAAATATGTGCATGTCAAGCGAGTTCACAAAACACATGAAGGCATTTGGCCGAGATTATATCAGCGATACGAATCAACCACCAATGGGTGCTTCAACAGATATGGGTAAGCATCGCATCCGACACTCGTAGCTAGACTCGATCAAATCTAACAACTATGTAGGCAATGTTACATACTATCTTCCCGGTATCCATCCCATGTTCGCCATCGGAACAGAAGATCCTCTCATTCAACCTCATACACCCAAGTTTGCCGAGGCAGCTGCGACAAAGGATGCGTTTGATAGAGCTTTGGACTGTGGCAAGGGGCTGGCGGCTACGGCTTGCGAAATGTTGCTGCAACCTAGGTTGATGGATAAGGCGAGGGAGGAGTTCAAGAGAGATGTTGAGCCAATTGGATATAGATTATAAATACTGCTGTAGATGAGATAATGATAAGCGTTGACTTTTAATTACTTTGATGGTATTTGGTCTTCTAGATGGATGGTCTGTCTTGAACATGCTCCTCTCTATCGTTCACCAGGTTGTTACCACTAATATTACGGAATGATGTGAGCTTTCCGTGTGAACGCGGCACTTCTAGTCATGATCGCGTACTATATCTGGCTATCTCTGCCGACGCCGCGGCACAATCATTGAAAACTTTCGGCGTACCAATCCCTATCAAGTTCAATATCTTCGCCCCTTGACCAAACTCGAAGCCGTTCTTCCCGTGATCCCGCTCCACATTCCCAATCAGTAAAACCTGACATTATCATGGCTATTTGCCGAAGCTTGATATGCTTGCCGAGTCAACCAATCGGCAACGCCTTGACCAAACGTCGCGAATGTGTGCGTAGGCGCAACCTTGATTTGCCGACTTGACCAATCACTGCGTTGCGATATCCGAGCTGAAGAAACTAGCGATACGGCTCTTTCAGACGGGTAATGCAATAACCTCTGTTTTTTCTGATCATGTTGCAATCTTCAACGTCAGTGCAGAGATAAACCCCAGACTATCAGTGAGGAGATATGCGGGGGTGGAGATATCGTTATTACCCGATTCATCCAAGATAAAGCCACTTTGATCTAGATCCTCGTCTTGTCTCGCTTCTATATCTACTTAACTGCCATCGAGTCCTCCTGCAAACCAACACTTCAGCTTACAATCAACACTTCTTCAACTTACAACAGATTATACTATTTGATTCAACTACAATGTCGTTTGATAAAGGAGACAAGACCAATTTCCCACCTCAAGACCCTGATGCCAAGATGGGCGAGACATTGAGCCTTCAAGGCTCGATGCAAGTTGCAGAGGAGGGCGTCGACAACCACTACAGAGGACGAAAGGTTCTTCGAAGAATTGACCTCTGGTAAGTCAGTCCTTCCATGCCAAGGTAACGTCGCTGACATTGCCATCAAGCCTCATGCCTCTTCTTCTTGTGTCATATACGCTGCAGTTCCTCGACAAGCAGTCGCTAAACTTTTCGTCCATCATGGGAATCATCGACGATTTGGTAAGTAGGCGCCGACTAATAAATAGCTAACAACTCACTGACTTAACTAGGACCTCACTGGCTCGAGATATAGTTGGTGCAGCAGCGCCTTTTACTTTGGCTACCTCGCCTTCAGCTATCCAGCATCATGGCTGATGGTTCGTCTTCCACTCGGAAAGTATCTAGCTGGATCAAGGTAAATATCCACTAACTCTCAAAATACCTTCTCTAATGTCCGGTAGTCTCGCCTGGGCCATTATTCTATGCTGCCACGCCACAGTCCAGACGTTCCCTGGCCTGCTGGTTGCTCGCTTCTTCCTCGGTGTAGCAGAGGCTTCAATCTCACCCGGTTTTTCGCTCATCACTGGAATGTGGTACAAGCGTGAGGAGCAACCTTTCCGACACGGTATCTGGTTCCTAGGAAATGCGATTGCCACTTCTTTTGGAGGACTGCTAGCTTACGGCATTGCCCATATCGGTGGCGCCCTTGAGTCTTGGAGAGTAAGTCAACCCTCAACTGCTTCACCCCGAGGATCATAGCTCATGGTTATTTCTACAGTGGCTCTTTATCATCTTTGGCCTCATCACTCTCGCTTGGGCTATCGTCCTGGCCATCTTCCTCCCCGACACTCCTGACAACGCACGCTTCCTCGATGATCAGCAACGTATCGATGCCGTCGACCGTATCCGAAGCAACCAAACAGGCTTGAAGAACAACAGTTTCAAGTGGGAGCAAGTTCGCGAGGTCATCAAAGATCCCAACGTCCTACTGTTGATGCTCTTCCAAATCGCCTTCAGCATTCCCAACGGCGCACATACAACAGTAAGCAGCATGTGCCCAACCGGGTGGTCATTCTCTAACATAGATGCAGTTTAGCAGTCTTGTCATGGCAGGCTTTGGCTTCAGTAGATTTCAAGTCTACCTTCTGAACATGCCCATGGGTGCGATCCTTGCCTGTTTCGCCCTCGGATCAACTTACCTCTGCAGTCGCTTCAACGGCTACAGAACCATAATCGGTGCATGCCTCAGCTTGATCAGGTAAGCAACTCCGATACGTGTGCAACGTCACCATCTGACCGTTACAGTTTGGCTGGCTCGCTTCTTGTCCGGTACGGCCCCAACCAAGGCAGCCGACTCTTTGGACTATGGATATTCGTCGCCTTCGCCGCCGGTTTCCCCATTTCCTTGTCTATGGTCGCTTCCAACGTTGCCGGCTTTACCAAGAAGAGTGTAGCGTCCGCCATGATGTTTATGGCATACACTGCCGGCAATATCATCGGTCCTTTTCTATTTTTTCCATCCGAAGCGCCTGAATACTCGGTAAGTTGGCCAGTCGCTGGAAGCTGGGTGTGTATCTGTAACAAAACTGACATCATGGACTGCAGAGCGGCTTCCTGGCGACTTCGATCTGCTTTGGCGCCTCGACGGTGATCATGCTCGTTTTGCGATTCGTGTTGATCTGGGAGAACAAGCGACGCGATATGCTTCAACAAACCAGTGCAATTCTCCGCGATGAGACAGAGCAGCTCGAGATTTCCGATGTAACCGATAGGAAGAACCTTGACTTCCGTTATGTTTACTAAAGTCGCCAAAAACATGAGGTCGGGGGGACGGGTCGTGCAGCCAAATAATATCATTCACAGTTCCAGCAGCTAGCACTTGAACAACGTTAACGTTGTAATACATTAGTGTATCAATTAGGACCTCAGAATGTGACACCTTGGCAATTCGTTTTCTTTCACCCCTTAGTTCTTGGTCGATGTTCCCTCTTTTCAAGCCGTCTGACTTGGACAATGTGTAAAGAAAGGACCTAGGTATTCTCTACCAAGATCGCATGGGTCACTTTACTCATGGTAACGATAAGCTCACTGCATGCAACCTAACCGATATAGGGTGTACGCCGAGGAGAGAAGCACATGCTTAAAGTAGTATGGGCGTTACGCGATGTTAAAAGAATTCCCCCATACTTTATCTCGACGTATGAGACGGTTTGGAATAGCTAATTCTCCCCGAGTTATACAATCTTGGCATCTCTTTTGAGGTTTGATGACCGTTGGCTGTGTCAGTAGTGCGCCGAGCTCTTGTCACATGGAGGATCTTAAAGTACCAAATGGTTCCAGATATGAAAGCGAGCATTTGCACCGAGATGTCTGATGCCTAAGCCTAGAGCATGTTCTGCCACATTCGCCAGTAGTTGCGACACCAAGCACATCATGAGAAACCTTATCCTCAGTGCCCATACCCTGACCTCATTCGCCAGCGCATTTCTGATCACAGACGAAGGCGTCAAATGTCGACGCGGCCCCTCTACAAGCCATTCTATCCAGAGACAATTCAACAAGGGAACAGACGTGACCATCACTTGTCAGACCGAGGGAACCAATATCGAGGGCAACAGCCTTTGGGACAAGACGACCTACGGCTGCTGTGTCTCCGACTACTATGTCAAGACAGGATCAAGCGGATACGTAACGGAAAAGTGTGCTGTTTGCAAAGCGCCGAGATCAAACCAGGCAACTGTCAATCTCATCGCTAGTTTTGAAGGGTTCAGGCCTGATGTCTGTGAGTAGAGTGTATCTTTGGGGTCTTCACAACTGACACTTTCTGCCCCAGACAATGACCCAACTGGTAACCCGACAGTGGGATACGGGCATCTTTGTGATGCGCCTCAGTGCAGTGAAGTCAAGTATCCGATTCCACTGACTGTCGGAAATGGGAAGAAACTTCTGGCCGATGGTGTGGAGGTTCGTCATGATGGACAACGGGCAAGGCCTTTTCACTAATACAGTTCAATCCTACAGGAATTCGAAGTCTGCATCACAGCAATGTTGAACACAAAAGCAAAGCTCAACAGGAACCAGTACGGCGCTCTTATCAGCTGGGCATTCAACATGGGCTGTGGGAATGCCGAATCATCTACACTTGTTCAACGCCTTAACACCGGTGAAGATCCAAATACCGTCATCTCTCAGGAACTTCCCCAGTGGGTTTATGCGAGTGGTCAAAGACTTCCGGGTCTCGTTCGTCGACGCAATGCCGAGATTGAGTTGGCGCAGATGCCAACTCGTCGCAGGGCCCTGCCAAAGCGGTGTTGAGGAAGTGTCACTTGACTGTCACATTTGACTACATATAGCCCAAACCATACCATCGGTTGGACTGGATAAATAGTATTTAATAGATGATTAAGTTGGTTCTGTCATGAAATCTCCCCAGAGCTAAATTTTGAACATACTTCGTCAACCATCGCTTGAGCAATCGCAGCCTGGTAGTTCTTCGTGTTGAGGGTCACCCAAGGCATTAGCATCCGATGGGCTTCAATCGTAACCACACCGTATAATTCCCACTCATCATCTCCAGAACTTGACGGTGTCGCCGTACTGGGAGTACTAACAGAATCCGCCGACGTCTCGCTCTGCCGTGGTTTTATATACCACTGTGTCCAACTCACAACTCCAGCAGGTGCATCTGTCCTACAGATTATGCCATTTGGAACCTTCTGGAAAACGATGGGCCATTTCAAGTCTCTCTGAACACCTGGCCCGAGCCTTATAACCTCATAAGCTTGATAGCATCGTAAACTCTGATGCGGATCCGTCGCATCGAAGAAGGAGTCATTGGCGACTAGATCACGATCCAGATCGGACTTTTCCCAGGATCTCATGCCCGGATTATTCCGCAGGATAGGCTCATATGTCTGGAGATATTCAAGGGCAGCCTGGTGCGGTATATGTCGGGGGATGGGCACTGTGATGAAAGTGTGGTGCTGTGAGCGCATACTCTATATTGTCCGTGAACTAGAGACTATCAGACACGCGCAGGTGAAGCAGATGGGTTGTCTTACGGTGGCCCAACACCCTGGATCAGTGTTGAAGAAATCAGATTCAACTGCCGAGGCGTTTTGCGCAAAGGAAACTGGTTGCTCAATTGCATATCCAATATATTGCGCGTTTACTGACTTGTCGCGCAATGAGCGGTGATGAGAGGAGGTCGTTGCGCGACTACCAGCCAGATACCAAAAGAATGACGAAGTTGTCGAACAAGGTTGCAGTGACGGCAGATGCCAAACGAGCGGCACGACTCAGCCATACAAGGTTCATGTCGGCATGACTGTGGGGACGCCAAGGGTTTCTGGACCAATGAACCCGACACCAAGGATGGATGGGTCCGTATCCGGAGTATCTATTTATAGCATTCGCAGTCTCTGGTGCGAATGTCCCGCATATCAGAGGATCAGATAAGGCCGCAATGTTCAGAAAGATAAATCCGTTGCTATGTACTGTATGAAAGAATGCTTCCTGATCTCCCATGATGGATTGCAGGATGTAAATAATATTTTTCTTTTTGGTGTCGCCATTTAAGAAATCCCTTAGACTCCAGTGCAAGACGAGCCAGGGACACCGCATCTTCAAACCCTCGTCTCAGACTAATATTTGGGAATTCATAAAAGCTGATAAGTTCAACAATAAGTAAATAGTTAATATTTCAGGATTTGATGTTGCTGATCAATGATTTGTATCTGGTTATTGATCTAGCGGTGTGCAGTAGCAGACCTGCGTTTAGTGCCTGGATTAAACACGAGCGATGAACCAAAAAAGAAGGTGCATTGCAAGGATGAGACCTGGCTCTTGTTATTGTGGCCTTAAAAAATGGCTGCTCAATTGACGTGTTTGAGTCGAGGTTGCATACTCAATGCTTAAATATATTTCAATGCGCAGCGTTCTGGTTTCGATGCACATAGACCAGGCGCAATGCGTTGGCTGGATATGCATACATATAACAAACCGGAGACCAACACTTAACAAATAATAGAGTTTATTGGTAACACTCACGATGTTACATTGGTACTGCCCTACCTTGAGCAGATCATCATCAATCTCTTGAGCCATTCGCTCATTCGCTATCGCCCCTGCTATTGCAACGGGGACGCCGGTAGATTGTACGAATGTCATAGCGCTTCAGCTTAGGGATTTCAGTTAGTGTAAAACCTCATCCAGATGTCTGATTACAGGATTGTGGCGGGCTGAATATCTGTTCTGGTCATGATATGATGCTGATCAGAAGTCTTGGCAGGCAATAATCTGTACATTAGTGCTGATTGGGGTAAGCCGCCTGCAGCTGTTAGGCGTTGAATTGCCGCGAAGCCGGTAAAACTAGATACACATAAAGAACGAGTTCCGCACATTAAGGAAGAATGGCTATAGTAACATCACTCTTGTTTCAACATACCGAGTTTCATCGCACTTTCGACTCTTGAACGACTCAGTATGCCACCAACCATTCCTTATAACCCCAACCTCGTCCTGGGCAATGTCGTCGACAACAAGACTCTCGCTGTTCTCGGACAGATTAAAGAAGCCCAGTTATATGTCGACGACGCCCAAGAAGAACTGAACACTCTTCTGGCCTCTAGACGCAGCCTTGGTAAGCGATCCCTGTTTTTAGTTGACCTGTTATTGGAAGTGTTTAGTCTGACTGCATGTTAGACATGACCAGGAATGAACTCACAAACCTAGGAATCGATACCCAAAACCTTAGTCAAACCCTCGATACGGTCAATGATGATATCGCCAGAGCTGCCGCTGCCTATGCCTCAGAAAGGATCAAAGCGGAAAGCACCCTCCGGCCCCTTCTGAAGCAACTCCGTACAATTCATCACCATGCTGAAAGTCCAGTGGACTATGTCAAGACAGATATCAAGACGTTGCCTATTGCCACCGACTCGATGCGCATGGACGTGCAGTTCTTCTGTTTCGATCCCAACCAAGAGACAAGCAGTACATATACCAAGATTGTATCATCAT
Source organism: Fusarium sp. NRRL 53497 (assembly GCA_013184445.1). Taxonomy (NCBI): domain Eukaryota; kingdom Fungi; phylum Ascomycota; class Sordariomycetes; order Hypocreales; family Nectriaceae; genus Fusarium; species Fusarium sp. NRRL 53497. The sequence goes on from JABCJZ010000110.1 coordinate 24,192, forward strand.
TTGTCTCTGAGTCCATTGCCAATCTAGACCCATCTGTTCAACATCAGGTCAGCGAGGCAGCTCAAAGTCAGACCGCACTCCAGTGCGCCATGCACAACATCACCGGCACTCTCGTCATCACTGCATCGTGCACCCACAAAAATGCATCTGTTCTTGCTCCCTGTATCATCAACGTCGACGAGGGCATACGTGCTTGGAACCGTATTTTCGCCGACGACAAAATCAACTTTACCAAGGTCGACGAAATAGCGGCGATAGCCAATGCAGACGATACCGAAGGCGAAAAGAAATTCAGTATCTTGTCTGGCGTGACATACGGCTCATGTTTCGTCGGCATGGTTCACATAGTTGATACTGGGAACAAGGTTGCCCCAGACCTATCATCTATGGCTAAAAGCTTGCAAATGAAAATGGACGAAGGCGCGTGGTTCGAGGGTTTGAATGGAGGCTTTGGTGTCAATTCAACATTTGGCGACGAGGTGAAGAGCCTACTGAGCACACAGAATGTTACGTCGCATGTCACTGTGTTCTCGATGGGCGTCATACCATCAATCGTGTCTAATAACGTGGCCAAAGCTGTCAAGCAGTTCGCGGAGTTTAATCCCAAGTCGAGTATGGACGTTATTGCCAGCATTCAGAACGCGACAACTACTGAACAGTCTTCGGTTGGCGGGGCAGCCGATGTTGCGCGGACAGGAGCGAGACTGGTGACCCTGAAGAGTAGTGAGATCAAGTCGACTCTATCTGCTCTTGGAGACATGGATAAAGTACAGAACAAAGTCCTGGACATCAACTCGCTCATGACAGCGTTGGATGACTATCTGTCCAAGGTACCCGATGCCACCTCTGGTGTTCCGCTTAACTACCATTTGAAAGACGTTACTAAAGACATGCTGGCTCAAATGTGGTTGGCAAAGTATTTCCCCGGAAAACACAATGGCATCCAAAATAACGGTTCGGGGCCAACATCGATTGATTATTAAAGATGGAGGGAAAGGAAGAGACAAAAAGATGGTTATAAGGTTATGGATTTCACATGCAGTTAGTCCACCAATTAAGGCTACCATCCTTTCCAAAATCGTGTGTCACATTCGGGCCCCCGCGGAATACCGAAGGGCCAACCAAGATGAATCCTCCTAAGTTTGGGTGGGAAGACTAGCTTTCGCCACAAGGTCCGTCTGCAAATAACACATCTTGATCACAACTTAGATATTATCTCTTTGAGCGGCACAAGCCTTAGGGGGGGTCACAACAGGGGTATAAGACCAATTAGAATGAGCATGATGTATGATACATTTATATACACCTAAATTTACCAACAATAAAAGTACCAGCAGGTTGCTGCACTACATATAGCTACCTTTTATATAGAGCTATCTGATAGATACTTTATGTACCATTTGGGTACTGGTCTGGTTAGTCAGCAAAGTGGGGCGAGTGACATGCCTAAGGCTTGTGCCGCTTAAAGAGATACCTAATATCTCAACAATCGCTAGAGTTTGAGTAAACCTAAAGGATGACTCTTTTTCCCCCCATAAAGATATATAAAATGCTCTATTCCTTCCGCCAAGACAATCCAACTCAGCTGTTGTTGCTGAGAGGAAAAAGTTAGATGACTGGTTGTCTGAGTTAAATCTGCTGCGGGTTGCGGAGGAACTGAGAAAAGCTGGGGATATTAAGTTTGAAGTCATCACGAGGTCTCTGAATAAAAGGCTATTTTAACACAATGGGATGAATCCTCCGTCAGCGCTAGGGATAGGGGGCCACGAGGAAAACACGCCAGCTCAAAGAATTGGGTCGGTTGATTGGCTAGGCAACTTTTGCAATTTGATATGATCAACTAACTACGCGTTTAACTCATGTTTTCGGCAAGTAATATTTTAGTAGACGTTTGTTCAATACTACATATACTGCCGTTGTCTTGCCCCGTTCCCAAATGATTCGTAACTTGATTCGCTACTCCGTATCCATTTCTCTATCCTCGATCAAAATACGAATATCTCTGCCAAGATGATAGCCCGTCTCCGCAGTCAGAAGAGCTCCAAAAGTCTAAAAGACAAGTCTAGAGTTTTAAGAAAGCTTAGTCCCATGTTCGTATCACATCTTCACATTCTTATTCGGAGTCAATCTAACGACCGGCAGTGAAGGTTTCAATTCTGCTCAACATTTCCTAGAAATTTATATCGGATGCGCTATATCCTGTCGCTACCATGTTCCGGAGACCCTCTTGACTTCAGACGCAGAGTCTTTTCAAAATCTAGTCGAGAACGCATTTGCTCGTGCCATTCTACAACATCCGCTCTTCACAGTTGGTCGGATCAATACTGACTCCAAAAAGCCATATTGGGTACGACTAGATCAGATTAACTTCAATAACCACATAACATGGCAGTCGGTTTCTGAGTCTGAGGATTACGAGAGCACCCTTCACGATGTTCTGGAATGGCAGATCAACAACCCATACACCAACCTAGAAATGCAGCCCGGTTGGAGGACAGTGATACTCAAATCTGCCAATCCCACCTTCATCGATGTTGTCTTCGCCTGGGATCATACAGCAGGAGACGGCAAGAGTGGCAAGATATTTCTCGAAAGTTTTCTCACTTGTCTCAACACCCCAGATGACAACTCTATAGCCTTGAAAGACCGATCTTTTGAGGTTCTAGTTACTGATTTCACGCCTCCGTTGCATAATTGGATCAAGCTTCCTATCTCACTGAACTATATCTTATCCGAGTTGGGGAAAGACATCATCTCGCAGACGAAATCAACCCAACCACCTCATAAGGCGACTTGGGCACCCATCCTAACAGATCCATCTAAAACTCGCGTCGCACTGATGCATGTTACGAAAGACGTATTGCAGCCTGTGCTAAGCGCTTGTCGTCAACATGAGACAACCCTGACTGCACTTTTCAACGCACTTTTCTTGGTGTCAATGGCGACTAAGATTTCGGAGTCCAAGGCTCAAGCGTTCTCATGCGGAACGCCTGTTTGTTTGAGACAATTCCACGAAGCAGGAAATTCCGGGATTGATATGAACAAGACGGTTATCAACAGCGTTGCTTACTGGCCATTCATCTTTGATCGAGGCCTTGTTACAAGAATTCGCCAACAGTTCTGCGACGCCAAAACGAACACCGATTTGAATAAAAATCTTGAGGATACAGTTTGGTCAACTGCTAAATCCCTGCGAGAAGCATTGTCGGCAAAGTTAACGCTGGGTACCAAGAATGACTCGATAGGTTTGGCCAAGTTCATCAAGGACTGGCAGTCATACCTGAAGGGTCATTTTAAAACGCGTGAGCATTCCTTCGAGGTCAGCAACTTAGGTATTATTCAAAGCAGACTTCCAGAAAGTGGCGATGGAAAAGATAAATGGACGATTGGGAGTGCCGTTTTCACCCAGACGGCGCCTGCAGCTGGAGCTGCCTTGACTTTCAGCGTTGTCTCTGTCAAAGACGGGGGATTAGTTGTGACAAATGCTTGGCAACTTGGAGCGGTCGAGGAAGGGCTTGCTCGGGGCGTGTCTTCTGATGTAGAGACATGGCTGAATGAGTTGGGAAATACAGGGCGTATTAGCTTTATAACGGGAAACATGCCTTCGTGAGACAGGTATGAGGCAAGAGATTCTATTAACAGAACAAGATTTCAATTTAGCCTACGATTAGTCAATTTTAGTCTAGATATACTGTGAATATTTTAAAATATAAAATAGGGTAGCAGGGCTGAGCTTGGTTCTGGTGTCTTAGTCATGCTATTATGGGTCGCCATAATAATCTAGCGGCCTAGACATACATATTCTCAGGTGCTGTCAGCCTAAGCGCTGAAGTCTTGCATCTTCACAAAGCAAAAATGCCTCAAAAACGCTATACACTACCTGGCCAGCATGCAAAGCGCATGGGTCAGCATGAAGAACGCCTTCACAAATCAATGCACGAATCTATCCTGCAGGAGTCTAATAAGATGTCTCCTCCTTATACCATTGAGCTTCACGACAGCTCAGTCGGAGGAACTCGGGGCTGGGGAGAATCTTTGCTGTTCATAGCTGGCAGCCCGCAAATCATCAGGCCCAGCGGTTCTGTAACGCCAGAGGTAGACAAGGTTTTGTATGCTCATGACAGTATACAACTGCGCAGCGCCCATCCGCTTTGTTTCGCATGCAAAGACACCTTCGACTATTTCTGTAGGTTCCAGCAGCCTCGGGAAGATTCCGAGTGGATGAAGAATAATGTGGTGCATTCGGATTCGCTCTCGTTACTTTTCGACTCTGCCACGGTGGAGGGATGTTTCATCTGCCACCAAATCTGGAGCAAGATTGAGAACATGTATCCGAGCCTGGATCCGGGCGTGTACTCAGATTATAGAATTGAATGTTGCTGGAGCGCTAGCAAAGGTGTGGACAAGGAGATAAAGATGTGGATGGTCATGTACAACCCTTCACTACAGAAATTGCCGATATATAACTACCAACATATCCTGCGGCTTGGACTCTGGCCTAGAGAACACTTTGGGACTTACTTTTACAAAGAAACGAGCCGGGGAGATGCTGCTGATAGTCAAGATGCTGGGGATGAATGTGCAAACGACGGCACCAACAACCATGTCGACACCAAGTCCCTGGCCTTATCGTGGCTGGCGAGGTGCGTCCAGAACACTGACGGACAACATGATATCTGCAACCAAAAACAGGGAGACTACCTCCCTAATCGACTTTTAGACGTTCGACATGCCCTAGAGCGAGGAAGGGTGCGGCTTGTGTGCCCAAAGGATACGCCCGATGCGTTCGCTAAAAACGTTAGATATGCATCATTGAGTCATTGCTGGGGCGTCCAGGGCGCAGCGGAGAAAACCCTGCTCTTGACTAACAACATCCAAAGCAGAAAATCCGAGGGACTAGCCTGGAACTCGCTACCCAAGACGTTTCAAGACGCCTTCAAAATCGCGTCTTGGCTCAAGTTGAGCTGGCTCTGGATTGACTCCATGTGTATCATTCAGGATTCCAAATTGGATTGGCAGGAGGAAGTCGCGGTGATGGATCAGGTCTACATGAGCGCAGAAGTCAACATCTCGGCTGATTTGGGGAAAGATAACAAAGGTGGTTGCTTCGCGCAACGTGATGATATTGATATCACGCCCCTGGAATTCACAGCCTCTCAGATTGAGCGTACGTGGGTAGTGACGACGGAAAACAGCTTTAGCTGGATGGACTCAGCGCCCTCACTATCGCGGGCGTGGATCCACCGCGAGAGACAGCTATCGCGACGTATCCTTCATTTTACTGCTAAAGAACTGGTATGGGAGTGCTGTGGGCGTAGCAGGGCATGCTTTGCTAGTGAGATGATGCCAGGTGGCGCTCCATTCGATACAGTCTTCAACGGGGAGACCAAGTTCCAGATTCAGTGTGCAGATGTCGCCATGGGCAATACCTCGAATCATCAGGAGAATAAGGAAGACCGGCTGGACAAGCTTCATAAGCTCTGGAACTCGACATGCCAGGACCTGTCAAAGAAGTCTATCACCTATGCCTCCGACTTGCCACTCATATTTTCGAGCCTGGCCAGGGAGTTTCACAGGATGATGCCAGATGATGAGTACGTCGCCGGACTTTGGCGCTCCACACTAGCCGAAGCACTCCTCTGGTGGGTGCCGGGTGATAAGCCCGAGTACAGCGGCTATATCGCGCCGTCATGGTCATGGCTCAGCGCCGCGACTCCGGTAGAGATGTACGAGCCAGGTCACCACCAGCACAAACGCGCCGTCGTCGAAATCCTTGCCATTAACATGCAGTTCGATTCTTCGAGTGACAGAAGGTACGGCCAGCTTGTCGAAGGGTCAGCGCTGCATATGCGCGGCTTTTTACGTAGGCTGCATTTCCACTTCACAGGCCATGGTGGTATTATCCTCAGTGTCATCGAGGAGGATGCCCACGGCCGGGACCGACTCCGCAAGATCGGCGTGGACTGGGATGAGGATGAGGGACAAACGTTCCGCATAACTACAGACAGCCTCCTCAGCCTGCCGTCCCAGGAGTTTGAGTGCTACGCCCTCTTCACCACCCTGGACGAGTGGGCGCAATTCCAGTATAACTGCCGACGACGAGTCGCCTGTCTCCTGCTGGAGAAAGTGGCAGTAAACAGCAGTGGTGGCAATAAAGAAGAACCTCATCTTTACAGGAGGGTAGGCACACTCGACCATATCTGCGATAAGTATAGCTTCATGTTACGTTATCGGGTAGCACCGGATGCGACTGTCCCTGAGGCGGGATTCTCGCGAGAGACGTATGAGGAGAATCCTACAGGGTATACCGGGCAGCCACAGCCTAAGCCTTGGTTCTTTAAGACAGACAGTACCTCAGCTACTGAGTCAGATCAGGAAGAGGGCGCTGAAACACCTTCCAAAGGACACCGTAAGCCCGCGACGGACATCTGGGATCTGCTGGCGGAATACCTCCGTCGAAACCGCTGGGGCATCATCGAGTACTACAAAGACCATGAAAAGAAGGCAGAGAGGGTGGCGAGCTCCAGCCCTGGAACCCAAGACGGCGAAGGGGAAAAAAGAGGTTACGATACTGACGACTCACAAGCTAATAGTGAGGTCTCCCCGTTGACAGGTGCCGGCGAGAATGAAGTTTCCAAGGAGCTGGTCGAAGGTGACGAAGACGAGGATAATGATGAGGGCGATTCCGATGAAGATGAAGATGAAGACAAGCAGAAAAAGTACCCCGAAGATATCCTCCGACTAGGGGCCGCAATGTACAAGATCTATAACCATCACTCCTCGGGTCTTGCTCCAATGTCTAGCGTTGATGACGCAGAGGAGGCCTGGGCCCGGTTGCAGGAAGCTCTATGGATTGACTCTGAGACAGTGGCATATGGGACTGGTATGCCGCAGGATCCAGAGGCATCCATGTATCAGTTTGACGATGTGTTGGATATATGGAAGGAGATGCAGGGTGTTGTTCCATGGCTGAAGCGGTTAGAAGTTGAAAAGGTTACTTTGATCTGAGAGCCTGAGGCACTAGAGAGGCTCCTCTTGTCTAGAACAAGTATCAGCTCTGTTATGATAACCTTGAGCTTTCAGGCACATTGTAACCCAAGGGACTAAAGTGCCTATCGAGTCTGGTGACACCCTGAAGAATTGTCTGGTTGAGATTATCAGTCCTGGTGTTTTTGTATAAGCCTAAGCTTGAAGCCGCTTAAATGGAGAAATTGACTGATATGAAGACCTCTACAGTTCCCATGTAAGATTCGTTAACTCAACGCCAACATCTGCATGCTAATTTCATCTAAGGTACCAGTCTGAACTCTGCGATGCCAAGTTTCGTGGCCGCCTGATTGCCTCCGAATCGCTTCTTGTCGGTGTCGGTATCGTCTTCGCCTATTGGTTCAACTACGGTCTATCTTTCGCCGGAGGTGCCATGGCATGGCGTCTCCCACTCGCCTTCCAGATTGTTTTCGCATTAACTGTCGTGGTTCTTGTCTTTGCACTTCCTGACTCTCCCCGCTGGCTTTTCCCTCGCAATCGACGGGAAGAGGCCATTGATGTAATGTGCCACGTCTACGACAAAGACGAGAGCGACCCTTGGATCATCGAGCAGGTCAATGCCATTCAGCAAGCCATTGACCTGGAGCCTGAGAACTAGGTATCTGTGCTCGATTGCTTCAAAAACGACAGGGTCAAGACTAGAAATCGTGTGTTCTTGGCTTCGTTTGCGCAATTTATGAACCAAGCTGGGGGCATCAATCTTGTCGTCTACTACGTGCCCTCTATACTTGTGCAGAATGTTAGCATGAGTTCGCAAAGGTTTCAGGTTCTCGGAGGCTGTATCTAAATTATGTTCATGGTCGGAGCTATCCTCCCCGCCCTCGCGCTTGATCGTATGGGTCGTCGAAAGACAATGATATGTGGCAGCTTTGGTCTCGGAGTTTTTATGGTGATGGTGACCATTCTGCTCTTCCAGGCTAACAATACCTCAAACGGTGAGAAGTGTGCTTCAGCAGCTGTCGCCTTTTTCTTTCTATACCAGCTCATTTTCGGTTTCTCTATAAACTTAGTCCCGTGGGTCTATATTCCTCAGATCCTCCCTCTCGAGGCTCAAGCTCGTGGCAGTGTCATCGGCATCAGCTCTAATTAAATGTGGAACTTTGTTATTATCATGGTTACCCCGGTCATGATTAACCGGCTGGTTTGGAAGGCATATCTGGTCTTCGTGGCGACGAACTACATCTTTGTTCCCATCATTTATCTTTTCCTCCCCGAGACGAGCAACTTCACTTTAGAAGACATGGACCTCTTCTCCACATCTGACGAAAACCCTGTTGCAGTTGCTCGTCGCATGACAAAAGAGATGAAAGAGGGACGTTACCAGCATGCAGGCGCTAGAGGGCCTGAGGATGAGATGATTGGAACAGCAGATGTTGATCACGAAGTATAGACGAGGGGTAGTTTACAGGAGATGTGAGAGCAGTGATCAAGATGCGAATTAAAGTTATAATGAATAAATGGTGCTTAGTTAAGTTTCAAGAGACGATTTTGCTCAACTAGAAATAGCATGATTCAATGACATTCAACCACTCACTGAGAGCGAAAACGATCAGCTGTTGGATTACTCTTTTTAGCGTTGGCTCACCTATTTGAAGCTAATCATCTCATATATCTCTGGTTGAAGTTAATATTTACACAAAAGCCTTCCACGAACATGGTAGATAGGTTCAGGCCTATTCCAAGACGTGTAGATTGGGGGCCGAGCAAGGTGATTTGTCGTTAGTTCCAGTTCGAGGGCCCCAGAATAGTACGTACCATGCGAAACCGTATGATGTCTCGGGGATATGAGTCGCAAAGAAAGTATTGGCTTGATCCGTGGCACATTATTCAGGCATGCGGGAACAGCTATCATTCGGAGGTCCCAATAGCAGTGAATAGATGATGATGAAGAGCTATCTCTTTCGCCTATTATATACTAAGATCGAGCTCTCGGTATTATAGAAGGCAACGAGCACATCCGCCACACAACTCAAATCTTAGGCCCTTGTTAGATGACTCTTTTACTGCAATCTAATCACGATGGAGATAACTAACCCCGCAAGAAGCGGTCAGGATTTCTTTCAAATGTGTCTTACTGCAGCAGATTAGTGACCTGAACTCCACACTGGTGGCTTATGCATGACACGTTGTTCAATAGTCATGAAGTACACTCAAGGCAGAAGTGCAACAAACAACTTCATGATTGGTTAAATTTGCTATCAATGCTGCACGTATTGAGGGGTAATGATGATGAGACTGCCATGGTGCGCCGTCAGCACGCTGCCCGATTTTATTAAAACGAGAGAACCTTGGACTATTTCCTTACTTTCCCTTACTCCATCACTGTCACATGGGCACTTCTCTAACTATGGCCCACAAAGACGTTGAACCTGTCGCCAAACTTGGCCTCAGTCTCGCAAGCTCCCTGCAAGTCCATTCCGAAGCCAACAGGAGAGCCCGACAAAGGCTTCCCGAGCTGATCTCATTGATCAACTCCACTGCCTTAACACTAGGAAAGATTAATGATCTGATTCAAGAGAATGGAGATGCCTTCACAAAGCTATGCTTGGAAGACATCACGGGCCTAACAGCCACGTGCGATAAGATCTATATCGGCATTTTGATCATGCTGGTACGGCAGACAGAGAATATTGTTGGCGACAAAGAGATCACCGAGATCCCACGGGAGGAAACGGGAAAGTATCTATCTTGCATCGCTCATACCAGTGTCTGGCGTTCAGAGTCTTGGGGTTTCCTGGAGCTTCCACTCAAATATTTTTGCCAATGGTTGATGCAAGCCAAGTTTGAACTCATGCTGCGCTATCTTTTAGGCAGTATCGCTCAGCACCAGATACAGTGAGTTCGGAGCATTTTCCTATGTTATTTTTGCTAACCCTGTGATTTCGCTAGCGCGCGAACTCGTGTCCCAGGCAGCGTGGAGACTGAGTATACAATGCGAATGCTCGCACAACAAATGGCCAGTCGACGAGCAGGCCACCACAGATGGTGGTCCAAAAAGTTGGCCAAATGGAGCATCAATCCCTTACCAATACCTTCTGCCAACGTTTCCTCGCAGGATATCAGGAGCACTTGCACTGTGTCAAGGTAAGGTGGTTCTTTGATATATTTCGTTTTATTTTTAGCTCGGGGATGTTTGTGTTTAACTAACGCTATGGTAATCCTGCAGCACACCCACTGTCGCGCCTGAGACGTCTGATACTATTGGCACAAAGGTTGAAAATATCGAACCTGAGGTCATTCCACTGGTCCAAACCCCGGCGTTGGAACCATCCAAGAACACTGAAGTATTACCTGATGCTACTGCGGAGACCACCAGCGAACCTGTGCAAATTGATGAAAAGCCTATCAAAGAGCACAATCCAAGTCTGCTCAGTACTACCAGAAACTGGATCAAACGAATTCTCTTGCCAGGATCCCACGATGAATGGAAAGACAAAGACCTCGAGGTTTGGCAAATCGATCTTAGTGTGCAGCTCAATGGCCTTTCAGGCAAGAGGGTCAAACGACTTGAATTGGACGATAAACATATCAGATCAGCGCTCTCACAACTGACCTCGAAGTACAGGTGCGGAAAGCGTCCAGAACTCGTCGAGCAATATGACTCACTTGATCAACGTGTACGCCAACGAATCGATGAGGCCATTGATGCTGCCAAGCGATCGAGCTTTAGAGAACGAACGTGGATTGCAATGTCCATCACGAGCCCTCCATTCCAACACCTTACGGGTAGAAAGTCCGGAGCTGCTGTTCAGGCAGAGGCTTCGATTTCTCTTTTCTTCCGCCTCGGTGATGAGATAGAGCCGATACACGTGATTGAGCCATACTCGGGTAGAAAGTTCACCTTCCCGTATGCTTCATGTGTAACTCTCAAGGTGAGCGAAGGATGTGATTACATTTTGAACGCGCGCTAATCGAGTTTGACCACAGGTAGTGCAGGATGTGCTCTCCAAGGCCAGGTGGCCAGAATTCCTCACGTCAAATAACATAAAAGAAGGAAGATACGATATCTGTACCGACGACGGAATCGTCATTACCCCTGAAACTTGGGAATCACTACGTCGTCCTGGCATGACTTTAAAGATTCAACAGCCTAATATAGGCCCACCACAAGCCTGGGCAGGATTCAAGGTTAGCAAGCCTGTGGGTGGTGTTCGTCCTCCTACAGGTACCATTGACAGCTCATCTATATCATCTACTCGTGCTTCTCCAACTATGAAACAAACCCACGGCGAGATGGAGGAGCTTCTTCGACTTTCCGATTCATGGTCTCCTGACCCAGAAACAATCGGTATAGGACTGGGCAGACTGCTTAGCTTATGGACCAATGCTCTTGATCCGCATGTCAATGTTACAGAAGATACAGAATCAGAGTGGAGTTGTTCGTCGGGAGATTCTGACCATAGTAGCAGGGATATAGCCGACTAAAGAATGCACACGTGTTCCGGATGAAGGAATATGAAGGGTTAGTTTAAATTGAATAGCAATGGGATTGTGTATTCTCTCTTCAGATAATTCCCCTAGCACCCATACTAAATTGGAAAATATACCATTTATTCCTATTAATTTTCCAGTATTATTATAACTAAATAGAATACTGACACAACCCTGATTATGAAACAACCCAATACTAGCTTTAATGGCATCACAGCTTACGTCTCCTAATTCTTGCTGCAACCTTGCCCTTGGGCGGAATAGTTCCAAAAGGAAAGTAATCCATATTTGGTCCAATCTTACTCGCCGCTTCAGGATCGACAAGCTCAATCTCAAAAGCGCGAAGAGCTACTGCAACGCCAGCCATAAGCTCCTGCTTAGCGAAAAAGCGTCCAGGACACATCTTGGTTCCACCACCGTAAGGGTACCAATATCCCTGCGTGCCATCTAGAACAGCGCGTGCTTTGCGATCATCCTCAGGTGTACGCTTCACAGTCTTTTCTGAAGGCGAGACCTTGACATCATCCTTTCGAACAGGGCCGCTCGTAGGATCATCTTCATAGATGAGAAACCTCTCAGCCCAGAATGATTCAACAGGATGCTCTTCAGATCCGCCAGGTTACATACGCCCAATATTCCAGAAGTCAGGATCATGGCCTCCAGTCCATGATGTAGACAGCATACCTACGCCTTGCTTGAACTGCCATTTGCCAAATTTGATGTTTGGGATAAGTGATGTTCGTCCAACAGGAGCGGCAACGCGGAGACGTAGTGTCTCGAGGTAAATAGAGTTGAGGAGAGGTCCCGAGCAGAGCCTGTCAATATCGAAAGACAGAGACTTCTCATAGAACGAAGGCTCCATCTCGGCCATGACTCGAGTGGTAAGGTCCTTGTCGAGCAGCGTACCAAGTAGCATCCACATTGCAGCAGGAATAGCATTAGCATTGACCCTACAAAATGTTAGATCCAGTCATTAGACAGCTTGCGGATATACTCACGCCCACATAAGACCCAGGTCAAGAGCAGCGCCGCCTCTCGCACTAATCCCAATATTTTTGAACATCTTTTGTCTCGCGCTCATGAGTCTCGCACCAAACTCTGGTGTCCAATCCTTCTTGAGAACTTCCTCGTCAGTCAAATCGAGTTGTTGCTTTCCATATTCGTGGTAACGTAGCACGCTCTCAAGAACCTTGTCTCTAGCTTCATAACTCTTAGGAACCATCCATTGAGGTATTCGCTTGAACATGTTTGGAAGATGATAGTCGAAAGACCAAAATTCTTCGAGAAAGTCAGGTGATACTTCAAGGAACTTTTCACCACAGAGAGCTCCCACTGCAGCGCGTAAAAGACTGTTTTTGAGCCACTCATAGAGATCGTCAATCTCAGTCCATTGATCCGCTTGAAACATGGTGTCTTGCTCAATGTTCTTGGAGTAGACTTCAACGAACTTGCCAGTCATGGCATTCAGCGAGCTCCCTGTTAGAAGAGCATGTAAATCACGATGCTGCACAAAATGAAATCGCTTCATGGGTTCTACATGCTCCCAGCCTGGCGCAGGTTTGGCATCAACACCAGAATCATCCCCAGCGTAAATAGCAATATCTGGCTCTGGAAGACCAAAAGCGTCTCTAACAGTCATGATACCAAGCGATTTAGTAGTCAAGTGTCGCGACGCCTTGAAGAGTTCGATGATGTGTTTGCCATGAGGGATGAAATACATTGGCTCTGCGCCAACGAAGATGCGAAGCGGGACTTTGCCGAATCTGGACCTATCGCGGAGATCAGTGGGGGAATGCATGCCAAATCTGGAAGTACGTACAGAATAGACGACAAAAACCGCTCAGTATCATACGCAAAGCCGATTGTGTTGCCCACATAGGGGATCCAGTACGGAACCCTCGGAGGCTCCCTCAAGCCATGACCGTTCTGATAACCCTTGTTACCGAGCGTAGTGAAGACATACGTGACGAGAAAGGGCAGTACAAGGAGGATGAGTGTCTTCAAATAGGATACTGTCTCAGTCGCTGGGCCCAGATTGGCTGGAGCAGCTGCAGTGGTGTTCATTGTGTAACGGCGAAACGCCTGATGAGTGGTTAAAGGGTGAGACAATGGCTGGATGTCGAGATTGCATGATTGGCTTTTTTGACCGCCGTAAGCAGAGCTTGAGATGATTGGTTGGATCTGAGATTGTCAGGGACAGGTTGCTGCAAAGGGCTAAGCGTCGTGATATCCATGTTAGTTTAGTCGTCCCCAGTTTGGGCGGGTTAACCTAGACAGCTCAAGATATTGGAGCCCTTGGACGCCTTTTCGCTTGGAATCATAAAGCTTAATCATGCGGCTAACTGGAATAACATTTGAAATATTTATTATAGCTTGTCAAGGGTATGAACGATATATGGAATATCTTGTTGGTAGCTATGAATGAACAAAGCAAATTATGCAGTTTGCTGGTTTAGTCGAGAAGGATTTAAGGTTAACCAAATGTCTACATAGACTTCAATATGAGTGGACAATTAATATGGCAAAACAGAAATATGTCTGAAAAAAGTGTGTAGAGCCTATCAATTGACCGGAAGTGTATGCAGTTATGCTAACATTTGACGACCATAGGAGGCCAACGAAGTAATGCGTGCAATTCGAGTTCCGGTTGGTAGTATTATGCTGACAACGCGAACTTACTAAACATTAATCTTATTCTCGCATCGATACCTTCCATCTTCAGTCAACCAGACCAACAGCACTTTTGTTCTTACAATTGTCCCTCTCAATATAACCTGATAACCAACAAACACTTGATAGCACTAGCTATCAAGTGCCGGTAACCCGTGCACGACCCCACAGCGTGCCCCTGAGTAACTTCCCAGAGAGGCTAAGCCGTAGATGTCGCCTCATGATCTGCATATGGGTTCCGGAAAAAGATCCCAATAGAGAAGCTCATGCCAAGAACCCCGGAGGGCCTTTTGTTTGCTACGAGACCTTTTGTCTCGACGATAACTCCATTACGATGCCGTGTTATCCAGAGTCGCGTGAGTGAAATTCACCTTTGTGATAAGGATTGTGAATATGTAGATAAAAGCGAATAATTCCCTTTGAAGTTGCTGTCTTTATCTCTCATCAAGTCATTCTTTTTGATTTCTAGAGCTGAGGTGCTCCACTTTCATCATGTACATCTCCTCTTCTCAATGCCTCGTGCTGGCCCTGTCGGCTCTGCCAACAGCCTTCGGCAAGTCGTTCTCGCACCATGCCGAAGTGCCTCAAGGCTGGGAGGTCCAAAAAGCCGCCAAAGTCGCCTCTGGAAAGGATCACGTCTTCAGTCTTGCACTGACCATGCAAAATGTCGACCAGCTCGAGTCAAAGCTTCTTGATCTCTCCAGCCCCGACAGCGCCAACTATGGCCAGTGGCTGTCGCACGATGAACTTGTGTCGACTTTCTCTCCTTCCAAGGACGCTGTGTCTAGTGTGACAAAGTGGCTCAAGTCCAATGGAGTCAAGCACTACAAAGTCAACGGTGCCTTTATCGACTTTGCCGTCGATGTTGAGAAAGCCAACACTCTGCTTGGTGGTGATTATCAGTACTACACCAAGGATGGCCAGACAAAGCTGCGAACTCTGTCTTACTCTATCCCCGATGATGTTGCTGGGCATATCCAATATGTTGATCCCAGCACCAACTTCGGAGGCACCGTTGCTTTCAACCCCGTTCCCCATCCATCGCGTACCATCACCAAGCGCAAGGTTTCACCCTCCAAGAGCACCGTTGATGCATCATGCCAAACAAGCATCACACCTTCCTGCCTCAAGCAGATGTACAACATCGGAGATTACACCCCCGATGCCGAGTCTGGAAGCGAAATTGGATTCAGCAGTTTCCTCGGCCAGGCGGCCATCTACTCTGATGTCTTCCAGTTTGAGGAGAAGTTCGGCATTCCCAAGCAGAACTACACAACTGTTCTGATCAACAATGGCACTGATGATCAGAACACTGCTCATAAGAATTACTCTGAGGCTGATCTTGATGCTGAGAACATTGTTGGAATTGCTCATCCTCTTCCTTTCACTCAGTACATCACTGGAGGCGCACCGTAAGTTTTCACCTGTTTGAGATGAGTTGAGTGACTAACGACGAGTAGACCTTTTGTTCCCAACATTGATCAGCCTACTGCTGCTGACAACCAGAATGAGCCCTATGTGCCCTTCTTCCGCTACCTTTTAAGCCAGAAGGATATCCCAGCAGTTATTACTACCTCCTATGGTGATCAGGAAGACGTAAGTTCACTTACACCCTCTTTTGCACTTAGATTAACTGACAACGTCACAGAGCGTTCCCCGGGACTATGCTACCCTTACCTGCAACATGATTGGTCTTTTGGGTCTCCGAGGTATCAGTGTTATCTTCTCCTCTGGTGACATTGGTGTCGGTTCTGGATGTCTTGCTCCCGACTACAAGACCGTCGAGTTCAACGCCATCTTCCCTGCTACCTGCCCCTACCTGACTTCCGTCGGTGGTACCGTTGATGTCACTCCTGAGATTGCCTGGGAGGGATCCTCCGGTGGTTTCAGCAAGTACTTCCCTCGACCTAGCTACCAGGACAAGGCCATCAAGTCGTACATGAAGACTGTCTCTGCACAGACAAAGAAGTACTACGGTCCTTACACCAACTGGAATGGCCGAGGTTTCCCTGATGTCGCTGGACATAGTGTCGCTCCCGATTACGAGGTCATCTACGCTGGTAAGCAAGCTAGAAGCGGAGGTACCAGCGCTGCTGCTCCCGTCTGGGCTGCTATCGTTGGTCTTCTGAATGATGCTCGTTTCAAGGCTGGCAAGGGAAGTTTGGGTTGGTTGAACCCTCTCATCTACAAGCATGGATCCAAGGTCTTGACCGACATTACCGGAGGCTATGCCATTGGATGTGACGGTAACAACACTCAGTCTGGAAAGCCAGAGCCTGCTGGTTCCGGTGTTGTTCCTGGTGCTCGATGGAACGCAACTGCTGGGTGGGATCCTGTGACTGGCTATGGAACGCCTAACTTTGGGAAGTTGAAGGATTTGGTTCTCAGCTTCTAGACCATGTGAATCGTTGCGAACAGTACATATAATCTATGAATGAGATTCCTCTTCAGCCAGACCTTGGAATTACACGCAGTGAAAGATCGACTGCATGATCTTCTGCCAAAAGTTCCATCTCTCCAACAGCTCCCATTGTATTATCGTGTAGCAGTGCTTCGTGACAGTCAAGAGTTTTGAGATTCCTCAAACGTCCTTGCGGTCCCGTTTCTATAAGGAGGTCCATGATGCCATCCAAGACAGCCCGTTTCGCCCTGTGACCGATATTTTGCCAGTTACAATAAAAATATTCGTTGTAAAGCTTGAGATATTCGATGGACTCGGGCAGTCGACTGGCGACCATTTTACTAGCAGCCCAGTCTCCTGCTCCGTCCATCTGGAATAGATCAACCATGGGAATGCTGAGTCTTTTGACGCGAGTAAGATCCTGGTAGCAGACCTGCAGGTTAACTGCGTCATCGGAAGAATCTTCCAGCCATTCGACATCGTTGTTGTCATCATATAGATTCAGTTCCTCAAGGGATGACGCGTGGTGAAGAATGTTACGAGCCAACGCCGTGCTGCTTCGCTCATTATCATCAAGGACGCTAGCGAACTGGAGATGAAATACTCTCAGCTTTCGACAAGCATGAAGGAGACTTGTAACGCCATCGTCAGACAATGTTGTATCTTCAAGATGAATCGACTCGATAGGCGAAGTACCAGTCGGAAATGGTATGCAGTACTTGTCCTCTATATCGCGTTCAACTCTGTCCCCGAGGGTGTTTCGGTCTTCATCGCCCAATCTATATGTTTTAAGTTCTTTGAGTGCTGGGAGATAGAGAAACGGCGCCAAGTAACTCGCTGACACATCGTTCTCGGTATCCCAATGCCGAAATTCAAGGTGCTGTAACTTGCCCAATGGTAGAGGTGCTTTTGGCTTGAGATTCTCATCATTAAAACGAAGAGCTAGCTGCTTTGCAAAGCGGAGCAGGAGGAGCCCTTCGTTCTGCTCGGGATCTGGATCAAAATACGGTATAGATATGTTCAGATACGACAGGTTAGTCGCCCAGGCGATAACCAGAACAGCCAGAGCATCATCCCAGCCCTGAAGAATCTGCTCGCACAAATCGGTAGATTCTGCCATTATTGGTACTGCCTCTTCAGCTGCCCGTGCGAGCATCTGGAGATTTTCAGGACGCATATAAACACGAGCCGCGTCATGGTCTACACCCCGCTGAAACCATGAAAAGGTCAGACCCCTGACTCGTGGGCGAAGTTCAGGATATCGAAAGAGCTCTAATGCCAGCCTTGAGATGGTACATGGTGAACTTCCATAGTGATAGCCGTAGTAACCCTCGTCGCTCCAATGGCGAACGCGAAGCGGGCGAGCGACCTGGCTGAGATGCTTGTTGACTAGAATGACGTTGAAGAGGTTAAGGTGGTTGTCGTCGGATACATAGGTAAAAATACTTTCAAGGATCTCATTTGGGATATCTGTCAGGAGGGCCATGATACCCCGAATTGGAGTGGTATGACGATGATTTGAGTTAAAGGATGTGATCAGGGATGGTGTAGTTATAGAGGTGAGATTCCAATTAGGCAACACTCAGCGTCACGTGGTTGGCCAAGGCTCTTCTAAAGACACTAGCGGATAAATCGATCACTTTTTTGTTTATAGAGCAGCAACTATAATTTATTGGGAGATTAATAAATGCTGCTGTGAATTTAACGGCCTAATGGTATTTTCAAAAAGGAAGAAACAAAAGGAAACTCTCTGCGGTGAGCGACATTTTGAGAACTCGGCATTTCCTGGCCTTGATTCAAAGAGCTTTATCGACACTACGATCCGCATTGCAGATCACTTCGAAATCCACATAAGTGGGCTGAGAGACAAGGTTCTCTACTTAGTGAAAGAAAAGATACTCTGGAGAAGGAAAATAAGGCTTTGGGCACTCGTTCACAGACAAAATGGTACGAAGTGAACTGAATTGGCCATCACTCTTCCGTACTGCCACTTGTTCCCAGAGTTGCGGAGGGTAAAAAATATATCTGCATCGCCCATGTCGTGGTCTTTGCTGATGTCAATATGCAAGCATAGTAGGTCTATGGTCCCGCCTGTTGGAATTGCCTCAGGGCTCCTTGTGATACTATATGGGCCCCTCCATACATAACGCTGTCTTGATTCCTCAATGCTGGCTAATCAAACGGGCATCATCTTGGTCGATGAGGCAGTGCTGTTAATAGGAGGGCACCAATACGTTAGGCGGTTAATGCGGTTCTGCCTGTGGCTGCCATCACTAGCCGCCAAGGACAATTCCTGCATGCTATCCGCAATAGTTCAGGCGCAGCATAAACCGGCCTAGGCTGGAATATGCTGGCACCTCTCGACACAAGGGAGAGAGGTAGGCGTTGCTATGTCGCAAATTGTTATTAACCCATCGTCCTTCACTTTGCAGTCTCCGATCCACAAGTTTTGCTTCCGACACCCATATTAGAGCCTACAAGGGAATGCATTATCTGTACCGAGACCTACATTGGTGTCTATGGCTTCCCTCCTCCCCACGTGCTACCAGAATGCAGAACGTACCATTCCATGGACACGTGCAGACCATGCCTCATCAGGTATCTCGAGTCGGAGGTCACGTCCAAGGGGACTTCAATATAGAAGCAGCTGCGATGCCCAAAGCCGGGCTGCAAGCACATCTATACGCACGAGCAGGTACAATGCCTAGTCGATGATGATACCTTTACGCTCTATGACAAGTATGCGCTTGACAGGATCCTATCCAAGTACCCTAGCTTCCGGAGATGCCTTGGCCCAAACTGCAGCAACGGGCAGATCTACGAAGTCTTAGTTGGTGGTGAGGGCTCAA
Organism: Fusarium sp. NRRL 53497; assembly: GCA_013184445.1. NCBI lineage: Eukaryota > Fungi > Ascomycota > Sordariomycetes > Hypocreales > Nectriaceae > Fusarium > Fusarium sp. NRRL 53497. Next base: position 43,590 of record JABCJZ010000110.1, read on the forward strand.
CGAGCAACAAGAAAGAGTGTGGCGTGTGCGGTTTCGCCATGTACTTCATCCACCAGTGCCCGTGGCACAATGAATCCTCATGTGAAGAGTATGGTTCAAGGAAACGGCAGAGCGTCCAATTGATGCAGCACCGGCTCGCCAAAAATACCAAGGCGTGCCTGGGCCTCAACTGCGGCATACCAATCGAGAAGAACCAAGGCTGCTTTCACATGACTTGCGCGTCGTGCCGCTTCCAGTTCTGTTGGGAGTGTCTGGCCGACTGGGGTAAGATCAAGATTGACCGCAAGTGGCACAATCCTAATTGTTACTTTCGCGACGGGAGCGCCCCGTCAGCAATTACAGTGCTTGGAAACACCCTGGAGGAGGCACAAAGATCTATATTATAGTATTAAGGAGACTCCTAGCTCTTGTTTGATAACTCCACTAAATATAATTTTGGCTTCTCCTAAGAATATTTAACTTGAAACAATATGGCGAAATGCTTGAAAGCAAGGCTTACAGCTGAGGTAAGATACGCAGCAGAAATTCTCTTCCTGATATGATTGAGCCTTAGAAGTCTAATTAGCTGAAGGCATAGTCAGGTGAGAACAGCTTGATCCGTAGACCTATCGAAATTTCATGCCTAGGCTAACAACTGCCCCCACCATTAAATGCCCAAGTTGACAGATCAGAATGGGACCATCTTCAAAGTCCGTCGCTAGGGCTTGATATAGATGTACTATACTATCCAGAAATAGGAGGATAGGGCTCAGGCAAGTGTGTGCACTTCTTTCTCACCGCAGAAACGTCGCTGCAAAATGAAAATCGTATGCCTCTAGCTTCCGCCATCACCTTAACTTGAGCGAAGGCGTCTTTTTCATTTCCAGAGCCATGGCGCGCAACAAGAAACACATCAATATTCTGAAGCGCACAGAGCCGATCACGAGGCCCGCACTCGTGCAACAAGGTGCACAATGATTCCGCATACCTCAGTATTCCCAGTTCATGCTGAAAATATATCGACACAAGCGTTAAGTGCTCAAGGGACGGTGGAAGACAATCAAGTAGTATACACTTCAGAGCGCCACCGTCTTCACAATAAATACGGTGAGCATCAGTCGTGAGATACTTGAGGTGGTGTAGGCGTCGGAAACAATCCTTCAAACAAGTAGCATCGTTAATATAGCGGCGGTCAGAAACTCTGATGACTTTGTCTATACCGATGTATAGAGCCAATTCCTCCAATGACTCAGCGTGATGAAGCAGAGGCTGACTTAGAGTAGTACCCTTCAACTTATCTTGGCCGTGCTTCCTTCTCAGGATTTGTGCATCAAACTTGAGTTTCGTGAGTCGCCTACAGGCCTTGACAAGGGTGAGCAGACTGGTAAGCGAAATTTCCGTTTCGTCCATAACCAGCTCTTGGATAGCTGAAGTCCCTATAGGGAACCGGGTCTGGTAGTTTTCAGGGTCGAGAGCCGATTCCGCATCGCTATTGTCATCTTCCTCCTCTGTGACATTGCGTAGTGGTAGACGCTCGGTAAAGTTGGAGAACGCAAGAGTCTTGACATTAGGCAGGTGAAAGAATGGTGCAAGACATTGAGCGTATCCCATTTCAATCATGTCGTGTTCAATGTTTCTTAGTACAACGTTTTGAAGACCAGCTAGTGGACTTTCAGGTCCCTGATGCTCCAGGGATAGATAGAGTGACAAATCGAAGGACCAGCAGGTCAATGTTGTATTTGGGTTCGAAGTAAGGTATGCAGAGATGAAGCTTCTCGAGTCTGGTGCACAAGAGCAGAAGAAGTGTTGCTACAGAGTCTATAAAGCCATCGAGTAGCTCTTCGCACCAGGCAGAATCACTGGCAAGAGCCGGGAAACGCTGTCGTGCGACAGTTGTGAGTTCGTCAAGACTTCCTGAACTCGCCGAAGGAACATCGTCGACAGCTGGAGTCATCTCATCGAACACAAGAGTCTTGACATGTCTCGCGAGATGGGGATCTCGAATTGGATGGAGCGCAAAGAGAGCGGGCGCCTGCTTGTTTAAAAGTTTTGGATACAAAGGCCAGTGGCGGACGAGGAGGGGTGAGGCAATTCTGTGCAGTTTTCTGTTGACATAGATGACTTGAAAGAGGGCCCGACGATCTGTGTCGCATATCGATGTACAGATTTGAGTGAGTATTTCGTCGGGAAGGTCTGTTATTTCGATCATTTTGAATGTCAGCACGCTTGTCTTCGGTGAAAGTTAAGATGATGGCAGAGAAAGAATAGTGAGGCCGGCTTATGAGAAGGATGAGATGACAGTGTCACGTGTTCGCTGCCTGTTGAGAATCCCAAGATATGACATGCCGATCAGAGCAGAAGTAATATGAATAGGTATATAAACAGAACCCATATAAGGGGAAAATATGTAAATCTAAAATTTGTCAAAGGCGACTAGAACTCTAGTATGATGTCTCCTTCTCAGCCTTGACGTCAAAACGGTCCAGGTTCATAACCTTGGTCCAAGCAGAAATGAAATCCTTCACAAACTTCTCCTTAGCATCAACGCTGCCATAAACCTCAGAAATAGCACGCAGCTCAGCGTGAGATCCGAAGACAAGATCAGCACGGGTGGCAGTCCACTTAGCAGTCTTTGTAGCCCGGTTTGTGCCAGTCCAGAGTTCACCACGTTCGTCCTTCTTGTCCCACTTGAAAGCGGGGGAGAGGAGGTTGACGAAGAAATCGTTGGTGAGTTGACCCTTCTTCTCAGTGAGTATACCGTTGGAGGATCCGTCAAAGTTGGCGTTGAGGGCGCGGAGACCACCGACGAGGACGGTCATCTCGGGAGGAGTAAGGGTTAGGAGAGCGGCCTTGTCAACGAGGATCTCCTCGGTGCGAGCACGGGCAGTGCCGTGTCCGTAGTTGCGGAAGCCGTCAGCAAGAGGCTCAAGGTAACCGAACTGGGTGAGATCAGTCTGTTCCTGGGTAGCATCGACACGGCCAGCAGTGAAAGGGACCTCGACGTTCTTGAAGCCAGCATCCTTGGCAGCCTTCTCAACAGCAGCAACACCACCGAGGACAATCAAGTCAGCAAGAGAAACCTGCTTAGACTTGGACTTGGAGTTGAAGTCCTTCTGGACCTTTTTGAGGGCGGAGAGAACCTGCTTCAGCTGCTTGGGGTTGTTGCTGGCCCAGTTGACCTGAGGCTCAAGAGCAATGCGACCACCGTTGGCGCCACCACGCTTGTCAGTTCCACGGAAAGTAGAAGCGGAGTTCCAAGCAGTAGAAACAAGCTTGGAAACGGAAAGACCATCGGTAGAGAGAATGGCGGACTTGAGGCTGGAGACGTCGGCGTCGCTGATCAACTCTCCCTTTCGCTCAGGGAGAGGATCCTGCCAGATAAAGTGCTCCTTGGGAACCTCAGGTCCGAGGTAGCGGGTGATGGGGCCGAGATCACGGTGGAGAAGCTTGTACCAGGCGCGAGCAAATGCCTGCTTTGTCTCCTCAGGGTGCTTGAGCCATCGCTTGCAGATTTTGAGGTAGGCGGGGTCTCGGATCAGGGCGAGATCGCTGGTGAGCATGGTGGCCTTGCGGAACTTGGTTTTGTCAAAAGGATCGGGGTAGTCGAGCTTTCCGTCGACGGCTTCCCATTGCTTGTGGCCTGCGGGGCTCTCGACGAGGGTCCAGTTGTTGCCGAGAAGACTCTCGAGGAAGTTGTTGCTCCACCTGTAGTGCGTTAGTAAAGATGATGGTGAGTTGGGTGAGCGGACTTACTTGGTGGGGGTCTTGGACCAGATAACCTCAAGGCCACTGGTCATCTGGTTGGGACCGTTGCCCTCACCAACACTGTTGTGCCAGCCGAGACCCATCTCTCCGAGGTCAGCAGCCATGGGCTCAGGGCCAATGTTCTCTGAACCAAAGTCAGCCTCATCCCAGTTACGTGGATTAAACGAAATACTCACTGCCAGGGACAGCACCGTGGGTCTTTCCAAAAGTGTGACCACCGATGATGAGAGCAGCAGTCTCCTCATCGTCCATACCCATACGATGAAAAGCAGTACGAATATCAAGAGCAGAAGCCTTGGGGTCAGAGCTTCCATCAGGACCCTCGGGGTTGACGTAAATAAGACCAAGGTGAGTAGCGCCGAGAGGCTTCTCAAGCTTATCAGCTCGGTCGTAGATGTCTGTGCTGCTGTTGTAGCGGACATCGTTGCCCTTGGGGACAAAGGTAGACTCAGCACCCCAGTAAATAGACTCATCGGCCTGCCAGGTGTCGGGTCGGCCACCACCGAAGCCAAGAGGCTTGAAATCCATGCCCTCGAGGGCGACGTTGCCAGCGAGGAGCATCAAGTCAGCCCAAGAAATCTTGTTGCCATACTTTTGCTTGATGGGCCCTGTGTGTCTGTTAGATTTTGTATCACCATTTACTACTACGCAACTTACAGAGAAGGCGACGAGCCTTGTCCAGGTTCTGGTTGTCGGGCCAGCTGTTGAGGGGAGCAAATCGTTGTTGGCCCTGTAAAATGTCAGCAATAGTCCCGAAGTATTCCAAATCAATTGAACTCACCATGCCACCACCACCACGACCGTCCATGGCACGGTAAGTACCAGCGCTGTGCCATGCCATACGGATGAAGAGACCACCATAGTGACCAAAATCAGCAGGCCACCAATCCTGAGAATCAGTGAGAAGCGTGTGAAGATCCTTCTTAACACCCTCGTCTGTACAACCAATTAGCTCAGCCGTACAAATCAATCCCGAAATCCTGTATTACTCACAGTCCAGAGACTTGAAAGCCTCAGTGTAGTCAAACTTCTCGCCCAATGGGTTAACCTGCGGCGAAAACTGTCGGAGAACATCCAATCTCAACTGGCAGGGCCAAAAGTCCTTGCTTCTAGTGCCTCCACCAGCTTGGTTGCTAGCGACGCGGCATCGACCAAAATTCTCTGAAATTTCTCGCGGGGGAACTAGGTTAGAGTCGGTGGCGCGCTTGGCGAAGGGGCATCCTTCGCCAGCTACAAGTGGCACAAGGCCAGAAGCCAGCAAGAGTGATTGGACGTGCATGGCGAAGGAATGTTTCAAGTGCTGCGATGTTGGTTGAGCATGAGCAGGGCAAAACAAAAACGAGAGAGGATCTGTGTTTGGTTTTGTAGGCAGGCGGCGAAAAAGCGCTGTTGGTGAGATCTACAGGGGCTGTTACAGCGCCAAGTCGGCAGTGTCAGTGGTATAGGTCCTTATGCAACAGGTCAGACGCTCGGATTAGAAATCGAGGCTCAGGGACAAGGTCATGGTCCAGGCGTGCAGTGCCCAGTATCACCATGGCAGGGATACAGCCCATCTCTACTAAGCTAATCACAGCACAAGCAAGGTTGGTAGGCATCAACGTCACTGTCCCCTCCTGATTGTTTCTCAGATAGTGATAGGCGGTGACGATACTGAAATTAGTTGTCTCGCCCGAATGTGGAGACGGAGTAACCATTTGCTAGGCTGATGGGACCCTGATAAGCGGCAATGGATGACAATCACACGCCAACTACCGACAGGGATGGTAAATCACAGGCGTCTTATTGGTTTACGTGAGACTGCCAGAGTGAGAAGGTGGTAGCTTAACATTAATTATAAACTTTGGGGCGATGAAACCACATGGTTTAAACTTTCCGTTATTGCATGTTAATTAACCCTCTATAATGCGGCGCGATTTATTATCAATTTGTTAGTGAGGGGTTAGTAATAATCTTGGAGACCGTGTTGTTTAAGATAGAACCAGGTTGTTTGAGATAGATTTGGAAACATTGCTTTTTGCCAAGAGGTGATCATCCCACATCATCCGACAACCCACCTTGGGCTCCGTACGTCAACCAATCGGAATATTGTGACACAGATTAGCTAGGTAAACGATCAATGCCGTGAGCTCGGACCGGAGGAAATGGCCAGTCCAGTTCCAGCTAAACCCCAACCGAGAATTCAGATGCCATGTCACCTATCCGTTCCGGGCTCTTGTCAAGCTCCCGATAGCGAGGCTGCGGGGGTTAACTTAACTGTAACTGTAACTGTATTACTTCGTAAGCTGAGATAATTGAATGGCCTCGTCTGCTGTGTCACCCCGTATTTTGAGCTGCTGCGCATGGCTGACCGCATGTATTGCTGGCCTTGTGCTGACAATAAGCTCAGCTCTAGTTAGCTCATCCTTGTTAAGACTCTATTGCTTGGCTGTCAGCATTAAATATTCCTGCTGTGATTCGTACAGCTGTTTTTCTTGGCTCATTTACCCAGTCAACATGAAAATAAGCGTCGCTCTCACTGCGGTCGGTCGCATACAGGGTCCGTTCGTTACGTGACCATTGCCGATCCATCATTCAATTCACGACACCTGGTCGTTATCATCAACAAAGCAAAGCAAATATGGATTCCAAGACATTTCTTTCTAATAATAGCCCGACTATTGCTGCAGAACATTCTTGGCTTCACATCTCCCGCAGGTCAGGAGAGCAGAAATGGTCTGATTGAGCCAATTTTGCTTGTGATTCTACCAGCAATTGCAGTAATAATATATGCGCATCTTAAGCTTGGCTTGGCTTGGGCTTGGGTATCATGCAGCGGCAACTCTATCTAGAATGTCACATTTCTCGCATCGCAAGCCTATTGGTCCATGCAACGCTGTTGCAATTTAATCCCGCCCGTACGTTATCCCTGATCCTAGAACTTATCACGATCTCGCCTCTTCGCTTTTCAACGGTTTTCCTGCCCTAAAGTAGAAGTTGCCAGTTCTTGTGTTTCTGCACCGCTATGGCGCAGCGAAAAACAGAGCCGCGGCCTTGCATAAACACATAATCACGCTGCCAGGCACATAATTCGTGCGATTACTTAGGCGATGCTTAGCAGAAACTCTATCATTAGCGACTTGGGGTACCTGCATTACTATTATGAGCCACTTTATAGGTGTTGAAGAGCCAAGCTTTTCCATGGATTGGGAAGCCTACCTAACTCATCGAAATGCCGTGACTGGGTCTACCGTAATGGCAGGTCCAAAGTTGATTTGGAATCATGTGGAGTAAACTGAGCCAGGCAGGGCAGCGTGCGGGGGAAACATCATCAAGCGGATCCTAGGAGCAGGGATCATGGCTTCGCTTCGCCACCTTCAACTTGGCTTTCTGGGCGCTAAACTTTATCAGGTCATTGCAGGCGTTCTGAATGGAATCGTCTTTTCAAGTTTACGGTGTCGTCTTGTTTGACTATTCGTCGTCTCACAATAGTCTGGGTTTAAGTAGCGCCGAGGATATGGAGTTAGGACACGTCGACTCGTACGATAGCTCGTTATCCTGGATCTGGAGGGGGAATCGCATTCCAGTGATTTGTTGGAAGAGAATTGATTAGTAGGAACTACACGGAGTAGCTACTGATGTTCAAGCAAGTAGAGGCTGGTGGCCAAACTCAAACCAAGCTTAACAATCGCCTGATTCTCGTTCGCGAGAGCAAAGTATTGTCATTCTCACTCATTACATCTTGTATTAAGTATTAAACATTAACTCTATAGTACGTTTGCATCATGCTCTAGGGTATATCCTCTACCCACTTCCCAGCCTCTCACTATACCAAAATCCTCATCATCGACAAATCCTTTGCTCGCAACTAATCCTGTCAAGATATCCCTTCCTGTCTTTCGAGATATTCACACCTCCCGCTGATTGAAAAACGAAAGATGTCCCCTTTCCTCCGGTAGACAGCTGCATTGGAAACTGGAGTTTCTTAGCGTCGACCTCGACCTCGATGGGCAGCCCAACCTCATAGTCCTCCTCATCGTCGCTGCGGGTATCCTCCGCATTACCGCCGCGTAACACCCGAACGACCAGTTTGACAATCATGATAAACCAGAAAAACATAAGTGCTTGAAGAAACAAGAGACCGCTGAGGAAAAGAGTCTTGATGGTGAAGTCGTAGCATACCCTCCCATTGGTGTAGATCAACGGCTCGAGCATATAGTAGTGTCCTTCTTTCGGAGCTCTTTGAGGACCAATGATGCTCTTGCCTGAACCAACATAGCATGTCGATCCCATGATGGCCAGACTATGCGCGTAGACGGACCAGCATACCATGGGAAACGCAATATGTCGACAGATTACCCAGCTGACAACGAAAACGCCAAACATGAAGTCGCACAAAGTCTGGAGCTTCATGTACTTGAGACACTTGGCTGCTGAGAAGACGAGATCGTTAAAGTCCATGAGAATCAAGACGACATTTCCAACACGGGTTAGACCGTATCGATAGGAGCAGTAAACCAATGCAATAGTGACGACGTGGTGAGAAAGCATTTGCCAGTAATCCTTGCGTCGTTTCTCGATGTTGACAACGATCATCTGTTGCAGCCAAAAGGCCAGCTGAGCTAGCATGTAACTCTTCATGAGACCGGATATTTCGCGATTCGGCCAATTAGTCCACATCGCCCGTAAGTCAAACCAATACGGAGACGTAGCATAGATGTACTGATGAAGTTAGTTGAGATTCTCTAATTGGCGGAGAAAGACAACATACCATGCCTACAGACCAACACGTCAAATAGTAAATGAATAACCAAGCCTGCTCCTTGAATCGCATGGATTTGTCTCTCCCTAGTCCCGCCGCCATCGGGTCCAGAACGAACCGCATGGTAGCATCCCGAAGACCCGTCAGGACGACAATGAGAACAACGACTGGGTAATTATCGTCAAGTCCAACCCTATACTCCCCCGTAAACTCATCCAAGTACGATAGCGTGGTGAGTTTAGCGGTGAAGGGACGTGTGAGACTGTTGCATTGAGCGATGAGTAGAGGGGCCAGAAGCGCCAGACAAATGCCTAACAAAGTCAGTATTGTGGAAACAAGTTGGCGACGATACGGAGTGGGATGGGGCGTTTTCGTATAAAACTTACCGATCTGGTTATCGATAAGCCATTGCTTCATCGAAGAATGCTCTTGATATTTCGAATATCGCCGTGAATGTAGTTTTGATCCCATGGCGATTGATTGTAATTTGTCAATTAATACAGAGACCAAACAACAGCGGGAAGTTTCAGGAAGGTTCGGTTTTATATGAACTCGGAAATAAACTATAGTTAAAAGGAGAAGATTTAAGCGACTAATTTGTTCTGGTGAGGACATAGGGTGACCATCAGGTCACTGATGGGGCCATCTCGGCGTTGCACGGCCGCCGCGGGAACCCGAGATGGATTTACGAAAAATTAGCTGTCAAGAGCCGAAGTGAATGCAAAAAAGAAAAGTAGTCTGCGCGAATGGCTGAATAAGCGTGTTCGTGTTCGTAGTTTTACTATGGGTTATAGTAATTGTTGGTGATCTGATGATCTGCCATCATGAGCTTATCTGTCAGGACAAGAGATCTGTTGAAGCTTAGTTTTCTCAACGTTTGAGCTTGGACCTTTATGGGCTGATGGATGATTTTGTAGATCGTCACACCAGACTCGTGATCGGATTGATGCATCGACATCATACGGAATTCGATGTTATATTAGAAGACTATGACATTCTTGCCACTATTCTTTCCAGTCAAGTACTCCTGTCTCATTTTCTCAGCATCTTCAGGCTTCCATTCCTTGATCTTGGCCTGAATGTTATGTTTCACTGCTAAATCAAACAGCTCTTCTATCTCATCACGATCGGCAACCAGAGAACCTATCAGTTTAATATCTCGAAAGATGATGTTCTGATAGGACATGGTGATGCCCTTTTCAGGCTGACCGAGAAGGACCATGGTACCGTGCTTGCGTGTCAATTTGGCTGCAAGGTCAAATGCTGCTGGTGCATCGGTGGCGATGATGGTGGCGTCGAGACCTGGATAGTCGTCTTTGATTACATTCGTGATCTTTTCAATAGAGGCTTCTGCCGGGTTCGTGGATAGAATGCAGACGTCGGGCTTCAAGTCATAAGATGAGACGAGGTCCAGCGCATCTTGCTTGACATCGACAGCTACAACTTGATATCCCTGTACACGCTCGCGTCAGCAGCTAGTTCAGTGAAGGAAGCACCAACATACCATTGCTTTGGCTGCTTGAGTTCCGATATGTCCAAGCCCACCAATACCGACAATGCCAATTGATCCACCAGACGGGACTTGTGCTCGCTTGATACCTCCGTACACAGTAATCCCAGCGCACATCATGCAAGCAGCAGTAAGAAAGTCGAGTGAGTCTGGAAGCTTGACGGCGAATCTAGCATCCCTGGACTGTAAGCGGGTTGAAAATGACTTATGTGAAAGCAGAAACTCACGCTGCCATGTATTCTGCCCAAGCCCCGTCCGTAGTGATGCCTTTCATTAGGGGATTATCGCAATATATAGGTCTTCCAGTTTTGCAGTCTGGACACTTTCCTGAATCTCCCGTAAGTATATAAATGCAGTTACGAGAATTTCTTCATACCGCAACAGCTGTCAAAGTTGAGACATCCAACACGGTCGCCTTCTGCGAAGCCCTGGACATCAGAACCGACTTCAACAACAACGCCAGCTGGCTCATGGGAGCCTATGAATGGTAGTTTGGAGCCGAATGCATTTTCAAGAGCCATGCAGTCTGTATGGTAAAAGCCGCCAGCTTTGATCTGGACTAACAGTTGATGAGGTTTGGGCTTGGGCTTGTCTACCTCGGAGACGGAGTAGGGTGCGGTGAATTCTTTTATCTGGATTGCTTTCATTTTGTGTACGTGATGCCGTATGTTAGGTGAAAAAGAAACGGCACGGGAGTTGGGAATCATGTCTTGGGATACGAGAATTGGATAGGTCCATACGTCATAGAAAGCGCCATCCATTGAGAAGTCTCGTTGGACACTCCACCAGGCTAAGCCCAACGACATGTCAAAAGACAAACGACGCTTGCAGACGATAACTTGAGAAGAAGATAGAAAGACATCATGAATTCATTGTACACATGGTTTGCTACAAACAGAATTGGCCCTGGCTCGTGTGGATATTGATAACTATCTTAGATAATGTTTCGGCGACCGCCCTATGCCGTATCTGAACAAACTAAAATATGACAGAACGAGAACAAAGAAGTAAGAAAAACCGCATTGCCGAAGGCCTGATATTGACAGAAATGATAGCGTAGCTTTGCGCGAATTGAAAAAGAACAAGGGGGTAAACTTGCAGACTGACGTCGCGAACCTCAAGTAGAGTCAGTCCAACTTTGTGCCAGACCACTTGAGCTTCGATTCCACTTGGGTAACCATAACCACTCTCACTGGAGAGGCATAGCGTGATTCGCCATTAATCAGTCGTATATGTGACTTTGGAACTCAGACTGGAACCGCTTCGCGCTCAACAACTAACCTAATCCAAGGAAGAGTGCGAGGGTAAGCCATCTTCATCATTGCTCAATAGTGATATATATGTGACTGGTCTTGAGGGGACATGTACCTTGCTTTTAATGACAATCTTTGAGCTCAGACTGAGCCATTTCGTAATCCTGAAGTCTAATCCTTTTTAGGAATAATAATGGTAGGACAGTAGCATCATCGCTCCATGACATCGAAGGATCAAACTAAGTACCTTTGTACTTGGATGCCACTCAGATTAGACCTGATGGTATATGCCCCCAGTTCCCATCATGTTTTGGGACTCAGACGGGACCCCTTTCGCACCTCTTGACGTCTAACCCAGAAAGGAGCAGTAGGGTAAACAAAGTCATCATTGTTTGTTTTGACATCTGAACGCAGATTGTCATCAATTCTTGACTGTGACGGATCCTGATTTGAATTGAATTGTTAGTTGTTTCATTCAACCATATCTGGAAATGTGAAGGTCAAAGTCGCCCATCCCATCGCCGACTGTGGCGCTCTGGAAAATGACCGAGGCGGTGCAGTGGCTGGTGTTTTTACCCATGACGTGAGTGCACGTGAGTACCCCGAGCCTCAACTCCGGATTGTGAAGCGCAACAACAAACAGCAGGAAGGGAAGGAACGACAACGACATTCCCCCACCTGCCAGAGAACATGAAGAGAAAGGTACTCAAGGTGAAATAAGCTGACGACTTCCCAACAGCAGTCAGTGATGAACAAAACCGAAGGATCAGACTGAAATGACCTCGTTTCAAGCGGGCGTTCTTAATGTGAACTAAAATTCTGAGACTGCATTAGAGATAGGCTGGGCCTGTCTCTCTTTTTATACTCACAATCACCAAGTGAAACTCTCTTTTTGACTCGCCACGTCGCAAAGTTTGTCATTCTCCTGCAAAAGTGTCTTCCATGCGTGTTAACATTATCGCAGTAAGCTTTGGTGCGCGCGTGTTAGTGGCGCTGGCACGAATGCACGTGACAAGTACCTTCTGTCCAGCCTGTCGCTCTGCGCTGGATGGTCAAGCTGGTAAACGGTTCAGACTGGACATGGACTGGACCAGCATTCGAGGTTTTGGAAATGCTGTCAACTTTTCTGGTTGTGACTTGTTTGTGGGCAGATTTGGTCATGGTTGACATTTTTGGCTTTTTTTCTCACTTGTGTAGCTGCGTGGCATCTCCCCAAGAGCCATCAAGCTTTCTGCTCATAAACTCTGCCTCGCAGTTATCTATGGATTAGAGTTCGGTTATGAGTTTGTTTGGATGATCTTGTAATTGCCAAAGCTGTCGTCACGAAGCTTGACAGGTGTCCCTCAGCGTCAACGTGGCCAGTCGCTCAACTCATCCGCCACCAATCTCCCCTGACAGAAGCCAAACACGACGGTAACTGGAAGCGATGGTTTGTTTGTTGCCGCATCGTTCACCTATTCTGGGTCACCAGAAGTAACTGTTGCTGCTACTCGGGAGACAGCGTCGGGTAAGCTCGCCACTTATAACGGACAGGAGCTTGCTTGCTAACCTTCATTAACTAAGTAGACCCTGGTACGTGGCTCATAGCTTGGAAGATGGAAGACAGCTGAGATAACATGCAGTCTAAGATAAAAGTTATGAATGGGCTTCTGCATCTGGCGAGGGAATGCGTAGCACCCCAGCTTATTCTCTTAGTCAAGTTCCTTAATCCAAGTCTTGATAGCATACCCGACTGTCTGTCACTCCGTGTTTTGTTGAACTCAGCTCAAAGTCTCTTTCGTCCACCGAAGTCAAAAGAAACATCTTGCCAAAAATATATGGTCATTAAAGCTGTCCATTTGCCGTGATATTTCTTAAATGCTCTCAGCTCTCTTTCACTCACCTTCCTTGACCATCACCATCATGGCAGCAAACACGACCTCTCAACAGCTTCAAAGTAACTACACCCGCTTCCCCAGTCTTTATCCATTCATTCTAACATATATCTCAGTGGTTGAAGCTTCTGACCTGCGGCCCATCATTATCTCCGGGCCTTCGGGTGTTGGCAAAGGCACATTAATGCAAAGACTCATCGACTCCTATCCCGGCAAGTTCTCAGGGACCGTTTCGCATACAACACGCAAGCCACGCCGCGGAGAAACTGAAGGAGTCGCCTATTACTCTGTTTCTCAGCCCGTCTTTTCTGACCTTATCGCCAAAGACGGATTTATTGAACATACCTTCTTCAGTGGCAACTATTATGGCACAAGCAAAGAGACAATTGCACGTCAAAGGGGCCAAGGCTTGATTGCCCTTCTCGACATTGATATCGAAGGAGTTAAGAAAATTAAGCAATCTCAAAGCCTCGATGCACGTTATGTTTTTATAAAGCCTCCAAGCTTAGCAACGCTTGAGGGTCAACTTCGCGCTCGCGGAACAGAGGAAGAAAAAAGCATACGAAAGCGACTGGCCCGAGCGACAGCCGAACTTGACTATGCTGAGACATCTGGAGTCTATGATTGGATCATCATCAATGATGATCTTGACAAAGCTTACGATAGACTGGAAGCTTTAGCATTAGAAAAGTCCGTAGGTACCGACTTCTTGTGCGTTCTCACATGCCTGGTCCTATTCTTGAGTCCAGTTGGCAAGTGGTTTTGTCACATACGATCATACCTGCGAGAAAATACGGGATCCCGTCCGCTCTCCCAGAGTCAAGCTCGCAAGGGGCGGATTAGTAGTTGGGTCGGTGACGACCAGCGAATCCCCGCTGTTGTATGTTCTTTTTTGCATCTCTTTGGGATTATTCCTGTTGGGTTTAAGATATACTTGTTAAACGTAGACTAGCGAGATAGATGTGGACAGCCTCATCAACCTCAACCCCAAGCAAGGATGACTTGACTTGGCCAGACATAAGGTATGAACAGCTGGTATAGGACTGTGCTTCAAAGGGACAGGACGTGGAACTGTTGAGCTCGCTTGATTGGAGGGTCGGTGACGAGGCTCATTCTACAGCGCCAGATTGAGGGGTTGACCCGTTTACTGGTATGGAGCTATCATCTTGCTGTGATGGCTTTACCTACTTCTTGTTATTCATATATCCCTCCAAGGCTAACGCAAGCAATTGAGTCTCATGCAAAATTCATAACGTGGTTAGATAGTTTGGGGTTGACGAGGTACATCAGAGCTACAGACAATACTCATATTACCCGATCTCCTATTGCTGATCTCCGTCCAAGCCATATGGCCTCCAAGCTTGAAGTTAACAGGATCATGCCCATTCAATCCTGTCAGGTCCACCGGCATACCCCTCTCTACAGTGCCCGTTCTTGCAACCTTCGCACAAAGTCGACTCATGAGGCTTCGTCTTGACTCCAGAAAACATGGGCCTCGCAACCTCAACTCCATTCCACTTCTTGATACGGTACGTAACCCTGTCAATGTATGACTCTTCATCGAGATTAATTCGGCCAAGGTTCTTGCACTGTCTGCAACGCTGATGATAGACCCTGGCATTGTATCGATCGCGGGAGTAGTGTCGAATGGTCACGGCAATCTTCTTGCTCGACCAGCCCTTGGTGGCGCAATTCTGGTTGGGGCATGTGAAGCGACCCATGATGTTGGTATCGTAGTCTTGGATACTTGCGTGGTCGTCATCATGTTCGAAGAAGGAGTAGTCGAGCTGGTCTTCTTCAAGTCTGTCTGCGACTTCGTCATGAAGGTCGGGATACATCGACCATGAAGGGGGTTTCTCTGATCCTCTGCGTGGCATGGTGAGGGCTGTTCTGCTGTTCAAGTTTTCAATAAAAGGTGAGATGAAGGAGGGAGATTTCTGGCTCCCGAAGACGGCAATGGAACATGATATGGGCAGAGAGAGGAGGGGTTGGGCACCGTGCATGTGTGATGAAGGAGTCAACATGTCGCACATCCGCCAAGTTTACTGGCACCAACATACATACTCCCCATCACTTGTCTTTCTCAGAGAGAGATTCCAGAAGTACCGTGTCTTCGGTTCTCATGTGATATATATATCACACGATTGAAATGCCACAATAAGCTTCGAGGATCGCTCAAATACAATTATAGCAGCATCGTCTTGACCAGACGGCCGACACTCCTTCTTTTCGTCCCCCGCCTCAACAAAACAGTGATCCTTGAAAGAGGCTTTGCGTCGAGCACTGTTTGCCACACATCGTTGACGCCCATTGGTGGTTGAATGTATTGGCCGGCCTCCCACGTCAGCCATCACCCACCAAAGTCTATACACATGTTTCAGCAACAGAAGTATTCGTGTCCGCAACTATCATTTATAATCCTGTTCCTACACTTAGCTCCTTTCTCCCTTCTTCTCTGTACCCTTGACCTGTTTTATCGTCGTACATGTATCTACCGCCCATGCAAGGCCTGTCAAGCAATGTAAAATGTAAATTCTTCAATTTTGGAACTTCCAGCATGGAGAGGTATGCTGTAGAAGTTCTGGTGGTCTTCTATATCGGCGGTCAGGTTGTCAAGAGCTCAAGCCGCCGCGGGAAGTTTCCATAGTTAAATCATGCCTTAAACTTGGCAGGTAAAGGTAGCTTCGCCGTCTATGACTTCGAATGGATGGTGAATGAATGCAGCTGAAGGGCGCTTGTGAATGCATCTCGTAAACAATGGTCTTGATCCGCCCCCTGGTAGCAAAACAATCTAGCACGGACGATAACTCTAGGCTTTTTATCTAGCAACAAGCCCCAGTTCGAAGGTTCTGTTTGCATTTGGGTCCTTATGCAATGACATATATGTGAACCTTGCTTTTGTTCAGCCTTTGGTTTGGGTTCATGATGGGCATTTGGCTTCAAGACGATTCAACCAGTCAGTCTCTTATCTCAATGTTGCAATCCCAAATCAAGATGAGGGAAACCCTTGAGTTGCACTTGATAATTGATACGTCAATGTAATCGCCGAATAACGTGAGCAAGGACCAAGGTGTCCACCTAAGCGGTCAAAGTAGCGCTTACTTGCTAAGCCCTGTTGATGCCTATTTTTGCGGACAACAAAGCCTTGCGAATTCGAATGGATAAAACGTAAGGCTTCGCCTACAGAAACATGGCTTCAGTCTCAAAATAAATCAAGGCTTTTCTGACAACCCCAGAATTCGCAATATGGGCGCCACCGTTTCTCAACTATGGAGGCCCAATCCAATCAAGGTTGGCTTCGTTGGTTTTCCACAAGCGGGCAATACATCTATCGCATACAAGTTGGGCGGAAAACAAGAGCCAGTAAAACCAATTAACCAAAGTTAGTCTCCCGTTCGCTACCATCAATGTCTGCATACTAATAACGAGAACAGCTCTCGATGTCATACCAGTCTTCCAGGAAAACCAACAATTTGACCTCTGGGATTACTCTGGAGACGTCAAGCTCAGAGCAATTTGGAGAAAATTTATGTTTAGCGCCGATGCCGTTGTCTTTGTTATTGATTGCGCGGACAGAGACTCTTTGCCTGAAGTAAAGGACGAGTTCGTGAGGCTACTGAGGGAGGGGAATCTTGAGACGCATCCGTTTTTGGTATTGGCTAACAAACAAGATCATCCAGTGAGTAATACTGATACATCTTGACACGTGTCATGAAGAGGAATTAACAAACGGCAGAAAGCCATGAACGTGGTTGAGCTTATTGAGTTTCTCGATATTCAGGAAGATCTTGAGAAACCACATAAATGCGTTCGTATTCCTCCATGGCACTCTCTGAGCCGATGCTGACCACGAACGGATTTTATAGCACATTCAGGCTTGTAGTGCGATTACTGGAGAAGGCCTCGCCGAGGGCCTTGAATGGGTGCGACAGGTTGTTAGAGCACATCCCGTATGGAAATGAGTTATTTCACAATTATGGTACGCATATAAAGTATTTCGAGGAGTTGCCTCTTGTTCGCGAGTTGGATGAAGTCCATAAATAATCGCGAATCCGTGATGGTGTTTATCGATACGCGACCGTGTCTCCGATAAGGCCTGGGACGATATTTTTCCGGGTGTTATCGATCATTTGTCAGCAAATTTGAAGCTCAGCCCACTACCAGCCGCTGCTGCCGACGAGCTTCATCAACGCAAAAGCTCTGTCACTACTGTATCATTCACCGCTATTGACGCTGCAAACATGGCTGAACACCCTTCGTTTACTCTTGCAGGCCTTCGTAAGTCTTCTCGCCATGTCTCAGTGTGATCTTGCCACCAATTGACTAATTTTCGCCGTGTAGTGGCCGCTGGCGGTACCGCTGGTTACATGCGCACCCGCTCAACGCCCTCTCTCGTCGCTGGTCTCGGTCTCGGCGTCTCATACGCATATGCCGGTAAGTTTTATTCTCAAGTTCAGGGTATCTATGACTGACATGACTGCCAGGCTACCTTCTCAAGAATAACAAGGACTACGGATCTGAGCTTGCTCTCGCAAACAGTGTCCTCTTGACCGGCTCGGCTGTGCCTAGGATCATCAAGACTGGAGGTCGAGCTCCTGTTCCTCTTTTTCTTGGTGCTGTTGGTGGACTTGCGACTTATTACTACCAGAAGAAGTTCCGCGAGTTTCGATATGGCGTATGAGAGCGGTGTCGTCAAAGAGGAGTCCATGAGAGGGGTACAGAGTTACTTGCTGAAAGATGAGCCCGAGTTGTAAAATACTGTATGATAGAATATTACAAGTGAATCTCGATGCTGGCAATGGGTGATCTATCATTGATTAATGTTTGTTCTATGAAATTGGGTATCGTAGTTATAAATGTCTACCAGATCAAAAGATCACAATTCTGTCTTGTGATGAATGCCAGTCTGGGGAGAACCCCGTATGCCGGGTTTGAATGCGTGATAATATGAGGTCCTATCATAGTCAGAACCAGAAAAAGAATGACTGGAAGCTCTAGCTAAGTTGTGTTTTGGGATGCTAATATGAAGTTTAACCATATCTAGGGTAGGCTTGGCCTAGATTTCACAAGAAAAAACTTGCTAAAATGCTGATAAAACGATTCTCATTTAATATCGGAGTTTAATGAACTCTTTGCTTTGTCTGTACGACAGCCCTGGCCGCATAATAGCCGGTTTGTTCAATTCTGTCCATGGATATTGACCAACAGGGGAGTTCTAGACAGAGCTTTTAGTGAGAAAATAATCTAGACCCTGTAGTTGAGAACCTGACACAAGGCGCAGGGAGCCCCACCAGAACTTGCTTTTACACTAACTCAGCTGGCAAATGAATTTGTCACTCCACTGACTGGAACCCTAGTCTGTTTGCTGGATCTATGATGACATTGATGAAACAAGGCCATCCAGGTCTGCCAGGCCATTTGAGATCTGGGGAGCTGTCACAACGTGTGATTGACCGATGATCCTTAACTTTATCTTTCCATGTTACAGTATCCAAAATGCCAGAAAACTCTTTCTTCATCTTCCATAACGGTCGAACAAGCCGAATTTGCACAGCGCCCGTTGAATAGTCGTGTTAAACCCCTCACTTCAACACCCGACGCCCGACGCCAACACGTGAACATGCGAAGCCAACAGTCCAATCCTTGTAAAAATGGCTGCATTATTGTTCAATAATCTGGTTTTAGATCTGAGGCTACTTAATACACCCTACGACGCGCGTTTCTCCGCCATCAACTCTCCCCAGGACAAAAACGACGCCTGCTGTACCAAGACCCCAAAACAGTGCCGTCTTCAATATGTCTCCCCTAAGCACCATACTTTAATAAACGGCTTTATAAGCCATCCAGAATACAACAGCCACATACAAGTCTCACGTTAGAACATGCATGGCCCGGAATGCAAAATAGACCGTTGCCCCGGCTGAGCAGAGCTGACTGTATCACACTGCCTGGTCGACCCCGCGCCAACCCCAGTCCGAATTTCCAATCTAACGGAAGATCGGACAGTCTATCGATTTCGAACTTCTTAATTGGCTAATTCGGACAAACAATTGTAGCGAGGTGTGAGGCCTTTCATCGTGATTCGTCCAGCCCCCCAGAACTATCGACACGGCTTTGCCCAACTGGGCTGTGAACGAAAAGATGCCATCTTCCAAAGCTGGCATGGCTGAGGATGAGACGGATACCTCGGCTTTCTGTGATGCGTTGTCGTCATAAAGTGCAGGAGGAATAGTCCACGTAATAATAGAGTTAAAAAGACGATAGCCCTCCTTTGACTTCTATCGTCTTTTCACCGTTTTGTAGTCTTGTATACACTTCAATTACATCATAATTTTAACAATGGCTCTCCATCGTGTGCTTGTTCTGCTCAGCCTCTGGTTAGGTCTAGTCGCTGCCGTTCCATCTTCAAATATTTACAGACGCGCTGCATCTTCCCAACCTCTCGCCCCTAGAAAAGATCCATGGTACACTGCCCCAAGAGACTACAAGGACAAAGAACCCGGCACTGTTCTCCGCGTGCGTCCTGCGCCTGGAAACCTGACCAGCATCATTGGAAACAGCTCTGCGATATACAATGTCCTCTACCGCACTACAGATAGCCAGTATAAACCAACCTGGGCTGTTACAACTCTTTACGTTCCCAAGCTTGGTTCTAACAGCCCTTCTCAGCTGTTCAACCAAAGCGCCCTCATCTCATACCAGGTACCCTACGACTCAGCAGATCTCGATGCTAGCCCCAGCTACTCAATCTATTCGGCTAGTGATTATAACCAATTACTGTTCAACGCTGCTCTTGGTCTAGGCGTCTTTCTCAATGTTCCCGATTACGAAGGCCCTCTTGCATCTTTCACTGCAGGTGTTATCTCAGGACATGCAACGCTGGATTCAATCCGCGCTGTGCTTTCTCTCGGTCTCGGTCTCAACTCAACTTCTTCTCGTGTTGCTCTCTGGGGTTACTCTGGAGGCGCATTAGCTAGCGAGTGGGCATCAGAGCTTGCTGTGCAGTATGCTCCGGATCTTCAAGACACCGTCGTTGGTGCTGCGATTGGAGGCTTGACTCCCAACGTCACATCCGTCTTGGATTCCATCTCGGGCAAAGAGGGTGCCGGCTTGGCCCCAAGCGCCATTCTCGGCCTCACGAGCCAGTACCCCGAGGTGCGCAAATATGTCATCTCACAGCTCAAGACCAGCGGAGAAACCAACAAGACGGGCTTTTTGGCCGCAGAGAACTTCACTTTGGCTGAAGCTGGTGCTGCCTACGAAGGGGTCGATATCTTTGATTTCTTCAAGGACGGCGCCAAACTATTCCGTGATCCTCGAGTCCAGCGCATCATCAACCGTGATGGCATAATGGGATACCACGGTGTTCCTCAATGGCCACTCTTCGCCTACAAGGCTATCCACGACGAGATCAGCCCAATCAAGGACACAGATGAACTGGTTGAGAGATATTGCGCTGTAGGCGCTAATATCCTGTATCAGAGAAACACTGTCGGTTCACACAGTGAAGAATTCCTACTTAGTGCTGCACCAGCTATAGAGTTTTTGGCAACTGTCTTGCAAGGTGGTTATACTCATGAGGGATGCACTATTCAGAACGTGACGAGGAACAGCACTGCTATTCCATTGAAGAAGAGAGCTATGCACAAGAAGGTGTATAATTTGTGGTGATGACGAGGAGAGTTTATGGGATATGATAATGTTTGGTTTGACGTATTGATGTCACTTTTATGTACATAATTACTGGTTGCTTAATTAATTGCTCTTCTAAGGAGAACATGCCTTAATGTTCCACGACGGTCACATGAGGTTTGTA
Organism: Fusarium sp. NRRL 53497; assembly: GCA_013184445.1. Classification (NCBI taxonomy): domain Eukaryota; kingdom Fungi; phylum Ascomycota; class Sordariomycetes; order Hypocreales; family Nectriaceae; genus Fusarium; species Fusarium sp. NRRL 53497. Next base: position 64,525 of record JABCJZ010000110.1, read on the forward strand.
CACTCGGTGTATATTCTGCTCAACCCCAGTCCAAACATGCTGACGTGACGCGTAAAGAGTTGATTAGCTCTGTAAAATATCACCAGATATATAATGCCAGCAAGACGAAGGCAGGATCCCACGTTGGCTTGTCTATCTTTTCATAGTAGATCCGTCTCTGGTGACGGATTGATCAGGTCATGGACAGATGAAGCCATGTCCTGCGCAATCAAACGGGATAGCTCCAACCCGTTCCCAATCTAAGATCGCTTCTTCTTGATAGACTTCCGCTCCATAGCTACTGCTCCAATAATGCTCAACAGCGCCAAACCCAACGGGATATACAGCGTCTGAACAACCGCATTCTCATACCCAGACAAAACGCTCTGCAACCTATCAGATCCAATAGACTCTCTCAACTTGGACAGTCCCGCCTCTTGAAGTGCCGTAGTATCTGTCCCTGGCGCAGCGTCCTCGATCTCCTTAGCCAACCGATCTTGGAAGAGTGTCGCTGAAGCGCAGATCCACAAGGCAGAGCCCATACCCGAACCAAAGGTGATGACTGCACCACCCAGAGATACGTCCTCGATGGGCAATACAGCTTGTAGAGCTACTTGAGGGCCCTGTAGGCCTAGGCCAACTGCGACGCCGAGGAAGGTGAGGAGAGCAACGGCTTTGGCGATCTGCTCTTCGAGATCGAGCGTGGTGAGGAGACCAGAAGCGATAGGCGTCAGAACGCTCGTAGCAAGCATAAATGCTAACAATCTCAGTCAATCATCGTTCGAGCAGTTGGCAGGAGTACTTACGGTAATAGTATCCGATCCATGTAGTCCCAACACCAGAAATAATAAACGCGATGGCCAGACCACCAACCATAGGGAGCGCAAGCAAACCTGCCTTTGTTGGAGAATACCCTCGAACTCCTTGGAAGTAGATGGACATGTAGTATTCTGTAACAGCCAATACTCCCTCGCAGCATGCCCCGTACCACATTCCCGCAATAATACTTCTCTGCTTGAGAATTCTCGGTGGTAGGAGAGCGCTATCGCCTTGACGATATTGCAAATATCCAAACGCGATGAAAAGCAAAACGCAAAAGACAAGGGGTAGGATGATTTGCCAACTACCCCAGCCGAACTTTGTGCCTCCCCATTGCAGTGCCATGAGCAGACAAGTAATGGCTGGCACAGCTAATAGCGTACCGAAAAAGTCAACCTTCTTGAACTTCTCCTTCAAGGTGAGGACTGGTGCATCGCTTTGCGGCCTAGGCTGTTCATGAACGCCATACGCTGTTAACACAAGACATAAAACACCAAGCGGCAAATTCACACCAAAACAAGCCCTCCACGAGAACGTATCAATCAATGCACCTCCAATAGTAGGCGCAGTGATAAGGCCAAGGCTCTGCACCGAGCCAAAGAAACTGTTGGTTATAGCTTGTTTGGAGAGGGGGAAGCATTGGCGAAGAAGTTTGAAGAGACCTCCGTTGATGGCTCCTCTACCAAGACCGCTGACTGCGCGGCCGAGGATGAAGATTGCTGATGATGGTGCGAGGGTGCAGATCAGGGCGCCTATTTCGAAGGTTGCGATGCCGATGAGGAAGACAGCTTTAATGGAGAAGAGAGTGTAGATCTGGCCGAAGCTGTTATAGAGTTAGTGGATGTATTGATAGGTGTTGATGCGTTGAGTTCATACAAGAAGACGAAAGCGCTAAGTGTCATTCCGCTAGAGTGATACAGTTAGAGCTGATGTTTGGTAGGTTGAGGTAAGCTCAGCGCTTACTATGCAGCTGAGTACCATCCAATGTCTGCTATGGTCTGAAACTCATCGGTGATACTCGGTACAGCCACCGCGACAATGGTGAGGTCCTGTTAAACCAGTCAATGAGTTGACTTCTTGAGATCAGTGAGTAGCTTACAAGTCCGCTGAGGAAGCATGCGATTGCCATTGATGCCATCGTCGACCAGAGCTTTGGTCCAGTAGGATAGACGATATTCTCTTCATCGTCGCGAGGTTCTTCTATCTCCAAGGTGGAGGTTGGTCTGGATTGCCGAGCCGCATCTAAGCTGATATCTACTGCGGGCAGTACCGAGCTGTTGAGTGGTTGTTCAGTCACTGTCTCAGAAGCCATGATGAGGTGTTGTTGTATGGCGAAAGTGAATTAATGCTTAACGAGGAACATGGGAATTCAGGACAGGAAAAGAGAGGTTCTATGCATTGTCAATTGCAATGGTTCATCATTGCATTTATTGCTGACAGACACGTTCAAGCTTACACCATCCATCACGGCTAAATAGCCAAATGACGTGTGCGGGGAGGGGTTTTGGGCAACCTGATTGACGGAATTAGAGAAGCTAGGATTTAGTCGATTGACTGGCCGTCAACTGGTGAGCGGCCATTCAAATTGACTACGTAAAAAGTACGCGTTTGATGAGGCGGCTACTGGCAGATAACGCAAGCTCTACGATGAGCTTTCGCTTGCATAAGCATCATCATTGAATACAAGCGGGCTCTGTTACTTGCATCACCCCCGGTGCAGGTAACAGCCGCCAATACAAGCAATTCACCAGTCATAGTTCTTCCTTGTGATAATGTCACGAGCGGGGTGCACCGTACAGTACATCAATGTTATGGTTGGCTGTGCTACATCGAACCGGCCTGCGACAACAACCCACAGATTCCTAATTCCATCCAAAGCTTTGGAGGCAAACTCCCATCGGGCCTGTTCAACCACATCGACCTCCCGATTTTCCAACAACGACCCATCGCATTCACCATCCAGACCTTGAAACCGGGCTCCTTATCCGACATGAGACTATACAAGGACGCGTGCATGGCTGCGCATTGGGAATTCCTCGATGAACTGTTGAAGTGGAGACAAGAGGCTGCACTGCATTCATTAAGATGGGTGCAGCGCCATTCAGATGCTGTAGCAACCTACAGCATCCCAAATATAAACAAACCGCCGCCTACACTTCCCGGCTTCCTGCCTGGAGTTGTTATCCAAGACCATAAATGGTGGCTCACTATCTCGACGGCTCAGAACCGCAGGACGAGCCTCCTCTGCATTGGAGACACAAATAGTTCGATGGGCGTCTACAAGATTGTGTATACGTTGCAGGTTCTACAGGACTGGGCCAAGACTAAGTACTGGCCTTGGATGCGCGTGCTGCTTTTGGACTGGCCATGTGTACCTGTCAAACGTTTAAGGTAAATGATGAGTAATGATTGAGGGGATGACGGCTTGAGTTATCTTAGAGATACTGTTCGTCGTTGGTATACTTCCCTTTTCTTTTTATTTGTTATCTTGTTTCAAGTATTCTCGATACTTTATTTAGTAGAGTACACAATCTCAGATATCTCTTCCCTGGTCAGCACACTTCCAAACGAGAACATGACATCCGTCATGGTCTTGTCAATGATTTGCTCAATCTGTTCATCGCTAGTAACTCCAACCTCTCTCAACGTACTCGGCAATCCTGTAACCTTGACCAACCGGGCGACGCAATCACCCGCCTCAATCTCATCCCATCCCAAATTCTCATTGAAGATCTTGACAATCTTGGCCTGAGCTTCGGGGTTTATCGTCTTGGTGTACCGCAATACAGCCGGTAGCATAATGCAGCTTGTAACACCGTGCATCACCTTGCCCACGCTGCCGAGTTGATGGCCGATTGCGTGACTGGCGCCCATGTTGACTCTGTAGATGATGAATCCCATGAGAGCCATTCGACTTCCTGCTTGACACTTACTCAGTCCATGAACAAGTTCTTCTTCGCCATCTTTTCCACGCGCCAGGCCCTCCTGATACTCAACCAAACCCTTGGACAAGTCCCGCAGTGCTTTCTCGCACCACTCCTGCACATCCGGATACTTTGCACACTCAGGATTGCACAGCGTCTCAATACAATGATCCACAGCACGTATTCCAGAACTCAACCAGAGCGTCTCAGGCGCAGTCCTAGCAATCCACGGATCCATCAGTATCAAATCCGGCGCTCCACCATCCAAGAGTGTAAAATGCTGCTTTTTACCAGCGCTGTTAGTGCAGCTCGCTGTATGGTTCCATTCGCCCGCCGATAAACTCGTAGGAACAAGAATGAGCTTCACACCCTCTGCCTTCTTCATTTTATCTTGTGGCGCGATGCCTACTTTTTGGTCGAGAAGTTCTTCCATGTCTTTCTCTCCAAAACCACTGGGGAGAGTAGCCGACATCAGACGCGCGACTTTACAAGCGTCAGAGTATGAACCGCTTCCGACGCTGATAACACAGTCTATCTTGTTCTCTGTGATTCGGTGGGCAATGTCGATGACATCTCTGTATGGGGAGTGGGGTCCGACGCCGTCTTTGGCAGTGACAAGTCGGTCGCCGAGAGCTTCTTTCAGATCGTTGATTACTGGGGTATTCTTTGCAAGAGCTTTGCTGTGAACTAGAAGAACGCGCCATGACTCCCATTCTTTCACAGCGGCGAGGATATCATTCTTGCTGTGAGAGTTGAAGATTGCATCAGAGCCTGGGCGATGGCCGCCTTGGAGCTGAGGGATGCGATATGACTGTAGCGAAGACGCCATACTGAGAGGCGCCCAGGTTAGTCGAAAGACTGCTTGGGGAGATTTATTTTAATAAACGGTAAAGTTGCCAGATGAACTCGGGAAGACTGATGGATGGGTCTATTTATACTTGTACTCTTGTGAGTAAGCTCGAGGGAGCTTCGGCCTAAAGTGGGTTGATGACGTCTTGATTCTTACGTTAGACCCTTGCCGAGTACCGAACCGCTATTCCTATCTGCTCAAAGACAGCAATAACTCGCAAATATGCCCATAATGCTGGACTGAAATGTATTTGATACTCTTTCCCATCAAAACGTATAGCCTTCTTCTAGTTACAAATTATATACCAGTTCCAGAAGCTTATTCAACAGGGTAGCCCAAGTCTTGATAGCTTCTCTAGAAATGTCAGATAGTTGTAACCAGGCAGTTATTAAGGGTTTCATGACCCGGGCTGGAGGTCATAGGGAATGTCTGCCTGGGTCCTCATTCTTCTATCTGTAGATAGTATGTGGCGGGTATGGGTTACCGAAAGAATCGACTGAGCGGTCTGAACTTGGACCTTGGACAAGATAGTTGCCCGGAGGGTCTCAAAGTAGCTTGCCCATTAACCTTTCTTACAGACCTCCAGACCACTGCAACAAAGTCATATGCGGCCTTGAAGAAATGAAGCCACTGGGTTGCTTTTTCTGGATTGAATCCCATATTTCACTCTCGTTCGTACTGGACAAGGTAGAGTGAAATTGAAAGCAGGCTTCTAGGTGGGAAATGAAAGCAGAGGCTTGCTTATTCTTGAATTTATCTGCGAGAGAACCTGTGCTTCTCTTTAAGCCTTGTTGGTCAGCATTGAGAAGCCGAGCCTGACTTTAAACCCATCTTCTTACATATGACTGAGGAGTGGCGGCTGACGTCCGAGACACCTCTGTGATAAATCTATCGAGGCATAGGCATCACGTATCCAGCGTACTATAACAAGCTGCAAGGCGCATTCGCGTACTCCAAGTGCCAATCATAATTTTCTCACATATATCATGTGCGGTTTTGAGCCTTGAGACTTTAAAGGTGGGGATCTCAGTACCAGGAAACGCGCTTCGTGGCACTCTCCTCGTAACACCCAATTGCACAATTAGCCTCCAAAGTTGTAGTCATTGGGTAAACCCCCACGCAACTTCTCAAACAAAGCCCTGCGTTCGGTGGGTTGGCGCCTAGGGCGATTGGGCTGAAATAGACTAATACTAAGCATACTAGTACTTGGAGCGCATTTTCTAAAGGTTTTTGCACCCGAGGCCTTAATTTATTGAGGATTGTGCCTAACACAAAGCCCAAAGTCAGGCAGCTTCTATATCATGATGAGTGGCAGCTCAGTGGCGCATCAACTTTCCTCAGTCCAACCTCTCATGTCTCAACACGTCTCGCCATCTAGCACAGAGGCTGAAATATCTTGAATTTACAAACTGAGATACCGAGGGCAATTATCTCATTTCATGGTAGCCACATTCTGGAACCAAGCTATCTGTCTCGATGTCTCGGTGAGCCAGTGGCGAGAGCTATACTATTTTAGAATATCGGAGAACTTTCCATCAGCAAGCCTAGAGTACACCAAGTTGCAAAACTTGAATAACTCTTTTATCAATCAGAAACCTCATATTCCCCCCAATCATATTCGGGGGAAAAGGCATATCCTATACAAGTACATGTTGCGTTGCCCTCTCCAGAAAGTATATTATACATCTATCTCTTATTACCGCCTGTCGCTACAGATTCTAGTCATACCAAATATAGTTGTTCAACATTCCTAGATCCATTGCCAAGTAACCTCATACTGGCCCTCACCTAGGTCTCCGAGAATTAAGAACGCTCCCATGGATAGATCCAAGGAGTTTGCGTTCAAGCAGGTGGGGCAATAGTCAACGACAGTGACATCAACGGATTGAGAAGGGGATCCAGGACTAGCGATAGTTGAGATGCGCAGCTTCTTGCCACAGAGACTACTCTCGAATCGTCGTATATCAAGCGAGACGACGAGCTCACTGTCTCTATTTACCCAGCCACATTGGCCTCGGTTTCCATTCTGAGTATACCAAGTAGCGATTCCGCCTGTGAAGACTTCTGGTTCGTTGGAGGAGGTTGTCTCTTCGGGAGCCGTGCTGATGGTTGTTGAGGGTAGGATAGTGTTAGATTCTGATATTTCTGTTGTCGCTGTGTTGGCAGTCGTGGCAGTGAGAGTCGAAATGGTTTCAATAGACGATGCAATCAAGGTGGCGGTAGAGGATTGGCTTGACTCTGGCTTGCAGGGGCCAGCAGCCACATAAGCAGCCAGGCTTAAAAGGATCGTAGAAAGTTGGTATATATGCATTATGACGTTAGATACAGCGTAAGAATACTAGAAAGAAACAAGACAGGATCTATTTCTTCAAATTGCAGATCTTTGCAGGTAAATACTATAAAATCAGGGGTCGCCAAGCCTCAGCCCCAAGAGGCTATTGCGAACTATCGATCGTAGTGCAGCTTGTGGATAAAGAGCCGCTAAGTTATTGGTCAAGATGGCCTAACTCATTTCCGAAAGCTCAGGCAATCGCCTATAAACGCACTAAATTTAACAAACAACCCCGTGTAATCCAGCAGTTGTCAAAAAGAAAGAAAAACATCATCTCAAAGAATTCACCATGCAAGTCAGAGTTTATGATCTCGATTGAGTACACTGAGATGCGAGCTGTCCATAATATAGTACACAGAAGTACACCTAAGCTGCTTCATATAGATCTTGCTCAATCAACCAGAATGTCCTCTAAACCACCTATCATCCCAAGCAGCTTCGCTTTGGCCAGTTCTTTGTTGACTTTCTCAATTCGTTCCTGAATCTCTCTTCTGCTTCTTGATAACTCTCTCGCGACTTCTTTCCATGACAATCCCGCTTCAGTCTCGCTCGTCTTGTTGGTTAGGCTGAAGCTAGCTTCACGACAACCCTCAGACAAGTGCACATTTTCCAATACACCGTGATGTTTCCGGATCTTGCCGCCGATAATGACAGTCTCAACTTCTCTCACCCCAGCATGGCGTACAATGGCCGTCACGGGATTATGCTCAGCTGCACAGCCGATAGATGGAGAGCTCGTGTCAAAAATGACCAGATCCGCTAGCTTACCCACGGCAATGGACCCGATATCCTTTTCCATGTTGATGGCGCGGGCTGCTTTGATAGTAGCCAAGTTGAATGCTTCCTGCACTGTAGCCCGCATCTTCTTGGGGTAGTGACTGTCTGCGAAAGTCTTGGTGTTTTGCGTTGCTCGATCACTCGCCAGTGCCATCTGCATCTGATGCATCATGCTTACTGGTCCACACGAGTGACAATCCGCACCGAGGCATGTCAAGGGAAGATCTTCTCTGAAGGCCACGGGATCTGCACCTGAAGCCATGAATATCTCGGCATCTGGAGTTGAGGCAATGTACGTTCCGGCTGAAGTGAGGAGAGATGCTTGTTCAGGTGTTGTGCCATTGCCGTGGGTAAGGAGTATATCAGGACCAAGCAGACCACAAGCGTTTAACTGCTCTGGTACCCGAGATTGGCCTGTTGGTTGGTGTCAACATTAAAGACTACTCGCGTAAACAGGGTATTTTGTGCTCACCTTTAGAGATTGGCCAATGTCTATAGTGGCTGGTAATCAGCTTCACGCCAATACTTTTGACATGATTCAGAGTCTCAGCTATGACCTTCTCAGGTAAAAAGTAAGAATCAAAGAAGAAGCCCAGCTGAACTCTCCCATCACTCCCAAATGGCGCCTGTGCACCAAGAGTTTCCATTTGTGGCAGCAACCAATCAGGTTGGGGAGTACGGTCAAGTTCAAACGAAGAATCCGTCCACTCGACAGCTCGAAGAGGCATAATTCCATGACAGAATATGGATCTTATACCAGAATCTATCGTTGCACTCAGCGCTGCTGGACCGTGTTCAGGACCAGAAGCGCCGTGTGCATTGTCAACCACGCAAGTTGTTCCAGCGTCGAGAGCTTCAAGACATCCAGCTAATTGGCCCCAGAAGATATCATCTGGTGTAAAGTTGAAGCTTTGAAGATTGGCTGTTATCGTGTGAGGAGTTTGCTTACAAACCCTTGGACAAGCTCACCTTCAAGCATGTAGTCTAGCATGGTGCAGTCACCAAGTCTGCCTTTGAGTTGGCTCTGCCAGACATGGTGATGGGCGTTGATGAAGCCGGGAGCAATGATCTTTCCGTCACATTCAATGATGAGTGTACTTTCGGGTTCGTTTATCCCCTTGCCGATCTCGATGATGCGGTCGCCTGCAATTAAAAGGTCGGTGTTTCTTAGAGCGACAACATTGTCGTTGGCGTCATGCTGCAGGACAGTGCCATTCTTCAGTAAAAGTTTATCAGTCATTATGTCGATGTCAGAAGGAAGATTTGGTTCTTGCTTACTGACCTCAATTCCTTACGTTTTATACTTGTTGATCAAAGTTCGGTCCTCGGTGTATTCTGGATGAAAATGTCGGCCTCGGGGGTTCATAGTCAGCATCAAGTTCGGTGATAATTCACTGTGATAAGAAAATGCCGAAGTCTGACCCCGCATTGTGGGGATATCGGCAGGTTGTGAACCCGAGTCTGACTTGCGAGTCTGCTTCGCTACCCTGCACTAAGAGAAAACTCCATATAAAAGATACTGTATGCTGACTATAGATGCCGGTATTAATGTAGGAGCCGGGGAAGATTATTATATTCTTTTCTTTGGATCATAGAAGCAAGTCTTGCGGGTCAAGGGCGGGAAACGGCATCGATTTATGCTGGATAGGACTGTAAAAACATTGACGCTGTATAATATTCAAGCAAGCTATGCTGACGTTTTCGCACGGTCAATATTATTTTCTATGATAATATTCTACTGATTAATATTCCTATAGCAATTGTTGCAATTCCTTATAGAAGAGAATTGTTATCACGAGGCGAAGGTCATTCACTGAACATGACAGCACGTATTTTCCCACGAAAAGGTGTTTTACCTGTGATTCTATCCATGGTATAGTCTACCATCGAATCAACGGCACGTGCGCTTCTGCGGTCAAGCAATTGGCGAGTAACTTTATTTCTGTCTAAATCGTGGCTTGTTCAGCTAACAATGACTTCCACCGTTCACGGTAAGTGGGATGAGAAATTATCCAGCTCTCAGCTCACTTCGTGGCGGGAGTAGCAGTCAAGTAAGCTTGGGCCATGGACTAACAAACGCGGCACCTGAGATACCGGTGCGATAAAAGCTTGAATATCTAATCGGGCAAAGTCGCCCACATGCAGACGCACGTTTTCAAGCTCAGATCTGGATCGTGAAATGGGAGAGCTCAGCAAAGTTCCTGCCACACGCTTTTTTTTCTTCCGGATCAAACCGTGTTGAACCAAGGTGAAAAGGGAATAGTTAATGATAATTTCGCAACCCTCACGTGCCGGTAAAGCCCGGCTGCGAACGAGACCGGCACTTAACTGGGGTTGACTAGCGAGAAAACGGTTAATCAACAACCCTCACGTGGACACTAGAAGCATTCGAAGTGTTTTGGAAACATGCAGATCTCACTTTGCTGATCAGTCTGGTCACAAGAAAGCGGTTTACTAGTGCCATGCCGGAGTCTTTTTTCCAAATTTGCTTGTCTCCTCGCCAAGACCGTGAGAAAACCTGAGACAAGGCCCCAGGGTGAGAGTGCACCTTCAGAGTATGTAACAAGGTTTTTCTCCCTTGGACCGGCAGTCCCCCAACATGCGGGATAATAGTCCACGCGTGTTGGATGAACAAACGCGTTTTGTTTTAGGCAACGGTAACAAAAGCCTGAACGAGTCTAATGGTATTGAACGGCCCGTTTACAAGAGATCTGGTGGCGTTTCGAGTCAGTCTAGCTTAGCTAATTTCGTATCATGACTGCCTGACTGTCAAGGGAGAGTCAAAACGAGTTGAGCCAGGGGGATGGGATCCTAGTGAGAAATGGTATGCATGATTCCGAAAAAACACTCAACACCAAACCAACAGCTCAGACCAGAACGTGTAAAGGCCTCACCAAAGCTACTGTTGCATCATCTCATATTGAATCGCAACCGGCAGCCTCCAAGACCTGATGGGCCAATGGCATGATGAAGGATCACACCCACGAAACCACCGTCGAAAAACAAGCAAATCATCATCAGCCTTTCTCCAACTTAATCGGGTTCATAACGCCGATGCCGGCCAATAGCTCCGTCTTAAAGGCCCGAATACACATTACACAAAGAGTAAAGAGCTCAGTCGAGAACCTATGAGCTCTCTCCCCGGGAGATCGACGCAGGTGCCATCTTGGCAATGCTAAGCTTAACAGAGTGAAGCCATCGACGGGCATATTGTCGGTCCGACCCCCACTTGTTCTCCACAACGGCCTCCGCGTTCTAAACCCGTTGGAGTTTAACGACCTGGACAAAGCTCCCTTGGCGTCGTGGACACAGGTTGTGAGTGGTTGAAGTTCGATGGACCCGTTAGTAGCTTGTTTTATGGTTCTTCCCCAGACAGGTCTCGATTCCTCTGGTCCCGGCTTAGGCGACGCCGCGGGACAAGTTCAACAAGAATTTTCGCACAGGTTGGGGTCATGGAGAAGTGGAGCAACCCTGTTTTCTCTCCAGCGGAGAAGCTGCTCATCCTCCACATCCTCTCCAAGTCTGGGGATTGAGGAGAGAGCCTGTTGGGGAAGTGGGTAGCTTGAGCTTATCGCCCCGACACTGGAGCACACTGCTCAAGGTGACTCCGGGGGCGAAGAGGTTTGTATAAAGATCACCATTCACCACCACGAATATCTTTTCTGCATCAGCTCTCATCTCCTCATCAATCTCATCACCTCTTCTGATAGATAAAAGATCTTCCTTTAGTATCTACTATCACATCTTTTACATCACAATGGCTGGCGGTGCTATTCCTACTGCTGCCCCTCAGCTGGCAGGCGGCTACTTGACTGGTCGCGCACTGATCTTTCCCCTCTCCCTCGTCATCTCCCTCTTCTTCCTCTGGGGTTTCTCCTACGGTCTTCTCGATGTCCTCAACAAGCATTTCCAAACCGTCCTCGGCATCACCCGTCTAGAGTCCACTGGTCTTCAGGTCATGTACTTTGGCGGCGGTTACCTTCTCTTCTCTCCCATTGCCGCTGAGGTGCTTAAGCGCAAGGGTTACAAGTTCACTATTCTGATGGGTCTTTGTCTCTACTCTCTTGGCGCTATCCTCTTCTGGCCTGTTGCCAAGTCTGCTGATAGCAACGCCAATGGCCGTGCCGTCTTTGGTGGCTTCTGCGCTTGCACCCTTGTCATCGCTTGTGGTCTCGCTACCCTCGAAACAGCCGCCAACTCTTACGCTGTCGTCATCGGAAAGCCCGAGTCTGCCTCCGCTCGTCTCCAATTCTGCCAGTCTTGGAACGGTGTCGCCTCATTCATTGGTCCTCTCATCGCCTCCAAGTACTTCTTCGCTGGTGACAACGCCGACAACCTCACCAACGTCCAGTTCGTCTACCTCGCTGTCTCTTGTGCCGGCGCTGCTGTCGCTGTTCTCTTCTTCTTCGCCAAGCTCCCTGAGGTTAGCGAGGCTGTCATTGAGGATGAGGCTGGCCATGCTACTCAGACATCCATCTGGAAGCAGTGGAACATGTGGTTCGCTTTCGTCGCTCAGTTCTGCTACGTCGGTGCCCAGGTTACCGTTGCTACTTTCTTCATCAACTACGCTCACGAGAACGGTGGCATCTCTACCAGCAAGGCTAGCACCATGCTGAGCTACGCTCTCATCACCTTCACCATTGGTCGATTCGTCGCTACCGGTCTCGCCGTGGTCTTCAGTGCCGAGTTCATCATGGTCGTCTACTCTTGCTGCGCTATTGCCCTCACTGCCTACGTCAGTGCTGGTTCAGGTGTCGCTAGTGTCGGTGTTCTCATCGCAATCTTCTTCTTTGAGGCTCCCATGTACCCCACCATCTTCGCTCTTGGTACTGCCAACCTCGGCCGACACACTCGACGTGCTGCTGGTATCCTTGTCATGGGTGTTTCAGGAGGAGCTGTGTTCCCTCCTATCCAGGGAGCAATTGCTGATGCCAAGGGCACTCGTATCAGCTACATTGTCCCTGCTATCGGTTTCGTCTATGTCCTCGGCTACGTCTCTGTCTGCTGGGTCCGCGGTGGAATGAAGATCATGGCTCCCAAGGCTGAGGAGACTTCTGTTGACGAGATCTCTTACAACAACGAGAAGAACGATGTCATTGTTGAGCAGCACGAGAAGAAGGCTGGCGACATGGCTTAGATGAATTGGAATGGAGTTATATATAAACACGTCTAGACTTATGGCGTTTTACGATAGATATCTAGTGCAAAAGAGCACTACGAGAATCAGAATTTAATGTTTTATGATTACCAACATTTGAATACCCACCTCAAAGTGTCTTTCATGCCTGTTGTTGAAAAGTGACCCAAGCCCAGTAAGATGTTCGCGACCAGACTAGCTTCAAACTGGGACCCAATACTGCTTATTCAGGCGATACGACTACCTTTTGGGCCGACAGTCCATTCTTTCCCAAATAATCCACTGCACTCTGCAAAATGTCTAAACCGTGTCCAAATAGCAATGGCTCGGGCGAAGGGACAAATGCGCCCGCCTCAATCGTAGCTGGCAAGTAGTGATCCCAGATAACCTTGGCGACATGACTGAATGTGATAGAAAGGGAGAAAATATGCTTCACAGTCACCCCAGCTGGGGGCTGCGGCCATCCAGGAACAGTTGAAGCAATGTATTTGACCCCATCCACACGATGAGCAAATTCTTGGATAGGTCTGGACAGATCACCGCCAATAGCGTCCAGGATACCTACTGACTTCTTCCCTTTCATGACAGTGAGAAGCTCGGCGATGATGGAGGGGCTTTTGTAGTCAACTACATAGCTTGCGCCGAGTGTACTGACAAGGTTGAAGTTCTTGGGTGATGATGCAGTGAGAATCTGGTAGCCTGCTGCGACTGCAAGCTGAATACCAGCCTGGCTGACAGCCGATGCACCGCCCCATAAGAGCACAACCTCTCCGTTGGTTTCCTGGGCAGGGAACGTGGGGACCTGAAGGCTCAGGTTGTCGCAACAGCAAGAGGAAAGGCAGAGGCTTGCTCATACGAGTACCTGTCTGGAACTTTGACAGATAGGCCAGTCCAGAGGATAGAATATTTCTGGAATGCCTTTTCCTCTTGCTTCTTGGTCAGGAAACCGGCTGCCAAGCCAGCGATTCGGTCTCCAATCTTGAACTTGGTGACGCCGGGGCCTAAGGCTACGACCTCACCAGCAACGTCTTCGCCAGATATGCAAGGATAGGAACAATCTCCTTTATGAAGAGATGAAACCTGGAGTTTGTGGTCGACAGGATTGATCCCGATGGCGCGAGAACGGATGAGTACTTGGCCTTCGGAGGGGATGCCTGTAGGGGGGGGGCATGAGGAGTAGTGATACAAGCGGCGACGTTGTTGAAAGACATTTTGAGGGTTGTTATGGGCTTACAACTTCTGAAGGCTCTGGGTAGGAGGTTGATAAGATGGCTTGAAGTCTTGATGACCAGTCTACTTTAGCGAGACATGGCTGTCTTATATATCTTGTATTCATGCAAATATTCCACTCGGACCACGGCGATAAGCTCATTGTTAACTCCTTTTACATGAATCATTTCTTCTGTTTTCTGACCTTGAATAGTTCCCCACAGAAGCGCAAGACTGGCCTAAAACGGCAATGCGATAGCTTCATCTATTTCGACGTTGTTAGGCTTGTGGGGCCTAACCCCTACGTCTATCCGCTAAAGAATACATAAAATTATATATAAACTTAGAGGGGGTTTAGGTAATTCTTACTATGTTATTTGTCCCACAGTCCTTGCGACGTCTCAAGAGATCGGAGTTTACCGCAGAGCTAAAGTAGCCACTAATGTTCAGAGCAAGGCAAGTTCAGGATTTAATCGCGAATAGAACTCTCGATTTTAGCAGCATTCTGGGCTAAGGTTTAAACAGGCCGCATGAGACTCGCACCTCCTTTTCCACATCCTTTGCAGCGGTATTCCTGCGCCTCGACAGGGACCTTATTCATCGGACCAGTGCAGGGGCAATATCCCAAGAAAGGAGATTGAATGCAGTAGTAAAGAAGCTCTTTCAAAAACTCCGGACACTCAATAACTAGCTCGTCGAATGCGTCTCGGACATTGGGTTGAATGGCTATCCCCCCATCGCGCAGTCGGGTTCTTGCAAACTCCAATGCTGGGTCTCGGAGGTCTCTCGAGGTTTCTGGGGTTAAGTTGTAGACGTATGGAATCGAAAGGAGAAATTCGTCGAGATTTAAGTCTGTCTGAAGGGATAAAGAGTATTTCTTGGCAGATAAGTCCCTGAGTCCTTTAATGTCGTACTCTTCTCCCAAGGCATGCACAATAGCATGGGTTGAGAGAGATGAAAAGCTATAGGTTGTACTTTTTTCGTCTGTCTCGTCATCCACAGAATAGTCGCCTGTATATAGGTAGTCGACCATGAATTGCACCATGTCAGGTTGATGAGACGTCAAGTCGTATGTTCCAGACATTGCTTCCTGACCTTTTATTAATCACTGAATGATATAATCGAAATGCGATCGCTACCTTGAACTGACCAGCACATGCTGCACGGAAAACTGGAGACTGGCTGCAAATAATGATCTTGTGAACTTGGATATTCCTCCCATTACAAGTCAAAGTAAAATCGGTGAATTCGCCTGTCTCGCGGGCCCTGTCGAGTCAGTCAGTTCTAATATTTCCACTTCAAAGGCATAGGAATCCATACTGCACTATACGTGCTCTAGTCTCTTGGGAATCCATGGTCGCGAAACGCCGAAACTCCTTGAGTAGACGAGAAACAGAAATGGGAGAAACGGAGGCCGGCTCTAGCAGTCCAATGAGCAGGCCATCCGTTTTAAATGCGAAAGAATGACGGTGTGCCTGAATCATGCGCGTCCTCATGATCGGGGATTCGTGGTATTGGATGCTCGATTTGGTCAAGTATCAGATCTAGCGTTAGATCCTTTACGCCACTGGCAACAAAGTTCGCAACCATGACATCCTGTTACAAGCCATAACCTGAAGCGGGATTATCATAAGCTTTCTATTAATATATAATAATATAAGAAGGAAACCGCCATTAAAGGGGGCGCTAGGTAGTTCGATAGCAGAGAGTACTATGTCACATATAGTAACTAGAATGGCACCTGTCCCATTTTTCATTGACCACCAAAGAACATCACGGGGTGAAAAGTTAACTGTCAATTGAAATTTGTTTCTTCTTCTTTTTAAATATAACGATTAATACTAACCCCTCTAACATTTATGGATATTTGTGTACTAGATATAACAAAACAAAAAGTTAAAAGTTAAATTTGCTCGACATAAATACCTCCAGCACTAGTAACCCAAACCCGTCGTTAACTAGTTCTGTTAATATGCTGGAAAACACCTTTGTTGCCATTTGTGACAACAATGGCATGTTAGTCAGAAGGCCTTGCGCAAATTGCATTGGGTTTGTGGAACCTGGGAAGCACGCAAGTATATTCTATACCTGAAATTAGCAATTGCCACTTGTAATATAGCCAGGACATACTTTATGTTGTTGGCATACTTCTGCCTGACTTTCTTCATATTCGTTGGACTGACTCCCTCGGCTAGATTTTGCAGAGAATGCAATATCGTGTAGTGCAGAACAACCGCGGATGAGCCTTTGCAAGTCGCAACTCTCTCGATCCTGGTATTCTTGTAAAAACCTCACGAATCCATCAACGCAAACGATGTTTGAATGAGCCCCTGAGCCTTCCGGGTTGGCAAGTACGGCTGCAATGAGTATCAAGGCGGCGCAAAGGGGGTAGCATAAGATTTGCCTGCGGTGTCAGCATGTATCAAGTATGGGTAGGTGAAAATCGTACCATAAAACGGCCAAAGGCTGTGGTGACAGTCTTTGGAGCAAAGAAATTGTGGCTCGAGCGCCCTCTATGGGAGTTGGTGAAACAAGAAACAGACTGCGCGCGGAAGTTGACGAGTCCTGGAAGCTCTGTAGCCTATCATTGGCTGCGTAAATTCTTCAGGTAGCAGCATAGTAGGCAAAGTGCACCTCTGCGATGCCGGGTTCAACCATCTGAGACACAGCCGTAGGTAGAAATTCTGAGGGTAGGCTCGACAGCCAATCCGCAAGGTCATTATCTAGCTTCGCAAGAACCCGGTGCATTTCGCCATGATTATTCCAGAGTGCTGATGCAGGGCGCAAATATTGACTAATTCTCGATTGAATTAGGGACAGAGCCGACATGTGCCTCAGAAGATCTGTACTGGTACAAGCTCCTGTCGCAGTCTCTTGGCTGGGAAGGTCAACTTCAACCTCACCGAATGGCGGCGCGAGATCAAATTTCATCGATGCATCGCACCGAAGCACGTGTATCAACCAGAGGGTCCGCCTGTATTTCTCCATATCGGCGAACTCGTCTAGGTCACCCACATCTGTAATTTCCGGGCCGATGCATTGAGCGGCGTACGCAGCGGCGGCAAGCAAGCCGGTGAACGCCACTGCATCGGCAGTTCCCTTCATAAACAAGGCCATGACGAGCATCGCTTGACATGATTCGATGCTGGCACCCTTTATGACGAGCTCTGGAAAGATAGCATATGCATTTTTGAAATATGCCCACGAGATGGGAAATATCTCTTTTATGGCCCTATTGTCAGCCTTCCAGTGTATGCCCATGGCAATAAGGGCATTTAGCGTGGCCCAGCGAGTGGGATTATCGTGGCAGTTGGGTTGGCCAGCTAGATACTGCTCGTCCACGAGTTTCAGAACATCATTGGTGCTGAATAGCGGCCGTACTTGATACAAATCCTCAAGGGCGTTGAATATAAAGTGAGTCAAATATTCCTTTGGTGGTAGAGGAACAAAGACTGTCCGTTCGAGATTATTCATATGCTGCTGCGCGTAGATGATATTTTCAGTGACTTCTCTCGGCCATCTTGATGGAAAAGTCTGTGTTATGCTGGCTGCTGTTACCGTGTGAATGTGAGGTATGTCGTTACTATTGCTGGTTCCTGCCGAAATGTGGTTTACGCCTTGATCAGATACCCGGGATGATTGTGATGTTATTTCAGCCTCTTTCAGTCGTCGTTCGAGAGACTGGATGTATTGCTTGCTATCCGGTTTTAGCCTCAGGGACCCGTACACCATTGTCGTAGCGCACCTTCTCCCTACACCTCTGCCCTTTCGCTTATGGTAGCGACATGTCGTCTTGAAATTCAAGCATCTCTCACAGCTTGGCACTTTGCCGTCGCATCGTAACTTTCTACTCCTACATTGGACACAAGCCTGTTGAATTCAGACCTGTAAGGAATGATGGGCGCCTGGGAGGATTGAATCAACATACATTAGCAATCCGCTTGTGGGTATCATTGGCCCCGGCGGCCAAGTTGCTCGAAGACTCCATTGTGTATCTTCTGCCCAAGGTCTCAAAACTATTCAAACAAGAAGTATAACCAAGCGAAATCAAGGCTTTGCCGATTGGGAGTTAAACGGTTCAATAAATCTTTATAGGCGACTCACCCAGGTGTACCTCACTTAATTGGTCATCAGTGGAATTAAAATACATCCGAGCTTACGTGTTCACATCACAAGGCATGACTCGTAGTAAGCTTGGCAACACCGATTGGTTCTCTCTAGTTCTACTTATCCCATCCTCACTGTGGGCTAAACTGGTTCTAAGACTGCTGCCCATAGGCCTCGAATAGGAGATCTTTAATCTTTCGCGCCTTCACCTCGGGGAAGGCCTCGTTGAGTGTGTGCTTAGGCTTGAGATCAAAGAGCCCTTCAACAAACATGCGCTCGAAGGCAGCAAACAAGCCCTGCAGCATTTCCTTGGGGAAGAATGCATACATGTGCTTGTGAGAAGGTAGCTCTGTGATTTTGCCCTGCTTGAGATCCTCGATTGAGTCATTCTTGACGACAAACTTGACGCCTTTGGCTTCCTCGGCATACTGCACGAACTGGTTCCATGAGATTTTGTCCCCGATAATGAACGACTCCTTCTCCCATTTTGGTGCTCCGACGAGTAGTGCGACAAAACGTGCGATATCAAATGTATGGGTGAAGGACACGAGCTCGTTACCGGATCCAGGAATGGCGGCAAATTCGTTGGGAATGTCGACGACAAGAGCCAACGGATCTTGATAAGTCTTGACCTTGGGGGCGGCCCAGTAGTCGGCAAAGTAGCCGTTGATCACGGTAGTGTATTCGAGGGTCGAGGTGGCTTCCAATGTGGCAATCAGGTTAAGCTTAGCCCCAGCGGTAGGAAAATACGAGGCAACCCTAACCCACCAGTTTAATCTTCTTGTATGTACTGAATTTAGTATCAAGTGGCACTTACTCGGGAGTGAACTTGATGCCCCAAACGCTAGGGATGTATCTTTTGGTAGGTGCCGACCTCTCGGCGGCTTGAATCAAGTTCAGTTCAGCCGAAACGTCTTGCATAGAATTGATGGTAGATATGACAGTCTCGATCTTGTTCGCCTCGAGCGTGGCAGCAAGTTTACCAAGATCGGTGTAGTCGACAGCAATAGTCCGGGTTCCTGGGACATCTTTTGCCTAAGAGCCGTGTCAGATGATGTATTACCAAGTACCGTATCATGATGGTGCTCACTTCTCGAGCCAGTACCACAACTTCGTCCTGGCCTTGTTCGATAATTGCTTCAACAATGGCACGGCCGAGCTTGCCCGCGCCTCCAGCTACAGCGATGAGAGTCATGACTTCGATATCGTTAGTGGGAAAGCAAGCGTATGGAATGAAATCTGGATAATGAGAAGGATGGATGATTGTGTGAAGAAAGAGGATGGGCCTGGACATACTTATATATACGTAGACAATAAAAACAGTCGCGACGTCTCGGCACTATAATACAACCGTGACTGGGCGATTTGTAAAGCAACGGATGATTAGTAGGACCCCCGACTCGGTATTAAAATATTTCCGAGACACACGGTTACAATCAAGCCCCCGAACACCGGTAGAGTCTTGTCATAAACTCTCATCTGATCCCTTGCTACATCTCAAGAGATTATGTTTTGCAGCTTACTGCATGTATGCATTCTATCTGTCACTCACCGGCCAATATCGAGCTTCCGCTTCTACAGTTAACCTATCATGCTTTCGCCAGTTTATTTTTATATTATATTTTTAACTAGCATAATGCTTTCCTCCGGGTCCTGCCTAATAGAACCCCTGCGGCCTTATTTATGTAAGCAGCGTAGGACGAAGAGGAAAGAAAAAAGATAGAGTTAACGCACGTGACGAATGGAGCTGACATGTACCGAAAAGTCTCGCCGAGATACGTCTCAAGAATTATATTGAGACCTGCAAGACTTCAACTGATATTATCTTATATTGAGAGGGACTTCGCATCCTCTCTGTATATTCTTTGAAGAAGCCACTAGTAAGACGCGAGAAGTTAGCCTGGTGTCATGACTTGAGCTTCAGCTGTGTCTCCGCGAAGTAGAAAGTCATGGCCTTTGCTGGAGTGGTAATTGTGATGTTCATGCATTAGACATGGTAGGATTTCAGGCGATATGTGAGTGCTTGTAGCTTGATACTCTGTGTTCTCTTTTACATTGGAGGAAAGTTGAGGAGACTTCAGAAGCTCTAGCTAATGCGGATATTAAGGCTGAAAGCTAGTCCAAAAAGCCGTATTATTTTCTGATATTAGGTATAAAGCACATCAATTTCTCATAGATTTTCCCTATGTGGCCCGTGTATAGACCTTTCCTGGACAACATGGTCATGCCGACAGGGCTGGGTGCGGCGAATGGCCAGCTGGACAACGGTCTGAAATCCAGTTTTTATTAGACTTTGTATCTCACGACAAATTTCACTTGGGCAAATGCGGCAAGTAAAGCTTGTATTGCCATCTAGTATTCGCTTATCTGCATCCATATCATATGCTCCTAATCACGGAGGATTGGGCTTTTCTGGACCGATAATACTATAATAACTCAAGAAATTAGCCATAACCCATAGTTCCTCTAAAATTAGATTTATATTAATTAATAGATTAATAAAAAATAAATAATAGCTTTAAGCCATTTTATATTAAAACTTAATTCATAAACCCGGCTTAGGCCTAATCTTTCTAATTATATAGCTAGAAAATTAAGTCTTAGACCACAGGTTGTGGCTAATTTCTTGAGTCGTTACGGTACATCTTTTCAGCCAGCCACTTTACAGTATTAAGGATAGTGTTTAAAGTGGCCCCGTCCGCAGCCACTATTGGAGAAGATGAAAGCCACGATTATTACTATAGGCTTTCATGAAGAAAATAAAAAAAAAGGTAATAATCTGTCAACAATTTATGCATTATACTCTAGTAGCCGCTTAACGGTCTAGAGCGTGGGGACTGTCCTCTGCTAGGAATGTGACACATAGAGCAGGAGGCATAGTGTTGGCGGACGGTTAGTTGGCATGGCTGGCTGACTATGCTCGTTCCACCTCAGCCAGCCCTAAACTTACCGTTTAGATCGTCCAAGTTTCCATCACAAGCCGTCAGCGGAACATGACTCTCATGAGTTCAGCGTTGGGTTCTGAGGAAATTGGTTTATCCAATCCAAAGTAATCCCCTACAAACCCATTTATCTCACCATATGTAACGACAAGCCCATTGGTGAGACGTAGGGCCTTTGCTTGTTCTTGAGAGAGACTGCCGTGACCATCTGTAGATGCCTCACGGACATTGACTGTGTCTCCCAAGGATCTATGCTCTGCGAAGTACATGTCGTTATCAATATGTGAAAGATTATTGGAAGGGTTTGAATAATAGTTCAAAACAATGGTGCATAACGTGAGGAGCTGTCCAGTTGGTGCGTTGCCAATATGAACTCAGATATTTGGTTATGTTTATACTTCACCTAAGGAGCCTCGAACTATACTGGACTTCGCTGTGTAGAATCAGGAGCCCGCAATCCGTGCCCATTGTATGTTTTGAGCGGTGTGCCCAGAACTATTGGATCCGTTTATGTGAGACATTGGCGTCTAGGCCCAGATCTCGATCGTTCCATTCGGCCACAGGCGGCTATGAACTCCTCTCCAGTTTGCACGCCCCACTCGCAATCCAATTACTCAGGGGATGTAAGCTCTATTGGAAATCTTGCAAACTGAGCTGCAATGCACCCAGTACATTTAGGGCTGCTACCAAGGTTCACCTGGCAGGAGGCCTTTGGACATGACGCAATGTGCACGATCATCTCAATCTATGGGCACATCATACTTCAAAGCTTCTAGGTTATTGATCAAGGTCAGCTAGCCACAGACTGCACCTGCAAGCCACCCTCAATATCACAATACGAACACAGACATCACATATCGTTCTATACAGAGAAGGGTTGGGCCATTACCAAAGGCTAGTTAGCCACAAGCTATATTCTAGCTACGATGAACAGCACCTTGTCGATCAGAATCTTATCGAAGCGGATCGAGGCATCGGTGTAATTTCTAAGCTGTGATCTGTGTTTCTGGCGAACGGTCCTCTTGGCGAAAGCCAGTCTTCCCACCCAAAACTAGGAAGTAGAATGAAGTCACTGGTCATTTCAAGCTGATTGATGGGGATCCAATGTCTCATTCTACACACAAGCATCAAGAATATGGATCGAGATCAGCCAGCCACGGCCTATAGCTTGAAGTCTCGTTGGGTAACATGATGCCAAACCGAAAAATTATTGGCGGGGAGTAATTGGACAATCACCAAAGACTAGCTAGCCACAAGCTGCGCTCCAAACTACATTGAATAAAAAGTTGTTGATCAGGATGCAGTATCTCATTGCAATCACAAGCATCAAGAGCCTACATAAATATCAGCTAGCCACATAATCTGCTCCAAACCACTCTTAATAGCACTATATCAGGAATTGTATCACATAACATCCCATGTAGGGAGAGGCCAGGCCATTTATTGGGGTCAGCTAGCCACAGGCTACAATCCAGAATGCATTGGAGGTCATGATGTCAGTCAGAATGCAATATCTTATTCAAGGCACGATCATCTAGTCTATGAGCAAAGCACAGCCAGCCACAAGCTGAACACGAAGTTCTGAGGGTGCCGCATGAGTTGAAACACCTCGCCCTCTTTGCAGTTCTGTCCGAAGTTATCACCTTGCAGTTTGCTGAGGCTGCGGAGACAGCCCGTGGCTCTCCTCAAAGAAGATACCTCAACGGAATAGGGGAAGCATCTTTCACGGCCGTTTCGACTGACAGATTTCTATATAAATCCCCTCTATATCCCTTGATCTATGAGTTCAGTTTCTTCACCACGCTCTCAGTCACAATATCAAAGCCTACAATCACAAACCCAAGTTTTTAGTATCTTTCATATTCTTTACCTATACCTTTGAAAATCAGTCACCATGGTCGTTGAGAAGGGCAACAAGATCTTCATTCCTGCCGATCAGCTTACTGCTACTGAGGTGAAAGTTGAATGGCAGAAGATGATAAGTAACTACTCCGAGCAATACTACTCGGTTCCCTTCTTCAACAAAGACAAGGGTTCGTATTGAATGAACAGCTATTTGAGATAGGCCCGCTAACTTTAACCCTCCAGGGAACGAGGAGAGTGTCATCTTTATTCAGAAGAGTTATCTCGATGCTCTCAAGAGCAAGAAGGCACCTGGAGATGATCTCACCGTTGTCGTCGATGATTCCTTCCAGTATGGCCAGAACAATGAGAAGACCAAGCGCTGGCTGGCTTTCCATAACAAGAAGAACGAAGCATACCAGGTCAGTTCAAAGTGATTCTGTATTTCGGCATGGAAAAACATCGTTGACATGTTCTAGTGGCGATTCGTTGAAGGTCTCAAATCCAAGCTTGGCACGGCTGCTCTCAAGTTTGCAGGCGGCTTCTTTCCCAGCATCGATTTGGGCCTTCTCAAAGGCGTCTTTGGAGATTACCTCCATAACTTCTGATCGTTTAACATCTTTTTTGTCTGAGACAATGTGGCAGGACTGTAACAGAGCAGGTGATTAGCAAGTGGGGTTGGGAAGCGTTTTGACATGCGACAACGAGGGGGTTTTTGCCCGAAGGTTTTCCCCCATCCTGAAGTAGTGGATCAGGCTAGCATGTATTAGTTGCAACGGGTTGGAGGTTTTAGAGGCCGTGCAAGGTCGGAATCTAAGTGTTTTACGTTCGTTCCTCGACATTTTCTTTATTAATTTATTTTTCTATATCTCCCTCCTATGGTGACAAAAACAGATCAAAACGACCAGTAGGTATCATCTCCACTCCTCATTTACCAGCCTTGATTGAGTAAGTCCAGCCGAACTTTCCTTGCAGTTGCTCGCCAGTAGACACGTATTCTAGAACAAGCCCATGCCTGTAAGACGCCCGACAAATGTACTCCATCATCCAACGCTCGACGATACAATGCGCTCCGAGATAGCGAGACATCAAAAAGTACAGAGGGTTCGCCCATGTCTGCATCCACGTCAAACATGAAGAGTACGAATAATCATTCTCGGCCGCTCTTCGCCTCATTTCTTGGTAGGACTGGAAGACATTTGTTAGAGTTCTATAAGTAGGTTCTCGTCCAGGAGCCCCTATGATGGATTTCTGCAGACCATTACAAAGGGCAACAGCGTCTTGGAGACCATTGTTGAAACCAAGGCCGGCATTAGGCGTGAACTTGTGACAAGCATCTCCCACGAGCACAATACGGCCGAGGCTCCAATGTGGCACAATTCCTTCTTCGAGGTTTGACATCCCAGCATGGAAGCGTCGAGCAAACACGTGTTTGACTTTGTAGTTCTCACATACTGGGAAGTCGGCGAACTCGGCAGCGTAATCTTGCACATCTTGGTCGGTATAACGAACCTTCTCTTGCGTTGGATGGGGAAGTTTCTTGTACAAGAAAGTCCAACTCCGCTCCTGTCCGGTGATATACATGCCAGCAGAGTCCTTATGCTGTGTATCGAAGGACTCACCTGGCTCAGTCAGGCGAGGGAATGTGCACCACAAGCATTCGTAGGTGCTTCCATCAGCACATTCGACTTCCACATCCTCTTCGGTAGCATCGACACTCTTGACTTTCTTACCAAACTTGATCTTTTCCTTTAGGTTTCCTGGAAGGTTGTCATAAGGAATTTGCACAAGCTGAGCACGGTGGACCGCAACGAGTGATGTGCTGTAGCTGCAGACTATGTCAGGTAACGTGATTGTGTGTCAAGACCGTGCGATGACTTACTTTTTCCTGAGAACGTCTAGCTCAGTGTTATCTCTGAACTCATATCCATTCCTTGTGAACGACTTGGCATGCCGTAGCTCGCAGCCTATCGCCTATAAAGCATCAGAGAGGCCCAGCTATTGCATCGCGCGCATGGTCGGCGGACTGAGCACCAGACTGGCACCAACGTCTTCAGCGGCGTTGTCTCGGCTCTCAAGGATGGTGAAGTCAATTCCAGCAAGGCCTAAAGCATGTGCAGCCGTGAGACCTGTTGGGCCTGCTCCAGAAATGAGGACTTTGAAGGGTCGTGACGCCATTGTGGCTTGTCGTATATGAGTTGTAGAAGTTGGTAGTAGTTCTAACTTGAGGTTGAATATCTGATGTGGAGGATCAGCGGGAAAGGGCATGGGACCCAAATTATATATTCTATCTCCGTGTAGAAGTATAGTGACAATGTACTGAATGTATAGAGATCCGAGCTTTCCTCCACCCCAATGAAAGTCTTGTTGCTTTGATCCTGGGGGTTAGTACTGCAGACTTCTTCTCAACCAACTTTCTAGATAGGGACTTACAATTGTCATAGACCATTTACGCCATCGATCACTCCAGGCCTGCCGTAACATGGGCGCTGAACTGTGTGGCAGCACAGATTTGCCAAACACCTGGGCTTCGCGTGGCTGCCAGCGTCAGTGATGATGCTAACGAGATCCATCTGCTAGGGCCCGATGCTAAAACAAAAACGCTATGGCACGTATACACGATGGAAAGATCGCTTGGTTTACGGCTCGGACGTGCCCCAATACTGCATGACTGAGATATCATCATGCCTCGCGAAATTTATTTTGGTAATGCCATTGGTTTGGCGGGCATGCCTATGATATTGCTCCAGTTGGCGGCACTCCAGGGAACGATATACCGTTACTTGTCAGTCTATTGTTGATCTCCAATCAACTTATCAGTTACACTCATACGATTACAACTGTCAGATATAGTGCCGTAGCCTTGGCTAGTCCACCAGCGAACCTTATCGATCGAGCGCGCACAATAGCACAAGAGTGTCGAGCACTGGAGATCGGGCTTCGAATAGGAGAAGTGAAGCAATGACAATAATCGAACAAGTGCAGGCATCGCCACTTCTTGCTATATTTGTTAGAGGAGACGAAGTCCAGCTCCTTGTGACTTTGACGCTCGTCTACCGCGCCATTCCGCCAGCCGACAACGATGGTGGGGCGTTCTCGCACGAATGTCTTGACACCGCCCGAAGGGCTATAAACAAGCACCAAGAATGCGTTGGGATGCTTCAAGACCAGCAATTAGCCAAGAGGTCTTATGCTCACTGGTAAGATAGTCCTGTAACCGCTCTGCTCTGAACTCGTCTAATTTGTTTCTAAGAACCTATTATTACTTCCGTTTGTACCATTCGTTGTTTGTTTTGTTCAGCAATTGAGACATCTTCGGAGTCAGATCTTCAGCTTGTACGAGATTTCGCATTGTTTCTACAGCAACTAAGCGACGTGTCTCCCACTATGGATAAGCTATGGCTTCTATGCAATGTCATGTCAAAGGTTGCCGTCATGTATGTTGAAGCAAAGCGACTACGCGTCAATGAGGATCTGAGGCCTGCGATCAACGAATTTGATGACTTAGGGCAATTGGGTTTCATCACAAATGGAATGCCAAGCCATGTACAGAGAACGCGTCGCAGTGGGGATTCCAGGCAGTTCAATATGATGACTGGTTTTCTAGTAACAGGAATATGATGGATTTGCTTCAACAAGGTCTTTAGGACTTGGGCGGCTACGGATAGATTAGGACTTTGATGCTAATAGGTAACGAAGCTATGTAAAGTCATGTGTTTGCAATGTTCCATAACCCTTACGAAGCTTATTTATGGACGTCTCAGCCATAACTTCTATAGGCTGCCTGAGCATACATGTCCACTACTGGCTCATCTTACAAAGTACCCTAACTTTCTTTATTAGTACTGAAAGGTTTATCTATATTGGGCTTCTTCGCCTGCAAAATCCCGCTGGAACATTTTTACAAATACATACATTTTTAGTAAGAAAACATTCTCACTGTCAATAACGGCAATTTTAAGCCTTTGCATTTTAGTCATAGCTTCAAACTATAACAAAAGAGAAGTACATCAGGTCGCCCTCCGCGGCCCGATAGAGTTCGAGCAGTGGGGCTTCACTGTCTCGGCTTTTTAGACTGACATCCTAGATGTAGGACTAAACTACGTATCTTCCTAGGATGAAGATACGGAATACGACCAGGGTAATTAAGAGGCTGTACAATGTTCTCACATCGAGGCATTGGCCTATATCTCGGACCACTACTTGAAGTATCTGAGTCCCTGTGACTACTACTCAACGCTTTGATTACCACTATTTCATGTTGGCGCCTTGTCATCTTCCACCATAGTTAGTGCTACACAATGTAGGTCACTGTTAACAGGTGAAAACCACGAATGCGCAAATGTGCAGACTCTTCTCAGTACGTGCAGATGTTCCCTTACAGCCATCACGTGGGAAGGGCGAGAAGCTAATCTTTCGACCTGCACTTTGTGAAGACTCTTGTATACAGAAAGCTGAGGATGATGGAACTCTGATATGGTACACGAACTTAGAACTCATATTTCTTTCTCAAAAGCTTGAGTGCATTTCGCTTCTAGTGCTAAATTAAATATGGACATGAGTAATTTAAACTTGCCGTTTTAAATTAGACCTTGTATTAAGGCCCTGATCTATATGATAGGTCCGGACCCACATTTGATCCAGATGCCCTATAAAGTACCTAATTAGGCACCATTACGGTCCTCGAAGTACCCTTACTGAGCGGAGTTAGTTGTATAAACTCGCAAGATATAGCTTTTTGGCCCAAGGCTCAAAAAGGCCAGGCCTACAGACCTAAGCCAGATATAGTCAAATCCAGATAGAAAAGTAGGTCAAAAATAGGTTAAAAAGCTATACCAGATCTGATGCTGGCGAATGTCACGGACGTGCGGTCAATTAATCCAGTCAATCGATCTATACAGCAGACATATAACTAGCATCGGTACCTCGAGAATTATGCAAGGACCCACGAGGTCACTTTCGACCCACATCCTGATCGAGTGTGAGTCCGAACGTATCATATAGATTATTAGGGCCTAAAAGTGGGATCGATCGGTGCCATATTAAGCCCGAAAGCCCGGCATTAAGCATAAAATCCCACAACGGTACGTGATAGAAATTGGAATTCTACTGCGACGTTTGACACTCAGATCGGAACATCCTATCAATACATCAAACAAATATGTATGGCTTCAGCACTCTACAGTACTTGTATCTCAAGACCACTATTACCATCTTACGCCTGCTAGCGTACCCTTTCATGCGACCACTGTGCAATGCACCTAAATCAAGTAACAGAAAGTTGGTAAAAATTCCTACACGAGACCCAGCTCGGTTCATCAAAGCCTGGATTCATCACCCCCTTGATCATAGCGACAGCGTCTCTTATGGAGTTCTTATCAACTGGCACGGAAGCGGATTCATTCAGCCGAGTTTAGGCATGGACCACAAGTTTTGCGACAGAATGGCACATGAGGCTGGAGTGATTGTGATAGATGCGGATTATCGCAAGGCGCCGGAAAATCCATATCCAGCTCCTATAGAAGATGTGGAAGATACGTTGGCGTGGGTTGAGAGCCAGCACGAGCGCTTCGATCTGGGTAAAGTAGCTGTGTCTGGCTTCAGCGCTGGCGGCAACCTCGCGCTGGTTGCCGCGTCTGAGCTTCGGAGGGACCTCACGAGAATCGAAATCAAGACTGTTTACGCGTTTTATCCTCTCGTCGACCTGGCCCGCGATCCAGCTCTCAAGTCTGTGCCCGACCCAGTCAACGCATTTCCGACTTTCACACTACGCTTGTTCAACACCTGCTATGCGCCTAACCACGAATTGCGCAAGGGCCCTAAAGTATCACCTTTGTATGCAGATCCCACCCTGTTTCCCGACAAAACAATGATTTTCGTTTGTGGTAGGGATAACTTATCACCAGAAGCCGAGGACATGGGAGGAAAATTAGAAGCGGGCGGGGCCAAGGTCGAGATTGTCCGACTCGGTGATGTGGCTCACGGATTTGATAAGAACGCTAAGCCGGGTTCTGTTGCCTTTGAACAAAAAGAAATGGCGTATTCAAAAGTCGCCCAAGACCTCAGAAGAACATTTGCCAACACAATCATTGTCGAGCGAGGGATGGCTTTACACAGATGTTATGCCAGAGGTCGTCATCCCGGATTCTCGAGTTGAGGTTAAAAAGCAAGATTTAGGCAACTCTTAGTATATTGGTTAAGCAGCAAGAATCTATAGGCCTTCTAGTATCTACAGAGACAATTATAAATTTGGAACTACTAAACAGGTTAGTGCACTTCAGTTTGATCTTAAGCGACGTTGAAAACTGAATTAATAAGATATTTCTAGCTTAAGGACAGGACTGCTGTTTCTTCCTAACTTACAGTTATCCCAAACTGCTAAACTATTAATAGTATAAATCTGTGATAAGTGGATCTTAGTATTTGGTTACTGTTCTAGAATAGCATAGGGCAAGCACATTCCTCAGATCTATCTCCTGTAGAATCGATCGTGTAAGGGTTGAATGCAAGGGAGAGTCTGTATCACACTTAATCTCCACTCTACATGTCACTGCTAGAAAGACTGGCTAGATTCAATTCTAGATTGATCTATTATGCTACAAGCTGAGACAATCAATTCCAGGCCAAATGCTTATGACATATCGCGATTCAGCCAGTCTACGTAAACCGTTAGCAGCTCAAGTCTACTGGCGCACAACATCTTAGACCGCCACAAAAATCTATAGTAACAGCGCCATGTAATTTGTGAGAATTCCAGATAATCGCCCTTGCCTGGAGAATATCCCTCCCTTCAGTTGAGTAAATATCGCGTCCGCCGCCCCATATGGATTCTAACGTTCTTGGTAGTTACACATATTAATGTTGCAATCATGAAGTGGCAGCTCTTTCTCACTGTTGTTGGCATGGCGCAAGCTGCCGCCGCTCTTGAACAGATTGGGGAACCTGAATATGTTGACGGAGCCTGGTGTTATACGTACCTGTCAACCTATCTCGCCCCTGTGCAGGCCGAGACTGCTGAGCCAGTGGCACCGATCTTTCCTACATCGCGAGGAATACTCCCTCCATTTTTCACGAATCGATCTACTGCCGTGCCTCCATCAACCGCCCTGGCGGCCACTGAATCTTTGGAACCTATTCAGAACCCCACCTCTGGCATCGATTTGTTTTCTTCGTCTGGTTTCGCTACCTTGACTGATGGCCAAAGCCCAGAAACCACGGAGTCCGGGACCCTGTTACCCCCCACTATAGCAACATCGATTCAAGCTTCTGCTGCTTCTACTACTAGCTCTGAAGCCCAAGTATCTGGGCAAGCTGTCATCTTTCTCATAGTACCAAAAACAGGCGACAATAAGCGTGACCTAGTCAAAAGAGACCTCGGAGGTTTTATTGGCGGAAACGGCGGCAACGTCGACATCTGCACGTTTGCCACCACCTTCAGTCTGGCAGCAGGGGAGCTTCTGGATGGAGGTAGCCCAATCTACTACTCCTTCGGTGACACCGTCAAGGAGTTGAGCGGCGAGGGAACACCGCCCGATGACGCGATCACGACAGAATTCTTCAGTTCGGAGGGGGTTCTTGCATTTGTAAACAGAGACTTGCCTAACAACCAGGCTGATTTCTGTCAGGATCCTGATAGCGGGCGAGTGTTTATCACGTTTGATGGGAACCCAGCAGGATGCGTTCCAATTGCACTGCGTATTTTTGCAGGTAAGTCACTCCCCAGCCCCTTGGGTATATGATACTAACTGCCAATAGTCGATCAATGCCAAAATGGTCGTATTATCGGTCTCGACTCATCAAGCACCGCCAGTAGCGAGCCAACTCAATCTTCAATTGCTGCTGAACCGATGACGACCGCTTCTACAGAGACGCTCCAGTCTTCCAACTCTCAAGAATTGTTCCCGACAGACACTCCAGGTTCATCCGCGTCAACAGACCTTCCAGAGTCCTTAGAGTCTTCCTCTGTCATAATCGAAACTACACAGTCGTTGGACAATACTGAAACCCCCAGTTCGCCGGCAGAAACAACAGCCACTTCAGACTCACAACCCATAGACGTTTCCTCAACATTTACTCTATCGTCTTCGCCCCCTTCATCTTCTTTGTCTCCCTCATCCACAGAACCTTCTCTTCCATCCACCATATCAACTACAACATCAGTTCTATCTGAGTCTATTAGCTCCTCTGTCTCTTCAGACTCAACAGCAACGGACTCGTTGGACTCTTCTTCCCTTTCCAGTACCACATCTACAGAATCCTCCTCCTCATCTGAGGCAGTTTCGTCTGACTCTTCTGCGTCTACCTTTACGTCAACTGAGCCATCATCCACTGTCTCATCCATGGACTCTACATCTACAGACTCCTTTTCATCAGAACCTTCATCTACTTCGCCTACAACATCATCTGCTGAGTCTGAAACTACCTCTGATGAGCCCACCAGTACCTCTGATGAACCTACCAGCACCTCTGCTGAACCTACCAGCACCTCTGCTGAACCTACCAGCACTTCTGTTGAATCTACAACTACCACTGAAGAGTCCACAACCACCACTGAAGAGTCCACAACCACCACTGAAGAGTCCACAACCACCACTGAAGAGTCCACAACCACTACTGCCGAAGCCACAACCACAACCGGTTGCAACAGCGTGGATGCACTGTCAACGGTAGCCTTGGCTAGCCCGACACCCGTTTTCGCTGACAATCTTGACCACGATGACGACTTTGTTGCTATCGTTTTGCCATTTGCTGTTGCGGGTCAAACAACCGTCTATGTCAGCTCAAACGGTGTGCTATCAGTTGGTTCTGGAGCCGATGCTTTTAATAACCAAGCACTTCCCTCAAATGATCTTCCAGGTATAAGCTTCTGCGGATACTGGGACGATTTGTACCTCAAGAGAAGTCGTGGTGATACAATCGTCTATGAAGTGTTTACTGGC
This sequence comes from Fusarium sp. NRRL 53497, assembly GCA_013184445.1. Lineage (NCBI taxonomy): Eukaryota > Fungi > Ascomycota > Sordariomycetes > Hypocreales > Nectriaceae > Fusarium > Fusarium sp. NRRL 53497. The sequence goes on from JABCJZ010000110.1 coordinate 96,382, forward strand.
AAGTTTGGCCGGGAAGCCACATTTGAGTGGGTTGTTGGGAGGTTTGCCAACACCGGCGCATTTCACTTCACCATCAGCGTCTTCGAAACTCAACCCAACAATGTCAGGTTCCAATACTACACAACGCCTGAGAAGGGATCCAGCGCAACTGTCGGCACACAGGATCAGAGCGCTGGTTCAACTGTTCAAGTAGAATTTAACCAGGCTAACAGTATCCCTGATGGGACCTCTATACTTATAAACACTCAAGCCCAAACCCAGGTAACCACCACTTTTGATAACACTGAGTGTGGAAAGGACGCGGATCGGCTCTAGGAATGTCCGAGATTAATTCAAAGGGAGAGAGTAGGGGTTAGAAACATCACTGCTTATATTTATTTTGTCCGGTTTTAATTGCACTTGGTAGTATATATATTTACGCTTTCATGTTTGAAGCCCAACATGGTCGTAACCCCTCATTTGCAAACATTCATTACCAAGTCACGCTCAATGACAAAGCCGAAGCTGAGGTCAGGCAGCTTCTGACAGGGTTTTGGTAGTAATTAGGCACTCTATTGACAGCCTGTAAATCCATCCGTACCCGTTATCCTGTCCAACGTGGAAGATAAGCGGGGCAGTAGGGTCAGTAGACAAACTAGTAAAGCCTATTATGCCTTGTTATTTGGCAGTTGCAAGGCCCTGAGTAATGTAGCACGTTCCCAGTCATTGGGACTTTTATTCTGCTGCGTCCAAGTACTGATCTAAGGAAATGTTGCCAGGACTGTTATTCTTGGGTTTTCAATTATATTTGGCCCATTTTGACTGTCATGTCTTTATTCTAAGCAGTCTTAACTGACAGTAACATTTCCCAAGACATAGGATTTCTCGCAGTACGCGCTGTGTCAGGCGGATCTTGGATCCTCACCTACCATTTTGCCAAGCCGGGCTATGCCTTATTAGAGTGGAGATGTACGACGGAAGGAGGCGAATGCAAGAATCTGACAGTGCTCTAATAAATGTCCCAAACACTCAAAGAATCGATCCCGTTAGCCGCGCAGAGATGAGGAAAGATCGTCCATGATGGACGGGATCCTATGCCTTGTCATGTACCTTGCTATAATGTCGACGAGTAGGAGCCTGCCTGAGACGAGTGAATATGTCAGAGAGTCACAGACCTGTTTGATGAGGTTTGTTATATTGACTCTACAGATCGTCAACGTGCACCGTTTCTCATCGACCTTATCAGTAGGCACCATTCTATATGGTACGGATCTTGCAAAGTTCGTATTTTCTTATTACGGCAGATAGCCGCGAATGTAAAAGTCCGGAGGTTAGCCGCCTGATATTAACCATTATCAGTCTCAGCATTACAGATCGAGAATCGATGTCCACTTCACAGGCAGTTCGAAACAGATGGTTGTTTGGTGGGCAAAACAGACTTTGAGCCCTGGAAATTGATAAAGACCACATGCTCGAAATAGCACAGGGGTCGGAACTCTCGGTTCTAAGTCTGAGTCAGAACCCTGTTTCCAAGATCTGATTTCGGTTTACAGATATCAGCTTCAGCCAGCGATACGAATATGGCTAAACGTCCGGGTTAAGAACAGATAAGATCATCATCCCAAATAATAGCAGCAGATCATGTCCAGGATCACCAAACCAATAAAGTAGATTCTTCACTTCATTAACGCTGTCAGGCAACAAACAGGCTAACGTGTTACATATTATTACATGAATCGGTTATATCGTCACCTGATATAGTAGCTGTGGCGTGAGAGTTTTCTAGTTACCTTGGCAGTACCGGCGCCCAATGACAAGAGTAGGCAGTACTCCGTATAGGTTTCAAGCCTAACCAAGCCGGACGACACCGGCACTTTTAAAAGAGACCCTGTTCCCAGTCTGGTTCATGAATAATGGCTATAGCCTGGTTCATGAATCGCGACTCAGCAACCCCCCCACTTCGATCAAACTTTAATGTGCCGCCAGGGGTATCTGCCGAAACATGCTAACATTACTCGGCCGCTTCATTGAGCTGGACCTGGATTTAAGTGCAGTGAAAATACGTTCAGCCTCATCATTGGCAAAAGAACTCCTTAATCTTCCCGTTTCAGAAGGGCTGTCAAGAGGCATCCTTCTATACCCAAGCCATCCTCGGGAGGGCTAGTGTAATTGTTGATATATGGCATAATAAAGTCGGGCATAATAATCTAAAGATTTGCGCATGGACCAGGTCCCTCCCCAAGGGTTCATCAATCAGTAGCGAAACCTTACCCAGATGAAGCCCTCCACTGCCTACGTCTCTCTGAGTGGTAGATCATCTACCTGCACAGCATAGCGCAGGAAACGTTACCACGTTATCCAATTAGTGCAGATTCAAAGGTATTACGATACCAGGGGCAGTGCCGATCGTACAGGGTTCTCCAGAGACGCTCTGCGCGATCTGCATTCTGAATATGTACTACGTCGTTTGTCCTAGCCAATCTTTCTGTCAGTGGCCTCAATTCAGCGTCGATCTTTATTCAGGATACGACGTTATCTTTCATTAGTCTTTTTCGCTGCCACGGACCTTCATTTAGTGCATTGCCAGCTCAAACCATCTTTGACATGAGTAGTATCTCCTTTCTCCTTTCTCTTCCTCATATTTGTAGAACCCTTCTCGTCCCTTGTCCCCCATTAGAGGTTGCACTTTATCTGTTTTCCAGAAAACCATTTATTAATACATGATTCCGGGAAGAGTTTTTCCTTGGGATTGTATGTTTTCTTCTTTTACGGAGTCCTAGCCTGCCGGTAATGTGAGGCCAAGCGATACGTTTATCCTTTCCAGTCTTTTTCTGTTATTACCCCTCCAAACGCTCTGTCAGTTTCGTCATCACAACAGTTTCTTCTCCATTTATCCCATTCCTCTGCCGCTCTCAACTCGACCTCGACAACCGATAATAACCGCCACGATGAGTTACACGCCGGACGCTGGCGTGATGAGTTCCCAGCTCATCACGTTCTCTCTCGCTACAATTCTCCTAATCTTTCGTCTGACATCTCGAAAAATCACGAATGTGGCACTGTGGTGGGATGATTATTTTTGTATGACTTCTTGGGTGAGTACCTTGACGCTACAACTTGATGTTTAAATTTCTCCCTTTCTCTCTGTCTCTCTATTATTTCGCCTGCTAATTGTTTTGTTACTAAGGTCTCGGCTGCTATCTACTTCGGTTTTGCAACGTACTGTAAGTTTATAACCACCTGACGATTTAGGGACCTCTTGTGGGCAGCAAGACTTCAATATACTAACTATTTCATTGTAGGGGCTACAAAAATGGGTCTAGGCCATCTGAAGGAGGATGTTCCTCTTCCAGCCGAGAGGGTCGAGGAGTATGCTCGGTTCGGTCTTTTTATAGCCGAGTTCACATACGCAATGTCGCTGGGATTCTCTAAGCTGGCTATCCTGGGCTTCTATTGGCGCTTGTTCAGTGTTTCCAACATCCGAGTTGGAATCTACATCCTCCAAGGATGCACCGTAATCTGGCTCACCATCCGAACCTTCATGACCATTTTCCATTGTATACCAGTCGAGGCTTACTGGAATCACAACATCAAAAACGCTGTGTGCAAAGTCGACCCTGCCAAGTTTATGTTTGGCACGACCCTGGTCCATCTAATGCTCGAAATTGCTGTCTTATCACTGCCTGTCTTCCAAGTCAAGAGTCTCAAGCTTCGCCCAGGTCAAAAGATCGCTGTCGTCGCTATGTTCATGTTTGGTATCTTGTATGTTCTTGTCCATCTCTCTCTCTTCATCCTTCCGTTATTACCGTGTGTTGGCAGCTATCCAACTGACGCTTTCTTTTAGTGTTTGTGCCGCCTCAATTGTAGTCCTTGTTGAGGCAATTACACTGAATCCCAAGACAACAGAAATGGCGAAGGATATTAGAGGAGTTATTATCTGGGCAGGCACAGAAGCTTATCTGGCTATTATCTCTTGTAAGTGATTTTAAACTCTACCCTCAACAGCATTATTGGTTTTCATGCTAATTCACCCCAAAAAGCTTGTCTCCCTATCATACGGCCTATCTTCCGAAAGTTCGTTTCCGGTTCGATACTCAGCTCCAAATCCAACTCGAGTAGCCCGAACGCTATTAGCGGCTTGACCAGCAGCAAGGGCATCAAACTTACCAACGTTACTCGGACGAAAGAGGTCGACGATAATAGTTCGCAGCGACAGCTTGCTGACCTTGAGGACGGGTCGTCTGGTGACATGGACTTTCATTCCTATCCAGAGCGCGGCGGCCGTAATAACACTATTATTACTAGCCGGCCTGAGGAGGTGCCCGAGAGCAATGGCAACAACCCAAGGATGTATGGCATCCAAGTTAAGAATGAGACTAAAGTGTATTACGAATCTTCATGAAAGCAAGAGAGGGCAGGTTATTTGGCTTTTGTTACTATTCATCCTTCATTGCCTATATAGAAAGCATTTATATGAGCTAATTTGTTATACCCCCATACTACGCCATAGGGTCGCTCCAGTTTGTGAGACACAATTGCTTTTGGTGACTACCCAGCCTCCTGTCTCTTGACACTCAGAGTCCCAATTCCCCTTCGTGATGGCCAAACATCTGAAACCCCAGGACTTCAAACCCAATGAGGAGTTCATGACAGCTACCAACCGTACCCAAGGGACTAACCATCATGGATCTTAGAAGACTCCACAAACCCATTAGACAGATCTTTTCTCCTGATATTAATTTGGTGGCTGACTTCGGATCTCTAAACAATCAGCTGATCGCGAGATCGCGGTGGAGACTGTTCTTCGAACCAAGGTGAAAGGTAGCCTAGGCTTGGCTCTCCATGATAAGTGAGATACGTCCGAAAATTAAGTGACGACATGTGGGCAAAGAAATGATCGACAGTGCGTTTTGCCTTGTTTTTTTTTCAGTTCTGGCACGGAGTCCCGACTCGCTACAACACCGCGTAGTTGCCTAAAGTTTTATTATAAGATAATAGTTCGTTGAATTGTTTACAATCCAAGAGAAGACTGACTTCGACCTGAAATGTATAGAGGCCAATACAGATAGGCATTCCAACTGAAGTTAGTGCACAATATATGTTACTACCTCGGGCTATGATTTCGATCAAGTATCCGGGCTCAACTTGATTGAGAAGCCCAACTCCTTTTTTCCAGTCATGTCGTAGTCTGGATCTTCTGGCACCGACCATCCAAACCAATCCACGAGCTTCTCCCTTATACTCTCATAATTTGCTCCAATACGCAGAACAAGCCCATTATCCAAGTCCAGTATAGTCCCAGCTCTCCCATACAAATGCCATTTTTGCCGACCGTAGTTCACCACCAGATCAGCTGCTTCAAGAATCTCGGGCTCAATGTCCTCAATACGGAACTTTTGTCCCTGGTCTGTGAGATTGGCACTGCTGCCTATCATTACCAAGTTGTTTTCGTCATTGAGCCTTCCTAGTTCCCGTTGGAAAGGACCTTCTCCAATAGCGAAACCCAAAGTTCCATTCTTTATGACTCTATCACAGTTTGGAATAAGTGCCGCAGCGGACTCTTTCATTTTGGCAACGCAAGCAATCGTCAACCCTAGTTCTTCCGTAAATGTGCGCATGATGTTGTACTTCTCATCTGGAAGATCATGTAGTCGGGTGTGAAGGGCGTATGTGCCGATGACTCCCATGCTATGTCCAGCCTTGCGCTTCTTAGCTGTAAAGATTCGCTCGATTGCATCGACACATGCGGCCATCATGCCGTATCCGACATCTGTTGGTGCAATGATGACTCCTCCGTCTTTCAAGACTTCGAATGCCCTGGCAGCGTCTCGTTTTGCGTCTGGAAGTTCGTCGGGCATTGGCGTCACTCGAGAGCTACTGGCTGCGTTGATTGAATCCATGGTGTTGAGATGAGTGGTATTTTCGGAAGAAAGCCAAGTACGGGCTGCCCAATCTTATATATGATAGCCTCATGCCTTTCTGGAGACCGGCTTGAGCGGGGTATTGCTGACTCCGGATCACACGGCATGCAGATCCAGTAAGCAAGTCTCTCATAGCAGAATGTTCTAAGCTAAGTGTTACACTATCAGTATTAAAGCGAGTGTTTGCGATTGAATGGCTGCTTGAGTTCTTGTTGAGCTCTACATTGAGAGCGCTCCTGTTCAATCAATCGGATGACCCTCGTTTAGTATTTAATTACAGACTCTCCCCTGGCCTTTCAGTGTACACCTTTGCAACCATTCTTCTCAGTCCATCCATATCACAAAACTCCATAACCTTAGTAACCTTGGACCCATCTTCGTTAAAATCCAAGATCCAAGAATGCTCTATAACATCTTTCTCGCCATCCTTATACAGCATACCCGTAACAGTTGTTGCCCCCGACTTACGAGCCTCGAGGTCGATAGTCAAGTCCGCAATATCGGTGTCTGTGACTATGTACTTCTTGAGGTCCTGCGCCATCGCAGCTTCGTAGTCGGCGTTGCTCAGGCCATCTGCTGGGGGAGTTCCGAAAAGAGTGAGTACGGCAGCTGGTTTGAAGAAACGCTTGCAGGAGTCGGTGACGTCACGGTTGATGAGAGCTGGGTCGTTATGTTCTCCGGCTTCTTTGTAAGCATTCAAGAATTGCCTTGTTGTATGCTCGATAGTCTTTCTGAGCTCTTCTTGTGACGCCATATTGCTTTGGTAATATTGGAATGGAGGAGGTTTGTTAGAGATGTGGCAAAGTTGAATTCACAGCTGTCTTCCATGTCTCAATTCATGAATTTATACTCGTTGGTGGCGCGATGTCAGCTGACGTGATCTTTGGGGTTTTAGGGATCACAATAAGCACGTTTACCAACAGTATAGTCGCGGCTTCCTATTAGGGCAATATGAGTGCTAATCCCAGTATTACTGAGATGGGATGGAAGCAGTTGTAGTCTGAGCTGCTGATCGTGCTGATGTAAGTCTGATTCTGTCAAGGAATCGAAACAGACTTTCGGGCCTCTGATATGATATTAATTGTTACCAGCAAGTTGACAAAAAATAAAGTCCAAAAAGAAAGAGATTGGAATTAAGCTTAGCTAAAATGATCTTGTCTGTAGAAACGGCAATGGGCTTCTCATTCCTCGTGATACCACGATACTACCCTATGTCTCGACAATTGAGTCAAGTGAAACACTTCTCCCGTTTCGGGGTTCTCGGACGACGGAAAGGGTCAGAGTAATTAAGGCTTAGACAATCCTCATAATAAAGTTAATAATAAATGATATAAAACTTTGCCATTCCCGGAGCCCGAGGGTTCCATGGATGCATATTTGGGTGCCATAGATTCGGATTATAGAAGATGCCCGGTTCCGGATTGGTCAAAGCGTATGCAATGCGCGTCTGACGGCGGGGGAAATATGTTCCGGTATGACGTTGCTCCGTTGTCGGGGATGGCCACTTTTGTAGATGCAAGACTCTAGCCTTTAGACTCAGTAGCATCAATACGATGACTTAAAACTCTCATCTAAGCCCTTTTAACTCGTCACCAACATTGACATATGTAGAAGGTGCTCTCCTTTGAATTGTAGACTGGAGGCTGTGTTTACCCAAGAAGATTGATATTGAGGCTATGCGAACAGAACAGAACAGACCCCACTTTGTGAAGCGGCGTCTTTACCGTTTCAGTCATAGATCGCCTTTTCTAACGCAGCTTATTGTCAGGAATTTCCGAATCATTAACTCTCTCTTCGATCCTACTCATTATGACTCACGCCAAATGACAGAGAACACCCTGGAATAAAGGGGTCTGTGCGTGCATTATCGAATGATAAGCTTTATACACCCGCTTATTCCCACCAGGGATCGTCCTTGGCTCGTCGCGAGTGCATCATGTCAGATTTCGGTGAGAAGATTAAGTGGAAGAGGGCCAGAGCACCCAAGGTGAGATCTGGCTGTAGAACCTGGTAGGTGGACTATTTCCGTCGGGAAAAACGCGCTGCTAATTAGAATAGCAAGTTTGTGACCTCTCACAATACACCTTCGCTCAATCTGTGCTGATCATAGTTGTTCAGAATCCGTCACCTCAAATGCGATGAGCGAAAACCTACGTGTTTCAGATGCGAAAAGGATCAAAGGACGTGTGACGGATATGCCGCACCTTCAGAACGCAAACCAAAGACTAATAACAGTAAATCTCTCGCCATCCATCGAAAACAATACGACCTCATTTCACGACGTCTCGCAAACGCGTCAAAGCTTCTCGTTCCAGCAGCTCTGTCGCCAGAGATATTCGGCTCAACTATAGAATTAGACCTTTCTCACCATTTCCGAACATGCACAATATCAGAGCTGGCGAGCTCACTAAACGCGATGAGCTTCTGGCATGCATATGCCTTACCGCTTAGCCAGAGTTCAGGCCCTGTTAAGGCTGCTGTTGGGGCCCTCGGAGGAGCGCACAAGGCCTTCAAACTGCAAGCCCAAACCGACTTGTTAACACAATCCATTGCCAAATCTTACGAGATTGCATCTATTCAGCAGTACAACAACGCTATACGCGTCATGTCGGAGTACATGAACTCGCCAGATAAGGATTTGCAGGTAGTCCTAACGTGTTGTCTCATATTTATTTGCACAGAAAACCTTTACGGGCGGTACACGAATACTACTCGGCACCTCGAAGCTGCATTCTCTATGCTAAACTCGTGCGATCGATGGGACTTGGCCAAGTTCATGGAGAACATCGGTCCTTCATTATGTGGCCTAGCATCAGATCTCTTCTTCTACGTGGGCGACAACCATTCTCCCAAACTTGTCTCAGAGATAAAACAATGGGTCGAGAAGCAAATTCCTATCGACCTACAAGAACCCGGCGAACCGTTTACCTCGGCTCAGGCTGCAGCAGCGGCATTAACGAGAGTCGAAACCCTCTGCGATGTGGAGCTATACGGCGATTGTTCAGAGTGTTTAGGCGGAGGTGCTTACTGCGGTGAAGATGGTATGATTTGTAGACGATTCGAGGTCGGATTAGACTCGGAAGCCTATTATCATCATTGGAGTGCACGATATCATGCTTTTAAAAAGACCTTTGACCTCTCGAAAGCTTCAGAGTCAGAACTATTCCGGTCTAAAGTACTCGAACTGGAAGAAATCACTTGGAAAGCGACCTTCGAGCTGAACCATATCGACGATGACTTGTGCACGGAGGATTGCATCAAGATACTAAAGAAGGCAGAGGGGATTATAAACATGTCGCAAAGGGAAAAGGGCCAGATCTTCACCTTTCAAGCGAATCTTATCCCGCCAATCTCGTACGTTATTATATCTTGCCAGGATACAAACGTGCAATGGGAGGCTGTCCGGCTGCTCCGGCGTCTTGGGAGAAGGGAGGGGGTTTGGGATAGTAGAAAGATGGCAGATATCTATACGGAAATGATCAACGCCAAGACGAAAAAGTTGCTGACGTGGGAGGATATACCGGCCGATGTGCCGCAGCTAACAGAGCTTCTTGGTTCACTAAAGATGTGAACTACATTCAAGGATGGTACAAGCTAGTCTCGAGGACGATGACCGTAGAGGGTACTAGATCACTAGAAACCGCAAACAATTTGTATAATCAGGCATTCCAGTCCAGATCATAGCTGAGTCGATGGCATAAACTCGAGGGAGATTGATGCTTCGTTCGCCGATGCTTGGCGATTTGAACTTGGTGGTTTGACGGCCCCTATTTGCCACTGACCAGACTGCCAGATACGACTGCAACTTGGGACTTTGGTTGGATCTAGTATGCATTTGGCAGGTGAATATGTATTCCTTGGGAAATATCCCGGCATTTGACAGGGTACGAGTAGCTGGGATTTTCAGCTCGCGCCTCACTTTGGTATAAAACTCCATGATAATAAATAGGTGACAAATAGGTATTACATCAAACTCTAAGGAACTATTATTCATTACATAAGGGCAAACAATGCGGCAACTCCAACACCAGCCGACACATACCAGCTCGGACCAAGTTGAGGACCAGCTGCATTCGCTTCCGCATCCGCAGTCGCATTACCTCCAATGATGTACTGAGGCTGGTAGTCCTTGACAGCAGTGTCATTAGTCTTTCCATCCCAGCAGTAACTATCAAAGCAAGTCTTGCACGCATCAGGGACCTTCTCATTGGCCTTCCACCAGCTTCTGCTCATGATAGCACATGCAACACAGGTTGGCCACTCCTTGTCGATAGTGGCGTTTCCTTGAGTAGCTCCGTTGAGAGCGTTGAGGATGATGTTATCACGCTCCGTGGTTGTGTAGGACATGTCGAAAGTTGACACGTTGCTGTGGAACGTGTAAGGTGCGTTAGGGATGTAGAAGATCAAGGGTGGCGGAACTTGGCCATCTTTTAGGGTGAAGTTGTTCGCGTCGCAGCCAAAGAGTGTAGGGCGTTGGTTTAGACGCTCATTGATGAAAGTTTCGGCTGATGGGATTGAAGGAAACAGTGTTCCGTTGCCAATGGTGGATCCAACACGGTCGTACGTGGCGCGAAGGGCAGTACCGTTGGGCCAGCTATTTACATCGGCAGAAGAATCGATGGCAAAGATAATGTCAACACCGCGAACAGGCTGAATCAAGGGGTGGAGTGGGATGTTCTGCAGATCCTCTCCACCATCAACAAGGGTCAACTGACGGTTCTTGGAATTAACACTCTTGTCGGTAGGGTTCCAGCCAAAGAAGGGGTTGGGCGCATATTGAGCGATATCCTCATCAGCTTCATCCAAACCGGTCAAGAAACCTTCAATTGCTTTGACAACAACATCAGGAATGTCATTCTCTTTACCGATTTTGGTCACGTTTCTGAGAAGGAACTGGTTGAACAACGAAGAGGATGTGCCCATGACGAACCCAAATTGATCGAAACCGCGAACGCATTCGCCCTTGGAGCTGATGCTTCCGTTTGTAAAGTTGGAGGCGAGGTACTCAATGGGTGCGAAACCGTAAGTTGTAGGATCCCATGAACCGAACTCGAAAGGGTTGAACTCGTATACGGTTGCGTTGAGAGAGATGACGCGCTCGCCAGGGGCACGGCCATCAGCAACGAGAATAGGGAATGGAGTATCGGCGTCTTTGAAGTTCGAGGTATCGGCGATCGAAGAGAAGGTATACGAGACTCCACCATTGGAAGCATTGACGAGCTGAAAGGACAGCGCACGGCCCCAGTAGTCGGTGATAGTTGTATTCCACCCCTTTTCCTTCTCATCAACAGCGTCCTGGATCTCGCCCCAGTAATCAGCCGTATTCAAAAGACCGATGCCTGAGCTCTTGGGACCCTTGAGAATGCTGCGGTCGAATCGCCAGACGGGAGAATCCTTGGAACCTCGCTGTAGGTCGGGGATTGTCGTAAAGTTGTTGGCGAAGATAGAACCCACGAGCCAGCCACCGCCGGAAAGACCAGCCAAATACGTGGCAGATTGTAGAAGACCACTGATGGGGCCAGTCTTGTTGTTGCGGGAGTCGGCAGCTGAGATAAATCCTGCACCGTTCATTAAAGCGCGATAACCACCGCCAGAGGCCGCAATGGCGATATTGGGAAGACCGGTAGCATTGTTCTTGTGTTTCTCGATAAAACTCTCAGCATCGAAGCCAGAGATTTTGACGCGCGAAAGGAATTCCTTGAGGGGGTCGATAGTGTTATTTCGGCGACGTCGGACCCAGTCTTCTTCCTGGCTTGAAAGTTCACCCGCAATACGGACTTTAGGGCGCGTTGATGGGCAGTCAACTACTTTGGGAGCATATCCATGGCTGGGAGAATTTGGCAGAGCTCGGATCTCGAGAGGTGATGCTAAAGCCAAATCCGTTCTATCCGGAGCAGCAATGGCTGTGCCAAGCCAGAGCGTGAGGGCTAGAAAGCCTTGCATTCTGGGAGTGCAGGGTACACAAGATTGATAAAGACAGTATTAAGAGAAGATGTTACAGGAGAAAGAGATTAAAAAAAGGTTGCAATGGACTGCAAAGGATTGGCAAGATATACAAAATACGTCAGATCCAGGGTGGGATAAGCTGAGGCGGAGCATTACTACGTAGTATACGAGCGAGCCAACAGACGCATCACTAGGCCACAGCACATGTTAAACTTTGTTGTCACGGAGCCACGGAATGACTGTGACGCGGCCAAGAGTCCGTGCTAGGGGATTAAGCCAAGTGCAGATCCACAGACCCGGCTCGCTCGGCCGAAGAAAAGGGTCTTGTCTTTGCTTTCTTGGGTTCTTTTGGTTGGGGCTGTGTCTCAGCGCGGAACAGTCGGCACTTGCCTAAGCCACATCCGATCTGACGTCGTGCTGCGAGTGGTTAGAAGGTCAGGGGAATGTAATTTGCTGGGAAAATTGGAGTCTCATCATGATCAGTAATTGGTCTACTCGTATGTTTGTTGGTGGAGAAGCGGAACGGATCAGGTAACCGAGCTGACAGCGGGGACGCCCTTGACGTAGCATGCGGAAAATAAATATGAGAGAGATACGGGGAATCAGATATGATAGGGCAATTGCTACATTTGACCCTACAGGGCTGTGAATCATCGTTAGGGCTGTGATCGACTCGGTCATCGCCGTTAATCCCGCGGCGTCAACGTTAGGTAGCCACGGCGGCTCAATGAAGAAATCGGGCTGACATAATAGTAACAGCTGTTAAAAAGATTTCATTGGAGTTAAGAGCAAAACTAAGTACAGGAAAAATACAAAATTAGATCAGCGGAATAGACTATCTGACAAAGGGAATTTTCCGGTTGCGGCCGGTTCCGACGTAATCAATCTTTAATCATCCACTCTCCAGGCGCGCCTCCAGCTTCATGTCGACTCATGGTGATTTTTACGTTGGGTGTTCTTCCCTTTGACGTCCCTCCAATGCATTATCCAAGCTCCTCATCCCCACTCATCAGGTACAGATCGATCTTCACAGAGTCTTCACAGAACCCTTCTTGCTGCTAAGAAAGTCGCGAAGAGCAAACTTGTTGCCGGCGGGCTTTGCAGGAGCGGGTACAATAGGCTTGGGAGCCTTGGTTGAAGAATCGAGGAGGAGAGGAATGAACTTGTACACAGCCTGTTTGGCATCGTGAAGACAAACGGGTCCGTCCCTCTGCATCACCCTCTTGATAAAGTCAAAGATGTTCTCTCCCTGAGGAGCCTCGTCATCAATAGGAATGACCTTCAGAACCTGAAGCTTCTCCTTAGGAAGAGCTGAGATTGCCTGGTAGGCTGCGTCTGCCATGATGGCTCGCTGGACGAGGACACGGGTAGCCTGTACGTCGCCAGCAGATGCAGTAGCTCCCTGATACTTCTTGAGAAGCTTGGGGACTTGATCATCAACAGTAGCCTTTCCAGCTTGACAAACAATTTGCTCAACAGCAGACACGGCGCTTCGGAGAACAGGACCGAGAGAAGCAAAACCCTCTTCGCGACCGGCCAAAGGAAGAGTTGGCTCAAAGAGACCCTTGATAAAGGCTTTGGTGATATCATTGGAGGGAAACTGTCGGATACCGAGGTTTCGACGCTTAAGTGGCTTAGCTCCAGAAATTTGGGCAATGTCATCCTCCTGATGATACTCGACGATGTATTTAGCAGCCTCAGCGAGATAAGGTGCAAGAAGCTCAGAAAGCTGATCAACCTGAGGAGCGTTGGCAGTCCAATTCTCCTTCATGGTCGCGATGATCTCATCCAACTCATCAGACTGCTCAATAGCCAAAACAGCCTGCAGAGACGCTTCAGCGAGAAGAGCTCGCTCGGGCACACCGGAGAGCTTGGCTTCCTTTCCGCTGGAGATAGTCTCTGCTCCAACGACGTAGCTGACGAGAGATCCAGCTGCGACACTGACGAATTGACCAACATCGTCGATCAAGGAGGACTCGATGTCGAGGGTCTTGGTATCGATCTGGGAAACAGTCTTGAGGGCTTCGTAGAAGGGATCAGTTTCTTCAGTATCGGGGGCTTCAACATCAACATATCCGCAGTCTGAGTCGACTGCCGCAGCTGGAATCTCAAGTTCTGGTTCTTCGATGGCGGGCTCCTGAACGACGGGCTCCTCGATGGCGGGCTCAGGAATAGCAGGCTCCTCGATAACAGGTTCAACACACGCAGGCTCGGGAACATCGGGTTGTGCGACCTCTACCTCAGGCTCAGGCTCGGGTTCAGTGATAGGCTCGGGAGCAGACGTAGGGGCTTCATGACCGGTGCAGTTGGTGCAATGAGTCACAGAGACGGGAGCAGGGGCGACAGGTTGTTCTGTTGAAAAAGGCCTGTTAGCGTAATGTTTCACAGTGAAGGAGGTAGCTTATTACTCACCCTGTGGAATAGGCTCCGGAGCTGAAGTTACCATAGCAAAGGGCTGAGCGACTTGGATGAAGGCGATGTCACGCGAGCGCCTTTCATAGCCCTCAGTCCACTCAGCAGAGAATACGACACGCTGGCCATATCGAGCTTGGATATCGGAAGTGCCACGTCCACGGTAGCCAAAGTAGCACTTGACTTGCGTGGCAGCACCGAGCTGGTATTCAGCGTCATAGACGGTCTCGCTTCCGGCAACGACAAGGTCAGAGCTGATCTGCAATCCTGTGCCAATCTTCCAAATGGAATCGCCGGTTAGTTTGTTCGCAAAGCGCGCTTCGATCTTGACGATTGCTAGTGGAAAGTGAACATTAGTAAGTCGCTCTTAATTTTTGAGAGGGCTTTGGCGCTACTTACAGCGAACCATTCCAGCGTCTGGAGAGATGGTATCATCAGGAAGAGTAAGTCCGTGCTTCTCAACGACAGACTCAGAAACCTGCTGGAATCCGGAAGAGGTGAAGTCCGAAGCAGTGAATCCTGCCGAGTTGAACTCAGAGGACTGAAATTCGCAAGAGTTGACAGCGACTTCGACCTGTGGAGAAGAAGTTGGCTGGTCTAGAGTCCATGCAGCCGGACGGCTGGAGATATGCAAAGTGGAAGTCATTGTGTTGGGATTTAATATGTTGAAAGGCTTGTAGAAGGAAGATTGATGAGGATTGAAGGTGAGTGATGCTGGATGTTTGAAAGGGAGACGACAGATATCTTATACTACAATCTCTGTCAGTAGAAGGAGTCGTTTGCTCATTCAAATCTGCATACCGAGGTTCGACGTGTATGAAACTTTTAGGAATTTCCAATTTGCCGCGATTATATCTCACAGCCCTCCTTCATTCACAGACTTCTCCATTCTTGGTAGTCTACTCCGATACCATCCAGCTTCAGCAGCGCCGAGTCGACCCCTTTGAGATGACAGATGAATCTAGATCCGGAGTTGTTTTGATCTTCTGATATTCATTCCAATCTTGGTCAAGGTTGATTTGCCGTTCCAATAATCTCTATCGACATAGGCGCCGATGGCTTCATCACATATCGGAGGCAATGTTGCACGAATTTCGGGGCTGCGTGGTATCGAACCAGGCGTGCATGAAGTGGAAGTTCCCCAATTTCCGAATTTGGAGAGGCGAGGCGGGGCATCAGCTTAATGGTGGGCGATCCTATCATGTAATGGGATTGAATCCGACGGCGAGAGGCCCGGAGTATCCCTTTTGGCGTTGAGCCCTCTTGGGGGGAGCTGAAGCCGCCTTATCAGGCAAAGGATGACTGCAGCCACATACCTTCTAAACACCCTCCTCCGCGCCAAGAACTAACTGGCTTGAACACCGTATCACATGGGTGAGATCGCACATGCTAGCAGAACTGTACTATATCGAATGGAGACCTTGAATGAGTAAACAACTATTCTTGGACAGGAATCTCAGCTCGCCACAGCCTGATTGTAATCCGTGAGGGCTGCCTTGATAGCCCAGGCTGGAGCATTGCCTCCGCTTAAACCTCCTATCACCAGTTTTGAATATTAAACATAAACTGATACGTGCATAATTATTGAGTCTACCTGTGATGGGTAAAGTTCCATGCATTTAATAATACTCGTTAGCGCCCAGTATGAGGCAGAGTCGATATTCTTCAGCTGTAAACAAGCAAGCCGGGCTGCAGCATATTGTGGGGAATGACCAGATGAAATGTCTCGGAGACTCCTGCAGCCGAGCGCATATGGAAATATTGGATGCGACGAATAATACCCCAACTATTTTCTACATTCGGAGAAGTGCTTTCCTCTTTGACACTGATCAAACTGTATGTTACTTGCGCTATAGAATAACTCCAAAACCCTCCCTCGTAGACTCCGCAAGCTACAAAGCTATTTACAACTCCGTTCTGCTTTAATTCCAGCTTCTGTGAGCTACTTGAGTGAACTTCTTTTTTATTTTCGCGACCATGACCGACCACAACGAAACGAAAAACATGTTCCCTTTCGGGATGAACATCGGCCGCACTGAACCGTTTCGCCCAGAAACGATTGAGGCTGTGGTCAATGGATCTTTTGGTAATTGGCCAAAAAGTGTCACCAACAATCCAATGGAATTGGCCAAATAAAGTCGGTTAACTATCGCAATGTGACAAGAAGTAACCGGTGCTAACTTTTACTAGGCCAGAAGATCGCCCTGGTGATAAGAATCCTACCAGTGTTGTGACTAAACCTATCCTACCTGACCATTTGCAAAGAACGAAAGATGACATCGGAAAGATATACTTGAAGCTAGGCGAGAATGTTCGTCTGGATAGTGTCTGTATTTCGAGCTTCAAGTTCATTGCTGAGAATTGGTGGCCCGCCAACGCCTTCAACTGGGCTCAAACAACTCATGGGGATGTATCTCTCACGTATTTGAGTCGCCCGATGGACAGGAAGGAAATTGATGATCAAGTGATTGACAAACGCAAGCTTAGTAAACTTTCAGCAGAGGCAAACAAGAAGAAGGAGGAGATAGTACAAACAAAGCTGAACTTTGCATCCAAGTCACCTTCGAACGCTGGCTCAACCAACATTGTTGTACCTTTAATCAAAGACCCCGCCCCATCAATGAACTCCCCGGTAAGAGCCTTTGCAATTCGTCTCATTCATTTAACTAATTATTTCGGCAGCCAGGACTACCTTCCTCTAAATGGAAAACCGAAATCATGGCGGCCCTCCATTGTTTGGAACTGGTACATGTTGATATGCAAGTCCTTATCCCTAACTACCATGAGAGGGTGAACGACGTTCTCGCCCCGCTTCAAAAGTGCAATGGTAGACCTTCCCCACCTATGCTGTTGCATTCTTGAACATTGACACCATCACAGTCGCCAAATTCATGTATGAGAGCATCAAAGAACCAAGAATGTCTGACCTGGCTGAGTTTGATACAGCTACACATATCTCTCACTATCTTTTCAACCCTTGGCTACCAGTATTTCTAAGTCTGTGAGATCTTCTTTCACTTGGTAATACTAGCACGCTCAAGGTCGATTCCAATGCCTCAGAGCCTTTATCTTGGGCGGCGGCCAAGAAAGACGCTGAAAGGAAGCTCGAAAACATGTCAGAGCAGCTGCTCACAGGTTCATGGAAACCACCCTTGTACTCTTCTCCATCATTTGTAATGGACGAGATGAGTTTCGAAGGTATGTACTCATGACAACTATTATGATTCTGGGGCCATCATCTGACGAGGATACATAGCACTCCCACCCGCACAGGAGGATTCTTTCAGATTGGGACGTATATATGTGAGTTAGTTGACGATGGCTATATCTATGTCGCTCGCAAACACGACAACAAAGCTGGGAATCGGTATGGCCGAACACCCGTTCTTAGATTCGAGGTATGTGCCCTGCAGAGTTGGGATTACCAACTTACCAACCATGAATCGATTAGGCCAAGCGAAAGGAAAAGTCTTCTGAAAATTCTGCGATACCTCAGATCTTCTCGGAACTGTTATCCGCCGCGGCAATGAACAGAAAATATGACAACGTAAGAGATCAGTATGGCCAGAAAGGATACAGCAAATTGGGCGAGTATGAAGACCGTTCAGAGTATCACGACGTAAGCAAAATGCAATTTTCCTTTGCCTGTGATCACGTGCTAACACGCAGATTCTTAGGCATTCGTGATTCAATTGCGTCATTATACTCTGACAACTCACACTGCACGGTTCCCATCTATATATCTGAGGTGGGTAACCGGGGACAAGGTCGATGTTAAATCAGACTGGAAAGATAACTACGCTATTATCCATAAGGAGAGTATAGAATATGACCTATCAGACGGAATTCAGAGACAGAATGCTTTGAGGGACATACTGACCCTTTTATGGGCCATCAAGCATTACGATGTATCAGAGCATGGGCAATTGCATGTCGCCCGAGTATATTGAGAGAGGAATGGGCCATGGTGACTCATGTGGTGTCTGGGAGATCATTTTGGTAGTAGGGTCGTTTCCTTTGAGTTGTCTTATCAGGTGTATTCAATTTCCATAGTGTAGTGATTCCAGTTATTTGTTGATATGTTATGTCTTGCTCTTTGCTCTCGTACACATCTATGTCATAGAATGTCAGTAGAGGACACAGATAATAAATGCAGCACGATAGCCCAGCTTGTTAATCCAGGACTCCATTCAAAGCAAATAACCCAGTCCAGACGATTTTCAACTCCTTTAGGCTCTCAAGACTTTAGTGAAGGGGACTGCAAACCAGAAAGTGACGTTCTCGAGTGTCGTAGGCGTAGCTAACAATATCTTCAGTCATGCCAGTTTTAGCCTTCGAACTGAAACTCAGCAATCTTTCTCGTGTTCCAGCCAGCCACGGGGGTCTCTGATTTTGGCATTCCAATCATTGGTATTGAACAAGCAGTATGGTGTTGTGATTCCTTGGTTCCATGCCCCGCCCTCTGTTTCGTCACAGCCAGCCTCCTGACGCTATTCCTCTGGAAAAGGTTGGAGATGCACATATTGGCAATAATCCTAGCGTTAGGTCATGTCTCAGAATAGCACACGTGGAGGAAGACCTCGTCTGAATATAGAAGCCGATGCTATGCCAGTCGCCAGTTTGAGACACTTGCCCCATTAGTGATTAAGCTCAGCTACGCCTTTGCATCATTTCTAGCATGTTTTGAAACCTCCGCATACGCGGCGAACTTACTAACGTTAGTGTGTGATATATCACTCCCTGCTGCAGAAAGGTCTATCTTTCTAAACGCTATAAGACCTGCGCGTCCTGTTTCCTTATCATGTTATTTAGAGTTGGGTGTCTCACAAGCCTTATGCCGTCTATAGACATAAAATAGGTGATAGATGGTGTCATCGCAGGCGATATCGATAGTTTCCTTGCCCAGACAAGCCAGAACCAATCTGTCAACGCCGTGGCTTCAATAGCCTAGGGCGGGCCGAGACACGCGTGGGCCCAGACCGCTAGCTCAACAACCTTGTGGCGAGCTGTGCATCTCAGCCAGCCCTAAGATGCCAAAAGGGAATTGGACGCATTGCGAAAGACATCATTTGGACATAGTGCTAAACGCGATGGCTCAATGCAGATGACTAGAGGAATTTTGAAGTTTCTATGTGCTAAATTCAACAACGTTTATTGGGTGGCAGACTACACCCATGAACCTGCAGATCCAAATCGGGTGCTCGGTAGACTCCATAATTTTCTACTAGTGTATGTATTAATTAATGCGCGACGCTATGGACCGGGCTTGTCTTCTGAACCAGTGGCACTGATACAGTATAACCACTATCATGAATTTAGTGCACCTGTTCAGCTGTCCATTAACGAAACCGTGGAATGAAGGATAATTGGCTCCAGGTTCAGCATCATGTTGTAGAATAGTTTGGAATACTGAGAGCTGCCTCTCTACACTCATTGCTTCAAGTATTTAATCCTCGCCGTATCCAGCATACTTCTCTCTTCTTTTCATCATCAACACAGCTCTCAAACAGTCTTCCTTCACAGCCTTTCACTCAAACACTTTCCAACAAACTTCTTCACAATGTCTTATCCCGAGAAGAACAACGTGCTTGTCATCCCCGTTTACACGGAGGAGTCGGAGCAGAATGCCCTTGAGATCCAATGGTCCCAGTCCTTCCGCACCCGCACTGCCCGCTACTACCTCGTCCGCGCACAGAACCAGTCCAAGGGTGGTGCAGATGTCATGATTTATATCCAGGACCGTTTCTACAAGGATTCCAACAGCAATGATTTCATCGGCAAGCTTCCTGGTGCCAGAATGGAGGGCAGTAAGTTAACTCTTTGACATTTTTGGTGATAAAGAACTAACCTTTATCAAGACTCTTGGATTGTCACTATCAGTGAGCGCTTCCAGTACGGTCAGAAGAACAAGAATGGTGATGGTCGCTGGGTTGCTCTTCACGACAAGGACAACAAGCCTTACCAGGTATGTACACTGTCGATACAACACACTCCCTCTTACTAACTTGTGCAGCACCGCTTCATGATTGTCACTATCCAGAGCAAGCTCAGCGAGTCGGCCAAGACTCTTGCTAGGTCTTTTGGTGCAGGGGAGATTGCCGATCAGGTCCTCAAGCTTGGCAACAGCTTCATTGGCGACTACCTCCATACCTTCTAAGTTGTGGTAAATACGCGGCCAGGAGTCTCGCTTGAGAGAGAGGATAAGCACACATGTGGATGCTTAGTATACTTTCCTTCGATCTATCTAGTTGAATTTGAATCTTCTTCCCGGGAATTACAATCATAAAAACCCATTGATTATCGTTTTGCAAGGTCAATAATTTGACTCGATTGGGAATGTGTCGAGGCGAAGAGAGAAAGACTGTGAGAAACTAGCACGCAATCAATCCTGCAGGTAGTAGTGCCATTACTATCACACTTGTTTAGACCATTAACAACAACCTTCGCGCTCGTTGATAAGCTTATTGGAGTTTTGAATGATGGATTCTTCAGTATCTCCTAACTAGTTTACCCGCATACCTCCTTAAGAGCCGCACCGAATATTTCCAGTCCCTTGTCCAAATCCTTTCCCTCAATTGTCAGAGGAGGAACCATACGGATACATGGCCCAGCAACAATTATAAGGAGACCATGATCTCGAGCAGCCTTGATCACATCCGGTATCTTGGAAGTGTGATCTGACTGAAGCTCAATCCCGAGCATCAGGCCATGACCGCGGACCTCCTTGATAGTACGGGGCATCTTCTCTTGCAGAGCCTTGAGTCCTTTGACAAGATGATCAGATTTAGCCTGGACCTGTTCAAGGAACTCCTTCTGTGACACTCGATCGATGACGTGGTTTGCAACTCGACTTGCGACAGGGTTACCTCCGTAGGTAGTTCCGTGGATCCCCAATCCGATTGTCTCTGCAACCCGTTTCGTCACAATTGCAGCACCGACCGGGAAACCATTGCCTAATGCCTTTGCCGTGGTGAGGATATCTGGCTCAGCAACCACCTTGTTCGTCTTTGGGTCTCTCAAAGAAGGGTGAGCATGAGCCCAGAATGACCCTGTGCGACCGATACCACTCTGTACCTCATCACAAATGAGTAGAGCCTTTGTTTCGTCACAGCGCTTTCGCAGAGCAGCCATGAATTCTGGTTTGGCAGGGTAGATGCCACCTTCTCCCTGAAGCGGCTCAACAATGACAGCGCATGTATTGTCGGTGATCAAAGAGTCGAGTCCGTCGACTGAGTTGAAAGTACCGTGTTTGAAGCCTGGAACAAGAGGGGCGAAAGGCTCTCGGTACTTGGGGTTGTAGGTGGCCGATAAAGAGCCGAACGAGCGACCATGGAAGGCGTTGGCAAAAGCAACGACTTCAAATTTGTTACCAGAAGGATCCGTCTTCTTGGCGAAATTTCGGGCGAACTTCAAGGCTGCCTCGTTGGCCTCAGTTCCTGAACTAGCCAGAAAGACCTGATGTGCATCTGACATGGTTCCTGAGGCTTTTGTGGTGGAAACCAAGTTCTTGGCCAGGACGTCTGCCCATTCGTTCTCGAACAACATGGAAACATGCATGAGTTTACCTGCCTGGGCGAGGTGGTCAGGTAATGAACTGCAGAAGGGCCAAGACAAATAAATACCTGATCAGAGATGATCTTTGTAATCTCAGGGTCGGAATGACCCAGCGAAACCACGGCTATGCCAGAGGTGAAATCAAGGTACTTTTTGCCGGAGGAATCGGTGACATAGGACCCCTCGCCATTTTTAAGCATTAAGCTTGGGCGGGGGTATGTAGGAAGGATGGATGATCCATTTGCCTGGTTTTGGTGTTGAGCATCAGATACAGCAGTCGCCTAGATCGGGTTAGCATAGAAAGCAATGGGAGTCGTGTGAGCTAGGTAGGTGCATTACCATTCTTGCGGCTTGTATTATTGACCTGTCAACTCAAAATCCAGCAAGCAAGCTTGAGAAACCAAGTCTCACATACAAACAGCCGTCTGAAAGACCTTTAAATAACTTCGTGACTGATGACAA
The DNA here is from genome assembly GCA_013184445.1 of Fusarium sp. NRRL 53497. Classification (NCBI taxonomy): domain Eukaryota; kingdom Fungi; phylum Ascomycota; class Sordariomycetes; order Hypocreales; family Nectriaceae; genus Fusarium; species Fusarium sp. NRRL 53497. Next base: position 118,656 of record JABCJZ010000110.1, read on the forward strand.
ACTCTTCCGGAGCCGACGGTGTTGAGAGCCGACGCGGGGAAGTGAAACGCCAACTGTTTTTGATTCGTGGGGAGCCGTTCGCGATGCTTTGGTTGGACCTTGTCACAAGACCCATTAGATCACAGGATCCACGAGATTGATCAACAATGCGCGGGGAGTAAACACTAAACTTGTTAAAGTTAGTGAAGCCACTCCACTGTCGAGAGTAATTTGACGTGTCGGTGTTGGATCCGTTAGTGGTTTTCGGAACCGAGCCCGTCGGAGCCTGCAATTGAACCTGTTCTAAGCGCTCTCGTTGTCAGACATTGATGCTTTGTCTCTTGATGCGCTGTAAGGCTTGTGGGCTCTAATTCTTGTTTACTTCTGTTAAGCAATACCTGGAGTTTAGTCAAAATAACTGAAGATTTAGGTAACTTTTATAATAGCATTTGGAGAGGGAGGGATGCTCTACAAGCTCTATGACATTCAAAGAGGTAGTTGTTAACTTTTGTGGGCAAAAGAGACTTCAAGCCCTAATTACTAAAGAGATAGGTTCCTTGACATAATAAGAAAAAAGAAATCTATTTTATCTATATAGAATTATCTAATCGACGACTTTAGTCCGCTCATCTAAGTAAAATGCAAATCCCCTCCTACCGGGTAAGTATCTGCAGATAAGTTGTAGTAAAAGCTAGTCTTCCTACTTAAACTCAGAGCATACTATTCTCTCCGCCTCAACCACAGCCTGCTTCAATGTCCTGCAAATAGTCTTCAGCTGTTCCTCTGTCACAGTGAAAGGCGGCGCGATCAGGATATGATCTCCTCTTACACCATCAATAGTCGCACCACCCGGATACAAGGCAACACCCTTCTCAAAAGCCAGTTGCTGCACCAGCAGACCAAACTTGGCAGCTGGGTCAAATGGTTCCTTGCTTGCTCGATGTTTGACAAACTCAACGCCCCAGAACAATCCTCGACCTCGGATATCACCGACTGACTTACAGTCCCGAAGCTCTTCTCGTAGTAGTCTCTCGAGAACTAAACCCATCTTGTGACAGCGTTCAACTAAGTTCTCGCGTCTGATGACCTTCTGTACCGCTAGTGCAGCGGCACACGAAATGGGATGCGCTTGGTATGTGTGACCGTGGTTGAAAGCAGCCGAACCTTGTCGGAGAACATCGACTACTTTCTTGTGGATGAGAACACCAGCGATGGCAGCGTAGCCACCTCCGAGGCCCTTGGCAATTGTCGTGATGTCAGGTATGACTCCTTCTTGTTCAAAAGCGAAGAAGGTGCCTGTGCGACCAACGCCGCACATGATCTCATCAAGTATCATGATGATTCCATACTTGTCGCACAGATCTCTGACGCCCTTGAAGTAGCCGGCAGGCGCAGCAACACAACCGGTCGTTGCGCCCACCACGGTTTCTGCGATAAAAGCGGCGACATTCTTAGGTCCAACTCTCAAAAACTCTTCCTCAAGCTCTACGAGGAGTCTCGCTGTGAATTGCTCCTCGGTCTCGGAGTCATCTTTGTAATGGTAGGCGAAGGCAGGTGAGACATGAGAAACGTTGGGATACAGGAACCCTTGGTAGGGAGCCCGGCGAGCGATATTCGTAGAGATAGACATAGTGGCCATTGTGTTTCCATGATAGCATTGACGTCTGGAAACAATGTGAACTCTGTCTAGTTCCCCCTTCTCGTAGTGATATTGACGCGCCAGTTTAAGAGCTGACTCAACGGCTTCACTGCCACTACCAACAAAGAAAGCCTTCTCAAGCCCGTAAGGGTTACCCTGCAAGAGGACATCGGCAAGTTCCTCAGCTGGCGCGGTGGTATATGATTGAGTATGGACATAGCTGACTTTTCGGGCTTGGTCGGTTATGGCTTGGATGACTTCTTCGTTGCCGTGGCCGATGAGAGCAACTGCTGCACCGGCACAACCATCGATGATTGTTTGACCATTGGATAACTTGAGCTCGACACCCTTTGCTGATTCTACCATGTAGGGATGTTGGACAAGAGACCTGTGCATCAAACTTCCTTCGCGATGCATGGCTTTAGTGGGCATAGAGGGTTGGTAGGTAGAGACTTCGGTGAAGTCCTCGGTTGTTGAAGGGGCCATAATGAGATGATCGTAGAGTCGGAGAAATGTAGTATTTTGGCTCTTTTGATATGAAAAGAATCGACTTGAAGAGATTTCTTCTTAATGCTGAGAGAATTGCTCGATTCACCTATAGACGTTCTATGGAACCTTTATAAAAGTTCAAAACCGAAACCCGACCATCTATGTCGGAACTCGGGAATGACAGATTTTCACCCGAACACCGACGAGCCGACCGATTCCGGGCCATCGCGGTGCAAAAAGGATTCCCATGACAAACAAATTACGCCCTGAGATCCACTGTCCTGTCATGGCAGGATCAAGCCATCGGTTTTAGGGCGTCGGTTTTGAAGTTGTCAGAACCGAGGTCAAATGTTTGATCAGATATTTAATCCACGGAACGCTTCTAGATCATTCTCACCGACATGAAAAAATTCCTGACTTTCTCTGTTTCTTGAGAAGCTGTATTTATTGGATTATGGCAGCTCAGATAAACAAGCCAGTCGCCGACTGGCCTTACTCGACAAGCTCGTCTGATAATGAGAAGGGCAACGACACCGATCACTCACAACCCGAGACTTCACCAACTGCGACACAACCAACAGTCGAGTTTGACAACCCAAGAGGATGGATTGCTGTAGCAGCGGCAGCATGCTCTCTCTTTGTTTATCTCGGTGTTATTTACTCGTGGGGAATCATGCAAGTGAGACTTGTTGAAGTCACTGGAACGAGTCTCACAACCTTGACGTTTGTTGGGTCATTGGGGACATCCTTCATGATTTCACTTAGTATTTTATCCGGTATCGCAGTTCGCAAGTTTGGATATCAGAAGACTGCTCTGGCTGGCGGTGTCTTGATGGGACTTGGCGAGTTCCTCGCTAGTTGGACGACAAAACACATCGGTGCCCTTTTTGTCTTCCATGGAGTCATTTTTGGCATAGGCGGCGGCTTATCCATCTTTGTAAGTCTCACCCTGTAACATCCTGCAATCCAGCTAACACTTCTAGGCATGCTCGACTGCTCCCCTAAGATGGTTCAAGAAACACCGAGGTCTGGCCATGGGTATTGTCTTTGGCGGAGGAAGTCTCGGAGCAGCTGTCATGAGCATTGCGACAAACCTTCTCGTCAAACAACTCGATGTCGCCTGGACATTCCGTATCCTTGGTTTCATGCTCTGGGGAGTGTGTATCCCAGCATCGTACTTTATTCAGCAGCCTGAGGGGTCAATGAGCGCCGGCTTGAAACTTCAATGGTAAGCATCTTTACTCATTATGGCTAGGTGAAAACTTTGCTAATACTAGTTCTAGGTATCGCTTCAAAGAGCCTCGATTTCTTCTCATCATTGCCGGAACAGCCTTGTCGTGCTTCCCCCTGTTTATCCCGCCATACTTCATTCCCATCTTTTCCCGTTCCATGGGCTATTCGAACCAAATCGCCATCGTCATACTGGCAGCCTGGAATCTCGCCTCGACCGTCGGCCGAGTTCTAGGAGGTTACACCGCTGACCACTTGCTTGGTCCTCTCAACAGTTTGATCGTCTGTTTGCTGTTCATCGGCCTCAGCTCGCTCGTTGTGTGGCCCTTGGCATCTTCGGTCGGAATCTTCTCAGTATTTCTCATCTTCAACGGTATTGGGTGCGGTGCTTTCTTTAGTCTGGTTCCCCCTATGCTTGGCGCAACCATGGGAGCTGAGAACACGCTTGGCATCTTGCCTATTGTTTGGACAACTTGGTTCTGCGGTTTCTTCTTTGTAAGTTTGAAATCCAACATGCCGTCAATATCCTATGCTAATCGGTTTACAAGGGTACTCCTATTGCTTCTGGTATCTATTCGTTGGCAGGCCACGGTGCTGAGGAGAGTCTCTCCATCTTCCGACCTGCCGCTTACTATGCCGGCGGCATGTCGATGATCGGCCTCTTTTTCATCATATGTATTCGCTTCAGTCTTACAAGGCGGATATTGGTTTGTATATAAATTGAAGGACTGGCCGACTTTCTCATAGATTGTTTGAGTACTAATGCAAAAGAGTAAACGAAGATCGGTTAGGAAGACACGCTTTTAGCCATAATAGAAATATCCCTGAACTTTTGGATTTGCAGCCACAGTTCTATTTCGACCAGAGGAGACTGAGTGACGAGCCGTGTATTCATATCGGACTAACTGAGACACTATCCAGTCTATACGATAACGTGGTAATATAAAACCTGCTGGGAATACATACAACAGGGACAGTGCAACCAACAGAGGGTCTTAGCCCACGACAATCTTGGTAGGAGAACGTTTGTCATTCTCAATCTCCCGTGTAATTCCGTATTATGAAGCCCATATCATGGTACAGTTTCCTTCTTCCAAGTTCGCGTCGCACCTTCTTTTCTTTTGCGCTATTTAGCACGGTATGCTGAGTTGTATCCTCGCCGCCGAGCGTCCTTGTGCTTCCTTGCCTCGCTATCGGCCCAATTCTTAGTCCTGTTCTCTTTGGAGTGCTTGACGTACGGAGCGAACTCCCGCTGCTCCCTGTCTGACAAGGGAGCGTGGTGTCGGGGATGAGCGGGGACAGGCGTCTTGGCCGAAACTTTTGAAGATCCGCAACCCATTGTGAAGAATTTGTTTGGGTGGAAAGGGTTTGTTGGTCTGATGCTGTTAGCTAGTGAACGTGGAGATAAAAGTATTTAATCGGTTTGTGTACCGTTGTGATCCTTGAGGATGTTGATTGAGTGAGAGGAAGCTGTGCGATGTTTAGACTGACAGGCTTGAGGAGTTGCTTATGAGGAAAGAAAATATTGGAAGTGGTGTGAAGAGCATGCATTAAATACCAAAAAAACAACAAACGTTGCATCATGAGTGAATTTCGAGATGCTCCTGTGCTGTAACAGAAATGCGCGCAAACCCAGAAAGTAACTTGAATAGAAGTTAACATGAGAGTATTATCATAGGGAAAGTTTGAGCTTGGTTTTCGAGAGAACGAATTTGACAGATTTAATCTGACAATACCACGCCTATCAGCATATCTTGAAGCCTCTTGTCTTCCCACTTCTTATTAACCGCCATGTTGAGCTGGAAGTACCTTTTTGATGAACCCCGTTCTTATCCCTCCCACGGGGTTGAAGTCCCTAATATGATACTTTATCTATTTCATGTCGTGAATGTGTGACTGGCCGCTGTTTTGTAAAGTCGAAGACTAATTATCACGCGCACAAACGTTAACTCACGAGCAACTGCTTGGTCTCGAAACAGTAACTCGTCCAGGCGCGGCTTGCGTTGTGTAGGCTCACAGTTTTTATTCACAGTTCCGATTTAGGAATCATCTCGCGATAGTCAAGGAACTCTTTTTAAAGAAACTCGACCAAACTTTATCAAAAGTTTAAAGATGAGTGAGATCAATTAAAACTCGTGTGATGGAGAATCGTCTCGTATCTCAGTCTTGACCAAAAGAATACCCTTGCTGGGCATACCCTCATGATCCAACAACCTCAAAAAGCGATATCCAAGCCTTAATCTATCCAACCGAACACAAGCCCACGCCGCCATAACATCTGGCCCAGGAATATCATTCATCACTCTGAACGACAAGAAAGCCAGCTCGGGAACAACACCCTTGACGTTGAGAAACTCGATCGTCTCGGCTCCAAAGTCTGGACTTGTTCCCTTGCTTCTGCATGTATCGCCGCTGTAACCAACTTGCTTTACCTCCTCTGGCGTAGCATTCTCGTCGACCATAGCTGATAGCGCATCTGGTTCTGTGTGAAGTCCGATCTTGACGTAGGGAATGAACTTGGCTGGGTCGTCATTGCAGTTGAGCAGTGGAAGGTTCTGCGCCGCTACAACTGTAACAGCAATCCTTTCCAAAGTCTTGCTTGGGATGGGTTTCTGCTCTGTATCGCGAATATCGAAGCGATATCCCTCTGGTTTGAGGGCATAGCCATCCGAGCCCATGAACATACCCTCGTTGAGAACCATTCCTAGATCCCATGATTGCCAGTTGAGTGCAACTACCTGTGCGCCTGTACGCCAGAAGATGACGGGATCGAAGTTTGATGAGTCAACCCGCATACCGTGAGGATATGTACGCATGAGGAATTGTCTGTTGTGAGCGAATAACGCCTTTGGCATGCGTCTCTGAACAGTAAAGGCTGCATTTTCCGAGAGTGAGAAGATGTGATTCGGCATCGATGCCTCAGGCGCCTCCAGGGATTTGAAGGTGATTCCTCGAGTGTGAATACCCAGACGGCTCAGTCGGGCTGTGATCTTGGGTGCCTTGACTTTCTTGACCTTCTTCTCATCTCCCTCCTAAACAACTTCAAGCATACTCTCATCGTCCTCCATCTCGGCTTCCTTCTTGTTCTCTGGAACGTACTTGACCTTGATAAGAATCTTCTTACGCAGCTCGTCAGGAGAAGGCAGGAAATCGGGTTCGTCCCCAGGTGCAGGGAGGAGATAGTCGCCCCAGACCTCCTCCATGATGTCGGCCATGGATCCTTGTTGCACCGGAGAGCAGTGGACCTCGAGACTGACGATTAGCGGTAGATCGGAGGTAGTGAAGGCGTATTCTTTGACCGTCTCGCAGACATCGCGGAAGAGGACCTCCTTTGTGAGAGTGAAGCCGTGAAGGACCCGGGGTTCGGCGTGAATCATGTCCGAGAGTCTGTCATCAACAGTTCTACCTTCCGGATCAACTCCGGAGTCGAACTTGTTCATGGCCCATCGCCCAATTTTAATGATGGCTCGATCTCTAAAGCCAATCTTTTTGGGTCCAGAGTCCTCGGATGCATCTCTCACTACCTTTTCTCCGTCTTCTGCATCGAAGCCTGGCTTCCAGCTCTCCTTGCCATCCCAGACATCGATCTCAATACAGCGACATCCACGTAGTAGGGCGTCTTTGTAAGCTTCAGTGCTAGAGTCGCTTGAAAGCTGGTTGCCAGTAAGGTAGGTGTTGTGGCTGGAGCTGATGAAGTAGTTGTTCAGTGGCCATGACAAGTCTTGAGGGGCCGCCATTTCGAGAATATTGCCGCATGGTGAAGTCAGATACTTGATAAGCTCATGCAGGTTCAGCTCATCTTGGTCAACGAGATACGCAGCCAGGCCCTCTGGGTTTTCGACCTGAATATGATGCATGAAAAGACCGATCTGGTCTTTACCCCAAGTACCGTTGGGTCCGGCATATTTGTTGAACACTTGAGCAAAGTGGGTCAAGAATGGTTCTTCCAGATTCTCCTCGATGCCGTTGCGTTGACCGGTGGGATGGCCACCACCAGCCCTGTATCTGTCAAGAGGGAATGTATCAGGCATTGTTTCAGATGCAATTTTGTATCGAAGAGAAATGAGACAAAAATGGCTGCATCAACCAATGCCAGCGTCGGCATTTAAATAAACCAGCCAAGAAGCGCACTGTTAATATTTATTCTGCTGCACCGCCAAGACTAGTTCGAGACTCATTTCAACGGCCTCGCCGATAAATGGGGGTATCGATTGTGGGCCAAAGTTCGTGAGACATAGCTCTTGGCTAATTAGACAGTGATAACTCAACTAATAGTTTGACGCTTGCTACGTCGTAGCGGTTATGCGGCATAGACTGCGCCTTGGCTTTGCGCATTGGCCTAGTATCAAAGTGAACCTTTTTACGGAGGAACAAATACTATTGGCTGACATTAACTCTTCGCATCAACCCCATAATCTGGCTCTTTTTACGAGATATGTGGAGATCCATAATTAAAGTGTATAATATTATGCTATATTCCGTCGTAATTGGCAATTGGGCATAGCTACAAAGACTTTTTACGAATAGTCTGGAGTTATCATCTTCAAATCACAGCCAATGAGATCATGCCAAGACTACCCTACATAATCATCTCGAACCCTAACTGAAGGTTTGGGGGTAGATCTGGGTGTACCTACTGGTAGTATCCGTACAGAGTAATGGGATAGCCAACAATGTATCTGGCACTCGTTAAATAAGATACTATTTCCTAAGTGTTAAATAAGTCTGAGCCTACTGGACGCGGTCCACCCTGTATCTTATCTCTGCTCGAGTGTTGCACAGCTATCCGTATTCAGGCAATGCATTGTTAGACTGTACCCATAAATTGCCGTATCTAAACGAGTCATAGACAAGCCACGTAGCAATTTTCGTATTCCACCCAACGTGGGGAGGACAAGCTTTCAACCAACTTCTAACCATTAAATACTCTTGATCTTGAACATTACATCTCACGTATCCAATCTTCACCATGTCGACAGCCTCAAACAAGATTGTCTTCTACGATATCGTTTCACGTCCACCTGTGGAGAAAACCGTCTTCTCCCCAAACCCTTGGAAGACCCGACTGGCGCTCAACTTCAAAGCTGTCCCGTACTCTACGTCATGGACAGCCCTACCTGATATCACCAAAGTCCGAACAAACCTCAAAGTACCGGCTTGTCGGAAATTCGCCGACGGTAAAGATTACTACACTTTGCCTATGATTCACGACCCTGCTACTGGTTCGCTAGTAGGTGATTCTTTCGACATCGCGCTATATCTCCAGAAAACGTACCCAAGCTCAGGCGGGGGTGACCTCTTTCCCCCTCAGACGCTTGAGTACGACTTCAAACCTCCTCTTGATTTCATGGTTCCTCTTTCAGACTCTCGCGAAAGCGAATACCCCGAATACACCAAATTCAACAGGCACGTTGATGCGGCGTTTACTGCACATGTTCAGTTGGCGCTTGTGGGAATGCCATTTGATCCAGCTTCTGAGGAGGAGAGCAAGGCTGAGTTTGTGCGACGTGCGGGGGTGAAACATTGGGACGATTTTGCGCTAGTTGGCGAGGCGCGAGAGAAGACGCTGGTATCGCTTCGAGAGACTTTAGGTGAATTGGCTGGACTTTTTGAGAAGGATACAAGTGGACCATTTTTACTTGGTACCAAGGTCAGCTATGCTGATATAATTGTTGGTGCGTGGTTGAGGATGATGAATGTTTGTCTTCCTGAGGATGAGTGGGCTCAGGTGAGCAGTTGGCATCAAAGTATCTTTGGCCAGTTGCATGATGCTCTGGATGTCTATGCCGAGGTCAAGTAAATGCAGTACTATATCGTCAAAAAGAAAAGGAAACTTAGGACAAAACTAGCTTTTCTTAACTCTCTTCTATCTCTTCAAACCCTACAAGGCTTCAGGAGTCTAGTCTTTAACAACTTATATTAAGGGCTACTTCAACTTAAGGTAAAATCAGAGAAGATTTAGCCAATTCTTATCATACTATTCAAAGAGGGCTGCCCTACAAGCCTCGCGGCGTCTCGGGAGATCCCTTCTATACCCTGTACATTTACTCCACCCCGCCAAGCCCATTTGGCACAATCTTATCAGTCTTGATAACAGCATTGATAACAGCCTCGGTTATAGATGTTCAGAACTACGACAATGCTTTGGGCTCACGTTGGAGATGCCGAACTTATTCACGATGAGGTTGTTGAGTGGGTTCATGATATGAGAGGGGCCGGAAATGACATAAAGAAGAGGATTGAGGCTGGTGCACCCCATGATATTGTTGAGAGTGGTTATGTGAATGGCTTTCGAAAGGAAGGGGAACAGGCTGTTGAGGCAGTAGCAGAATGGCTTCAACAAAGTTGAGTAAGAGGTCAGTTTGGAATTGTATCTTCACGGCCAGGACCTTGAACGTATCGCAAAAAGGGTATACTGGGTATCCTCATCAACTGGTTACATAACTATCGCATTGAGTATTCTGTGTCTGGTTTGCGTCGAGACTTTCTCATTTTATCATATTTGTTCAAGGCGGCATATTGACCGAATGGGTATCTGCCTTTGTACCATCATGTCGCAATATGCTTTCCTGTGAGTCAAGTTCGGCAGCTCCCGAGCCAAGATACTTGACGTTGGTCATATCTGCTCTGTTTGCACTCCGCGCTTTCCGGCTATCGCTTAGTTCAATGTTCGAACGATGCTGACCAGTTCGAGAGTCACCGTAGTTCTGATATCCTGATGAATTGTAATGCTTGTATCCTGGTGAGGAACCAAAGGCTCGACGGCCCAAGAGGGCATCCACGAGGGGTTGGAGAACGGGTATGCAGCATGCGATAATAATAGTACTGGCTTCGATGCTAATGGATTATGGGGTTAGCTCTTGTTCACACAGCAGTCATGACCTAGACTTTCGTCACTTACACAGTCCAGATTACAAGATCAGATGTCTCATCTATGAGTTGTCAGCATGTCGATCTCGAACATGTTAAGAACGGGACTTACAGGAAAAGTCGGGGCTTGCCAAGGACGGCAGACGGGTGCACTTATAGATTGCCACTACGGTAGCACTATACAGCCAGATGTTAGCTTGCTGCTAGAACGAAAGAGAGAACATGGTGCCTACATTGATCCGATGCCTAAAGCGAATGACAGGGCGATCTTTTTCCGTATGTTCATCTGAAGATGGAACAGGACAACGGCAGGGTACAGGGCGAGATAGAGGTCGGTCGCTGCAGATAAAGCTATTGTCATGTCAACATAGACCAGTCAGGATGGCAAGCAGATTTAGTCACCTCCAGCAAAGATCGCAAAGTTGACAAGGACATATGGACTCCAACACTTCTTATCGGTAATCGAGAATGTCCATTGAGATTCAACAGGCGTGCATTGAGCAAACAGAATGATGATGCAGCCAAGCAAGCTCATCATACAGCATCCAGCAAGAGCCCAAAGGAATATTTTGTGTATTCGTCCGGGGTTCATCAGTCGTGTGATGAGGGCGACAACGGCTAGTTTGGGGAACCCAAAGGCCATCACGCCAAATGGGAACCCCAAGACGGTGAAGAGAATGACATTCTGTTTCTGGGTTAAAGTCAATGTATCGAAGTGTCGACCATTGCCATTCCGAACGGCCACTACAGTAACAGCGACTTGACACCACTCAAAGAGCTTGTATTTGTTAGAACCTGCTGAGAAAAGAGGAAGATGGACAGGACGTACCACTGCGACGATTGTAAACCAGTCATCAAGGTGCAAAGCACCTATGATACGTTTTCGAGTATACACGCGACCAATAACAAAGATTGTGCTGAGAATAGAGACAGTGATGACTACTCCAAGAATTGTTGGACCTTTGTCGGCATCGAGGTAGGCCTGTGGATGGGGGGAAGCCGAAGACATGTTGGCTGCTAGGCGCACAATACTGAGGATATGCAAAGAGAGATTTATTCGCCCATAGTGGTTGCCTCAAACCAGAGAGTCGAGTCTTAAGTCCTGCAGGAACCAGAGCAACCTGATATGGCTGTTAGGAGGTTGAGCCAAAAGGGGATAGCCATTTGATCAGGCGCCCATGCTATACTCATGGATCATCAAACATTTCACTCGCCATCGACAACTACCAGGATCCGGAACGAAAAAAAAAGAAATATGGTGAATACGACTGTATTGAAGGATCAACGACACGAATTTCCGCTCAGTTCACAAGGATATCCAGAATCATCAACTGTTAGTAGCTAAAAAGCATGAGCCGACGCAAAGGTGGGCAGACCTTGAGTAAAGGGACAGGGTCAGCAGTGGATCAAGGTTACAGTCGTTTACGCGTAATAGCGGAATCAATAACCAACAGCCATATGTGGGTACTCAAAAGTATTGAGCAGGCATCTCGACTGATACTCAGGGGAAATGTCGATCGTTAAAGGATCCAGTGATGTGTCAAGGTTATGGATCTCGTGGCTAAACCTAGTCTTCCCATCCAAAGTTAGTTAGTGTCAAGGTTATCATACCTTGAGATATCAGCTGATGTTTATTTCAGAAGCAGAAGAATAGTACTGTGAGATTGGTAGAACCACTTCATTGTATTCCTATAAAAGACAATGCTTATTACTTAGGCAGTATTAAGCTGAAATTTCACTATAGTCTCAGCCTTTTAGTAGTTTCTATCTTTACAGTTGCTGATCTCTGTCACGGTCGTTGACAGACACGGCCTGTAGTTAGCTGAATCTCGTTGGCGAACCGGGCCATTCTCCCGATGCACCCAGTTCTTGGCACGGACTTCAAATGATAAGACACATTACACACAGCACCGTTTCTATCCGTATATTGACACGAGTTTATTTATATCTTATCTTACTCTGTACTGCGAGGCGATTTACTTCTCAAATGAGCACTTCAATGTTCCTTTCTGGCGTAGGTGCTAGACGACAATAATCTCATAGTCGCGTCGTCTACCAGTTTGCATAGGCCCATGCATCATTTGTACACTGTGCCGTTCGCAAGACTTCCTCATCCTGACTGTTGTTGGTTCAACGTTACAGTCGCTAATTTACAACGGTCTTCGTCCACGCAAGAGTTTCATCCTACAATCAGGCCAAACATTGTCTTGTCGTCCGTTGATCTACATTAGTCCAGAAGTTTCGACGAATCAAAGTAGCTCAAATCGTTGTTGGTTCGAAGAAGCTGTCGGTTGCAAGGATGGTGGTGTCAGGCCTTTCAATGATCCTTTCAACTGCAGCTTGGCTGGCTAGGGAGACCCTTGGATTGTCCAATGAAGGAGACTAAATCCATCATGTTGCTTTCCAACTGGGATGAACGTTTTTGAAGTTCAGGCCAAGCCAGCTTATCCAGTTTTGTATGCCTATCGACCCCAGCATGTCTGCAATTTGAGGTTCTGTTTTCTTTCCATTTTTCTTTTTATTTCCCCTGAATCACTACCCGAATTCTCTGAGCTAGCAGTAAACCATACTACTTCTTACCCATTACTCAACTCAACATGGCTGATACAACCGTTTCCCACTCCAACGGACACCGCGAAACAGAGCTCCATGCCGCCGAAAAGAAGATCGAGACCTCAGTCGCAGCTCTGAGTTCTTCCGAGTCGTCAGCTTCAAGCCCAAAAGCCAGCAACAGTGCCATCGACGAGGAGGATGTATCCATTGCTCTGAACGCCGCGAATATCGATGCTGTTCCCTCATTGATCAAGGACATTAACTCTTTGAGTAACGGCCTCGATCTTGATGACCCCGCAGCGCGACTCAAGTTGATGGCAAAGGCTAGAAGTCTTTGGCAATCTCTTGAGACTCCGAGAGAGACTATGCTTCGCCATACTTGGGCCGAGGTATGTCTGGTTTGACTCACATCTACCTCTCGTCTAACAACATTACTCAGCCTTCTCTTCACTGCGCGTTGACTGCCGGTACTGTCAAAGATGTCTGGACCTACGTCTCCAAGATCGAAGGGCCTTTCAAGGTTGCCGATGTCGCGAAAGAAAAGAATATAGACCCTGCTCTACTCGGTAAGTCAGTTCTCCAATGGCAAATGTGTGTAGCTAATAGTTATCCGTAGCTCGCCTTGTACGACATGTCTCCTCTATGGGCTACATCACCGAAATCGATCAAGATACATACCAAGCTACAAACTTCATCAAGTCTCTGGCCTTCCCATTCATCAACGCGGGATACCCTTGCATGTAAGAACGCTCTCCATACTGATACATACATGGTGCTGACGCCGTTCGTTAAAGTTCAGGAGCTTGCCTCAACGCCCTAGGCCAATTCCACGAATGGGCCGACTCGAACTCCTGGAAAGATCCCACTGATATCAGCAACTCTCCTCTTCAGCTTGGATACAAAACAGAAAAGACCTTCTTTGAGCATTTGCACACCAACCCTCCTTATGGCCAGATGTTTCATCTCCACATGGGTGGCTATCGCCAAGGACGACCGTCTTGGATGGATACTGGGTTCTTCCCTGTTCAAGAAAAGCTTATCAATGGCTTTGAGCAAAGCGATGATGCTACCCTTCTCGTCGATATCGGTGGCTCTTTTGGTCACGATATTGGAGAGTTCTGTCGCAAGTTCCCCGATGCACCGGGTCGTCTCATCCTTCAAGATCTGCCCGTCGTCATTGATCAGATCACGTCGCTTGATAGCAAGATTGAGAGGACGAAGTATGACTTCTACACTGAACAGCCCGTCAAAGGTATACAGTTCCACCAATTTCATGTCACTTCTTCTAACTTGAACCGCAGGGGCCCGCGCATACTACATGCATTCCGTTCTTCATGACTGGTCAGATGAGACTTGTCTCAAGATTCTGGAGCAAGTAAAGGCTGCTATGGAACCCGGATACAGCAAGCTACTGATCAATGAGAACGTCATCCCCAACACTGGTGCTCAATGGGAAGCAACGGCGTTGGATATCATGATGCTTACCCTTCTTGCCTCCCGAGAACGTACCCAGGAGAATTGGGAGAAACTTCTAGGCCAGGCTGGATTGAAAATCTGTAGTATTTGGACTGTGGCAAATGGAGTCGAGAGTTTGATCGAGTGTGAGCTTGCTTGAGTCAGCGGAGCTTATATACCTTTGCTGCCGAATATATTGGTGACATTTGGTAGACCTAGAAGATTATGGCCTTCCCACACTACATAACACATGACAGAAGAACAGTTGAACAGTTTGATGATGATTGAGAACACAAATCTTATTTATTTTCAAGCTATTGAGATATAGAGGGCCATTGAAACAGCTTGCAAGTTGAGCTACTCATCCATTACTTCTTCCAGGAACATCATTCTGAAAGGTCTTCATCATGGTCTTGTTGTTCAACCTCTCAGTCTTAAGCCGCATCTTTCTTTCCGCCCGTCTAACTGTATCCAACTCCTTCTTCCTCTGTAACAGAAAGCTTCGTTGTTCTGAAGATGACAGGTGTATCAGACTCTGCTGATCCTTAACACTTAATCTCGCTAGCTGAGATGCGAGAGCTGCATCCTTTCGATCCCTTGTTGTAAGTGCATCAGAGTTTCCACGACTGGGAATAGCAGCTTGGTTGTCAGTGTCTTCTTCTTGCGGAGATGTTCGACGGGGTTTCGTTATCGAAGCGTCGCGATGTGAAAGGATCTTGCCAGATGATAGTCGAAGGGTCTCGCTATCAACAGAAACAGCGTTCTTCGGCCCATGACCTTTAAGCCCCTCAAGGTCGTAGAACTCCAGCATTTCATCTGACAATTCAACCTTGCAATGACCTTTGTCTCTCATATGTTGCTGGATTCCTTCTACCGTGCGTCTTCGTGTTCCGCAGTAGATACACTCACGATAGGTAAATATGACAAAGTGGAGATACCATATCACCGTCTCCAAGTCCACGAGGAGGTGGTCTTGAAACGGAGCCCGTAGACTATGCGCTGTTTGCATATGATGAAGGTTGTCGTCGAAGCTTTGGTCACTGTGGGTGCAGATAATGCAACTCTTTGGGTCGAACTCAGGAATCGCATCGTTTGAGCTATTATCTTCAGCCTCAGTTTCGCTGCTCGAAGTTGCTTCTTTGGTGTCGTTACTCTCTGTCGAAAATGTGTTGTTATCGTGGGGTGATTCGTCGATCAGGCCAGATGCGACCGCGCGATTTCTCAAGGCTTGTACGCTAAAGAATATCAGTACTTCACTCATGTATTTAACTGTGCATATGTACTTACTGCGACTCGCTCTTGGCATGTATCCGGTGTTCCTGACTGTTGTCAAAGGAGATGTCGCAAAGCGAACAACTTGGTTTTGTTGACGACATCGTTGTGGATCTGGTGTTTTAAAGGAAGATAAAAATTATCAAGGTATCCAGATAGTAAACTTCATAAAACAAATAGCTCCGAACATCTCTTGACTTTATATGCTCCTTATCTTTTCAGACTTTTTGTCTTGAGTGCATAAAGATGCTGATGCTTGCGTGACTCACTGCCGAGTGGGGTGGTTGTCTTGAATAGGAAGGTTTGGGCTGGATATATGGAACCCTGTCATGATCTTCAATCAGCGAGATTATCCATACAGTCAGGGACTTCGCATCGGGAAGCTACTGATAGTCAGACAATAGTCATAATACATCTGATAGCTACTCCAATGGTGATTCACAGATCTCACAATGCGATTGTCGAGTATTTGTCAAGAAAAAAGAAGAAAAGATATTACTGAGTTTTAAAATAATAAACAACTAAACAAAAACTAAACAAAGATCTCAGATGAATAAGGGATGTTGCCCAGAAGAGTTACGCCTTCTTCTTCTTTGCAAAATTCCACTTCTTAACCCGGAAAACGTAATAAGATGCAACTGCGATAAAGATGTTGAATGCAATATAAGCCCAAACGATTCCAAAGTTTCGCCACCTCTCACTGTAGTAAATGCGGCTTCCAGCCAGAAACTGATCAGCATTGGTGAGAGAGCAGTATTGACACTGCGAAGTAGCATCGGGGTTCTGCAGTTGTCCAGGCGCCGCACGCAAGTAGTCAGCCATGTATTTGCCACAGGTCAGACCAGATGGGGGGTTGAAGATGGACGTCTCGTCCTTTGAACATTCGATGGCTCGGCCAGCTAGTTCGGTAGAGACAATACCAGCTACCCAGTATGTAAAGGGGCTGACGCGGTACATAAAGATCCAGAAACCTGGGAGGGCGCTAGGAGGCTGGAGAACACCACAGAAAGTCAAACTCATGAGGGCCAAGAGAGTGACGATTGCTGATGCAGTCACTGCATCGGGGAACGCTGCTATGGTCATCTGAGCAAAGGAGCTGGCGTAGAGCATGAGCTGGATCATGAACAGAAGGACGAGGCCTTGGCGTGCTGAGCTCTGGATCCCCACGACAGGATAGTAGAAGCATGCGAACATGAGAATGCCGGTGAAGATTTGGTAGGGAACTTCGATGACAACGTTGGCGATCATGAAAGCCTTCCAGGAATAGGCCTTGCTGGGTCGCTCTCGAACCTCGTACAGATCACGCTGGGTGATAAAATGTGGTTGAATCTGAATGGTTTAGTATAATTCAGTAGGTATGGACGCAGAGGGCTTACCTGTTGAACGAGGATAGAGAAAACTGTAATGATCATGAAGACGGAGAACAAGATGTTCTGCATCCCAGCATAAGTGGAATTAGCTTGGAAGAATGAGAAACCAATAAACAAGCCAGCGGCAATACCAAGGATGAACTTGGCCATTATGTACGCTGGCATCCTCCAGTACTGCTGGGAAACTCGAATGGTAACCTCTCGAAGCTGCGTGCTAAAAGGCATAGCAAACTCGGCGTGACTAGCATCATCGTCCTGGGGATTCACGGAGGACATTTCAGCATGGATCCTCTCGATTTCACTCTCAACGTCGACTCGCTCCTGGCTTCCCTTCCAGACGGTATGCCAGTCTTCTCCCTTGGAGCTCACAGCGTTGTTGACGATCTCAAGCATCCATTCAGCTGGGTTCTCGTCATCTGCACAAGCTCTGGCTCCATGTCGTTCGAAGTAGTTGAGAAGAGTGCGCGAGTTGTCGCCGATGTCGCCGAAGTAAACCGTCCTTCCACCTTTCGCGAGGAACAAAAGTCGATCAAACTCCTGGAAGAGAATAGCGCTGGGCTGATGGACGGTGCAAAGAATAGCTTGTCCTGCATCTGCAAGCTTGCGAAGGAACGCCACGATAGCCCAAGAGCTCTGGGAGTCTAATCCGCTGGTTGGTTCATCGAGGAAAAGAAGCAACTTTGGCTTGGCCGCGAGTTCAACGCCGATTGTGAGAAGCTTGCGTTGCTCGACGTTGAGACCTTCTCCAGGAACGCCTACGACGGCGCTGGCAAAGTCTCGCATGTTGAGCATGTCGATGACCTTCTCGACCCAAGCGTGCTTCTCTTCCTTGCTGACGGATGCTGGCTGACGAAGCATGGCGCTAAAACGGAGACTCTCGCGGACCGTGGCTGTTGCGAGATGAAGATCTGAGATGGGTCAGCGCTGTGGGTTTTGTGAGTGGGATAGTGACTGACCTTGTTGCTGGACGTAACCTGTCTTTCGTTGGAAGCTTGCATCGAGAGTTCGTCCGTTGACAAACATGTCTCCAGTGATGACACCCATTGTAGTTCTCTGGGCTAGGACATCAAGAAGCGTCGTCTTGCCGGCGCCACTGACGCCCATCAGAGCAGTGAGTGTACCAGGCTTGACCCAACCGGCGACATGATCCAGAAGTCGTCTCGGTTCACCTTTGATCTCGATATCATAGACAACGTCCTTCCAAGTGAAGACATCTGTTTGAGGCTCAAGTCCAGCAGTAGCTTCTGTTCCCTCGCTTGTCTTCTCAGGCACAGCAAGCTGCTCATTAGTCACGCTCCTACCAACAGCATTCTGCAGATGAGCGGGAACATGACCGCGCTGAAAGACAAGAAACTCGGCCTTGCTGGCAGTCGTAGAATTGAGCTCAGTGGCTACAAAGTAGATGATCATGAAGGCGATGAGGAAACCGATTAGAATGCCCAAGTTTCGCCAGACGTGGGAGTAGTAGTAGCGGTAGTTTGTCTCGATGAAGGCATCGCCGCTGACCGTTCGTTGACCTGCTACGGCTCCGACGCTTGAGCAGATCCAGGAGTCGCCGATGAGTTGGGGGTAGGCTGGGACGAAGGCTGAGCAGGCGAATTGGCGACCGTGGAATTCGTTGGCGACCAGGATCTCGAATGCATAGAAGATAGGATTGATCCATCTGGAGAGTGTTAGTAAATACTGGGTATTCGGTGGGAGAACAGCTTACCTGATCCAGCCGAACCAATCCACCATTTGTGGGACGCGGACGACGAAGCCAGTGTAGATAACAAGAGCCAAGACTATAACACCAGCCAGCATCATAGCTTGAGAAACAGTCTTTGTAACAGCAGCCAGCGTTCTGAATATCGCAGCCATGACAAATGTCGAGATATAAGTGATGAGGAAGAACAGGAAGAAATTCCCAGGCTCGCGACGAAGACCAGAAAGGAAGTAAAGGATGATGTTGAACACAGTTGCCGACATGAACTTGATTGGTATGTCAGCTACAATACCAGAAATAGCTTCTGCAGCAGGATGATAAAAGGCGTAGGAAGCGTGTTTCTCAACAATGGGACGTTGTGAGTAGAGGTTATTGATCTCGGAGATGGTGGCGAGGGCATTCGTGAGGATAGCCATGAAGAGCACGGAACCCCTAGAGTAAAAGGTTGCTGTTGAGTCGCCTGTGCCGTAGTATACTGAACCGATGATGAGGGCAATTATGATATTGGTGGTGATGGTTGTGGCTGTTGCTGATAGATCGTTCCAGATTCGTTGGTAGGCTCGTTTGGTTGTGAGGCGGATTTGTGTTGTGAGGGTGATGATGTATGGAGACTTGGGTCGAACATGCTTCGCTTGACTGCGCTCCTTGTTAGTATTTCTTTCATCTGATTGATTGACAGGTACTTACACAAGATTCTTGCGCGCTCGTAGAGGAGCGATAGCCTCAGATCGATCATCGGCGGGATACTGAGCTTGATACCGCTCAATCTCCTCCTGAAGTGTATTATACTCCTGCGAGTTATGCCAATAAAGCTCAAACTCCTCAGCAGTACGAGGAACCCGATTCTCCATGCCTGGCTTTGCTTTTCGCTCTTGGGGATTGGTGACAGATGTCAGAAAATCACCGACTGTCTGACGTGCAGGACATTGCCAGCCCATTCCCTCAAAATACTCCTTAGCCTTCTTTGCTGGGCCGAAGTAGATCTGTCGTCCCTCGTAGAGCACCACGGCTTTGTCGAAAAGGTCGTAGATAGCTTGACTGGCTTGATAGATTGCCAGAGCATTGGCAGAGCCAGTGTAGTCAGAAGCCAGACGAATTGCCTGCGCAAACTTCAAAGCGGTTGCTGAGTCTAAACCGCGCGTACTGTTATCCCATGCAGCCATAGGTGATTGCGCAAGCATCATCTCAGCGATACTAACACGCTTTCGCTCTCCACCCGAAACACCACGGATGTAATCATTTCCAACCTTGGTGTTGTATGTATGACTCAAGCCGCAAACAGCCATGACGATCTTTGTAGCGTTTTTGCAGGCTTGCTCGCGAGTCACGCCCACGAGGCCGAGGTCTGCGGGATTACCCGCCATGCGACAAGAAGCTGCAAACTCGAGAGTTTGGCCGACGGTGAGATGGGGGAAGTGTTTGTCGACCTCTTGATTGTATACGGTCTCGCCCTTGAACTCTTTCATCATGTCCTTTTGGGAGATGCCGTTGTAGTGAATCATTGACGACTCACCGACATCGAGACCCTCAAGCTCTCCGGTCATGGTCTTGAGCAGCGTAGAACATCCAGAGCCTGGGCGACCGAGAACAATCAGTGTCTCGCCGCCTCGAAGAAGACCATCAAATCGATGGAGAATCTTCTTTGGCTCCTTCTTCCCAGATCGCAGGTGTTCTCCGATGCGCAATGGCGCCTGTACAACGTCTGCGAGTGTCTGCTGCAGCTGTAACGCCGCTCCTGTACCAAAAACACTCAGGTTCTTGAACGCGACTCCAGCACTTCTGGGTCCGATTCCCGCCTCTTGTAACTGCTTCATAAAAGCAGGTAGCCATTTCGAAAGGTCGAAAGCCTTGTCTGTTGGGTCTAATCGAGGATCATGTTCGCCAAACTCGGGGATTCTGGAGGGGACGGTGGCTAAGCTTTGTCGTCGCTGCAGAGAGATGCCTGTAGCGATTCTTTGGAGTTCTTGACGGTCTTGTTCGTCAATGATCATTGTGTGACTTGGTGTGAGAGGTGATGGATTGCGGCATGTGCTATCCTCGCTGTCAATTGATCGCGCCATTTCGATTGAGTCTCTTGCGCCTTCTGTTGATAATCGAGGTGCCATTTTCGTGGTGTCGGGAAGGTGTTATTGTGAGACTGTTGTGATGGTGGTGTTGTTGTGATATTGGATAAACAGGACTGGAATGTGAACTCAATTGAAGACTAAGACAGAGGCGGAAGGTTGTCAGGTAAGAATTATCGTAAGATTAGGTATTAAGAATCAGTGTTTGTCTACACAATTAGCTCTTATGGCCGGAAACAGCTTCGATTTAAATCAATTGAACAACAACGCCTACTCCCCAAGTTTCGGGCGCTCCAAGACCCCGACAATGCCATCGCTTTGGTAAATATCACCGTCGGAGCTTCGGTAACCTCACACTTTGCGTCTGACATGCTTTAGACTTTTAAGCCACGAAAGACTCTAATCGTTCAGTCCACTCAAGTCGGGTTCGCTTGCAGCCCGCTAGCCCGACGGCGGCTGAGTGGATTGTTGTCAGCGGCATTTGAGGCTGACCATGACGAATGTGAAATGAATTAGGTTTGACCCGTTGCAGCGATCTTTACTGCACAGTACTGTAGGTTTTAGTGCCCACTGCGGCACTGCCCCCAGTCGGAGTGTCGGGGATTCGAAGAACCCCTTGTCCGGACTCAACCGCGGATCCCGGACGTGACGCTGCCGACTGATGACTCATTTTAGCTCACTGCTCTATATGACGTCACGAAAGATTATAAAGAGAATTTTCGTAATTGTTTACAGTGCTTACACGACGTCGTTTATCTGATCCTTATCCAATATCTGGCGGAACGTTTAATCGTGGTCGTTTACCTTGTTACGCCTCGAACTGTGTTGCACGTTGCAATGTCGTTTCTTCATACTCATTGGTTAAGTATGACAGCTACATTTTGTTGAGTCACGAATGACCAATGTCTTCGTAACGACCAGTGGGCTTTAATCAGCCTGCGCAATAATCTCATGAAGGGAATCAATATTCAAGTTATTAATAGGTCGCTATGAGGATATATGTATGTATTTATTTCCTGAGTAAATACTATGTGCTGTAAGTTGTTTCGATACCTGATGCTTTAGGGTAATCTTATCGATAACCAAGATGACAGTGGTGGCGGACTTATGATATTCCGTCGCCAGCAACTATCGGCCCTGGGCTCTTCTTAAGCCGGGGGAGCGGAGCGTTAATTTCCGATAACGCATTTTCAGTACAAGCTCTGCTTATTGTCACTGGTCTAGAGCTCCAGGATTGGTCAGATTCTCTCGGCAATTTATACTTATATGAAATATAGATATTTATTATCTGTCTATTACAGGCAACAGGCTACAGATATATTAGTAAGATTCTTGCCTAGGAAGTAATATGTAAAGTCTTATAAATAGACTATAGGATGCAATCCTCGTACTTATAGAATATATACAACATATGAGAATTAGCGCAGATAAAGCACTTAGTATCCTCGGGGGACTTAAAAAGCTAAAGAAGTATGGTTTTAAGCTTCTGTGTGTGACTCGACATGTACTATGCCCTAAGTGCTACCTGGAAATTACCACAGCAAGAAAAGTCGTTTGCAATCGTTGAGAGAGATTTAACTCCGGTGGGAAGATAAGCCTTTCAGTCACAAAGCTTGGCCGCCCATGACACATATAATCTTTTCGGTAAAGGTCCCGTGGAGTGATATCGTAGTTCTATCTGGGTTCAACTACATTAAAAAGCTTGTTCACAAGAAAGCTTGTAACGAAGAAGATGATGAGTAAGTACATGAGACCGATCGACCGATCTAATGGTAGGCTTATCCGTGTAAACAAATTTGGTCTTCGCGAATAGCTTCATGTCTGCGTTTCCATCTGGCACAAGCGTGCAAGAAGTTACAAACTTATCGCATAAGATGTCTCTAATAAGTTCAGTTCAAGAAAGAGCCATTCTGTTGTTCTGTATTTTCGGGTAATATAATCAAAATAAAAGACTTGACCTAGGGTAGGTTGCTAAGCACCTAGGCCATGCATGATTAACAGTCTCCACGATAGCGCTATGGCTATTCAGTAACTCTTCTCGAATTCGGTGTTGACGAAGCCGGCTATTTAGAGTCAGTGATAATAGGTGAACAGGGCGGGAGCCTGTTACTCAAGTTAGAGATACGATGGTGACAAGTTGAGATTCGGTTCCCTTACTAACAATCAGAAACTCCGACCTCTACACTTGCATGCATTACCAGTCAGGTCAAGTGAAAACTAACAGTTCTCTCACCTTATTTCGGTAATTGTATATCCTCCGCCGTTTCCTAACTTCAACTTTTAGACAAGAAATTCTATTTAAGTGTAAGGATATTTCCTGTAAGCACGGACTCAGTTTCCGTCAATATCTCAGTATGGACATCTCATTCTATCAGTTAAGACAAGGATCCAACCCAAGGTCAGGTCTGTAACCTTCAGGCTTGGCCTCAAGTAGTCAGAGAGGCAATAACGATCCGACAGGGATAAGTGCAGCAGTGAGATAGCAAATTGACTTGTGCGTGACAGACATGTTGACGCTGACGGAGCTAAATCTTAGAGGCGTGGCCTCCCTACAAGAAGTCAGCGCAGTAAAAGTGAGACCTGGAAAGGCATTGAAAACGACGTAGCTTGGCCGTAGTTAAAATAGCAGTACCCTTGTTTTCTCAGTTATAACGCGTGGTTACTTACTATACTGCAACTGGAAAGGTACATAATTGCTCGATTTATAAAACTCGGACCTGGTATGGAATTGCAATAGTTATGACTTAGCGAATATGCTTCTTTGGTACCTAGCAGCTAACTAACCAGAGTACTTATGCATAGAGTAAAGCTATTAAGATATCTTATAGTGTCTAAGCTATAAGCCTGATGGTTTATTTATAGATAAGCTTTATAATAATAGTTAGTCTTTCTTTTTAAACTTAATATATAGTTAAGTCTTTTAAGTAAGCCCTGCTGCCTATTACTTCTATTTAGTAACTAGTATTTTATAATAGTTTATTTCCTTACTCTTTATTTCTGTTATGGTTGGGATTGCTGGCCTAGGTTACTTTAAGTAACCTTTTTATATCTTACTTTTATATAAGTAAGCTAAATTATTAAATCTGCTATCCTTTATACTAGCTTTATTAGTATAATCTTAGCTACCTGTTATATAGAATGTATTTATATATATAAAAGATGCAGTTCCCCTTTCTATAGGCTTATGCTCTCTACCAGCCTAAACCTAGCATTTCTCCAGAAAATCACCTCTTGTTTATCTACTTTTTATTTGTGCGCTTATGCTTCTGACTTCCCACTTTTCCTCCCTACTACTACTCGCTGAAATAAGCTGACTCGCAGAGTGTTACTAAAGGATACTATGAAAGTCATTCAGCTATTTACCCTCGCGTCGTGGGAGGCACGCCCACAAGCTATACTGAGCAGTCAAGGAGAGGAATAAGAGGATAAGACTAAAGAGCTACCCAAAGCAGGAAGGGCGATGAGGATAGCGACAAGCAGCTCCGCGAGGAATGATCTGGTCGGCATGGAGAATTATCAAAATCCCCATATGTATGGCAAGGGCAGCAAGATCACCGAAACCTTTTTAGTCACCGTGGGATCAAGGGAACAATACAACCCGTCCACGGCCCAGGCTGGCGATTAACTCAATTACAAAAGACAGTGAACCTTGCGAGCGTGCACGTCCCATAAACACACCGTACCACCCCTTCTTGAACTCAGTCGACATCCCAGATTGAATTGCTCGCCACCCTGTCCTAGGCCTTTAGATCCTACTGTACCAACTACCCCCCGTATCAGGTCCTGATACACGATTTGACGGCCCGTGCCCCCGTGGACTTGGCTGCTGCAAACCCTGGCTTTCAGCTCACATGCCACTTTTGTAAGCTAGTAATGTCGTCTCGGCCCGCCTTTTGACAACCTGATCTAGGCCCCAACTGTGCGGCAAAAAGCCGAACAGTGATAAAAAATAAACCCCGCAAGCTGAAAGCTTGACTTGGCTAGCATTTAGATGCGATCTGTGTAAATGAGGAGGAAGAAAGAACCAGCGTGTTCCTCAATGCTTTCAGAGTAGCCGCCAATTCCCTTCAAGGCGCGAGACGTTTCCGCGGAGATGTCCAATTCCTAGTAGTGCCCGTTGCTACCGAACTCGCTGCCATGGACATGTCGTGGCTCGTCTAGCGGCGCTTTACTTTCCACATGACAGATTGGGCACGTTCCAGACTTTTAACAGTTACGTTTGCGCTGAGCCTAGATCTACTGTCTCCCGAGGACCTGTAACATAGTATATAATACTGTAGCCATATCTATGCAGTGTGAATGAAAGTTGACGTTTACTAAACCCGAACCTGGTTTGTTCGTCTCCGCCTAGTCTACGCTATTGGTTTTCATCCAGTTGTGGCGTGGTAATCGCATCCTATTCCAGCTAACTCAGCTAGTTATTGACTTTTGTGGGCGCAGGAGACTTCAAGCCCTGAACATTGATAAAGAACACAGAGAATTTGTACCGTATTGCCAATACACTCCATTTCCAGCCACCATGTGCGAAAAATCATACACACTCTCTGGGGCATATTACTTAAACAGCTGTTCGTCTTCTTCGTTGACGCTACTACAGGTTTGACTGAGGTAATGCCTCCAAAACTACGACAAGACAAGCAAACATGAAGACCCTATCAAAATGGTACAATGCTCATTCTCGGATGATGAACATCATCATCAACTTCCTGCTTCTCCTTTTTATCCTCCTCAGCTATATATTAATCATTATCTTATACGCTTCTCCTGGGTCATACCACATCCGGTCCCTTCTCGACCCTAGAGCCTCTGGTATCAAACCTGCTACAGCTGTCACCCTTATTACGGCTGTTCTAGCAGCTGCAACATCCAGTCTTGCTACGCGCTGCGTAGAGCAATCGCTATGGCTCAAACTAGCACCGCGGGCCGTCAAGAAGCCCCTTACCGTTGGGGAGTCTCGACGTCTCGCGCAATGGAGTGTATCGCCATTCGCGCACTTGACATACGTCTTCGACGGAGATTCATGGCGACTTAAGTTTGGGGGGGTCTTGCTGATTGCACTCGCAATTGTCAGTCCTGTCCTTGTTTCCGGGATATCTCCCGTCGAGAGCTTTAACACTAGGCAGACGTTCAAGAACCGTGATACAGATCCTTGGACCGGATGGACAGATGCAGCAAATCGGGCGTATAATGGTGGGAATTTCCAGGATATTCCGGGAATCACCGCTGCCTTGGCAACTCTCAGCAACTTGAGTGCTCCCGCCTCACCGGTTTGTTCAAACTCAAGATGCCAAGTTGATGCTGTTGTAGCCAGCATCCAAGCAACTTGCGAGCCCAGTTATTTTAAATATCTGAATCCACCTCTAGATGACGACCAAAGATTCAAAGTTTGCAGCAATTTAAATCCAGATATCTGTACAGCGGGTGGTGGGAGTAGCCCGTACTCATACGCCAACTTCAGTTCTGGCTTCCCGGCTGATTGCGGCGAGAGATGCCCAGTAGGAGATTTTGCCGTGATATTCGGAATATTCACCAATGGAACAGATACCTTAAAGGGGCCTTGGTATCAAAACATGGTAGACTGCTCGCTGAGTTATGGGACGGTTCCGATTCATCAAATTGGCCAAAGTACTCCAGTGCTCCATCGCAGCGACTTTGAAAAAAGCGACAATGCACTGGATAGCAGTGTTGTACCTCTCCGGCGCATCTACACGGATAGCTACGAGAGGTCCCCCTACACCTTCAGCGCCAGTAGCGGGACTGGTGATGGAGCAGACTCGCTGTATAACTCGGCTGTAGCAACCCTGTTACTCGGAGAGAAAGCGCGTTCATCTGCTGAAGAAGTGGCGAGACGCATAGAAGAAATTTTTGACATGGCAACGCTGTTGGCCTTCAGCCGGGCGCCGAACGCCTCAGACTTGACGATTACAACAAGCGAACCTATCACAAAATATGTTTACGACGAGCGCGTTTTGGCAATTCTACTAATTCCGTTTATTGCTACGATCTTGGGAACTTGGGGAAGGTGGAGAGTTGAAGGCACAGAGCAAGTTATTGGATACGATCCTGTGGCCATTGCTGAGCGTGGCCCTATTCAAGGGTTGCCAGGATATGAATCTAGAGAAAACATGGACGAGAAAAGAGTTGTCGGGTACCAGGAGACAATGGTCACGTCTACGGGAATGCGGGTAGATATTAATCGGTTCGCTATTGGAGTGGCAGAGATATAGCAGTCTCTTCGCAGATTAATTGCACGCTGTTCAAAACTTGGAAACAATTTGAAAATATGTTCTTTGTTGTCGTATACGCACTTTGCTTTTCAGCCGAGGCAAGCTGAAATAAATCGTTTAGCCACTTGAATCTGTTTCGTTGATAGTTAAGCCATTTTGGATCGAGACTATTAAGAATCCAAGCCAAGTCTAAGTAAGTTCAATATTGTTGCCACGCAGCTGCGAAATGCGATGTTGGTGTATTTCGGCGGCAGCAAAGCCTTATATGGGAATGGAACCTTGACACCGCATCCCTTCAAATAGATCTTCTTGTTCGACATTGCGAATGCGAAATGGTACAGCTAAAAAAACATCCAGCGACACTTCCAATAACAGATGACATTTCTGCGGCGGCGCGATCTTGGTAATAGACTGGTCTAGCTATAACATGAAATTTCTTGTTTGCAATAATGCTTCTGAATGTCCAGACCAAAAGGCTAACTCTGCTTTAACTATGTCGATAGTGGTGGAGGCTTCCCCGCAGCCAGTAGCTATAATGATACTGTATCTATGCTCAGACAATCACCCAGTGGCTGTTGACCTTGCCGCAAATCATGCTCTGTGGCAGGTGACAGCGTTTAAAGCGTCTCGCACAGTTTTTGATTGGCTGATGAATCTCAACGGACCCGTTAATATACATGTCAATACTGGTTATGAATGTAGTACCAATGCTTGCCATTTTCCTGAATTTCTTAAGGAAGATGGCAGGGAAAGCTGCCTCAGACGAGTTGCAATCCTGCAGCTCTTCCATTAATACCTCGCTAACTGGAACAGACGCTCCAATTTTTCCATGGCTTCGTCGGCTGACGACGCGAGTAGCACCTGTGCACTTGATAATCGTCTTGATCTCGTCTTATATGGTTTTGCTAGAAGATACTTGTAGAAATTATGAGAGCTCAGTGTGAATGTTGGATATCTTGATAGACTACTCGATTGTGTGGCCGCAGATTACCCGATTAACCACCTAGGTCGCTAAATTGAACATATTCAATCAAGCTAAGAGGCAAACTGAGACAGACATAGCAGGCCTCAAACATGGCAGGCCACATATACGACAGGCCTTATACATGGGGGGCCTCAGACACGGGAAGACATATGCATTGCAGGCCTCAGACACCAAAGGGCTCTGCGCTCAATTAACAGCTCACTTCACGAAGGCAAAAGCCAAGTAACTCTGCCAGTAGGTCATTCTGTTTAGGACTTAAGAAATGCTATAGATATGTTCTAGTAGTGCTGAATCAAGCCCTACCCACCAATTGTCAACACTCTTCCATCCAAAATCAGCGCACCAAAGAAAATGAACATTCATTCTATTGGATGGCTGCTTCAATTCGGGCTTCGAATCGCAAGCGCAACAAGTCTCATTCATGCTGATGGGAGCCTCGATGGCACACAACATGTCCTCTATCCACACGAGGCGTTTCCCCAGATCGTCACAGGCCAATACGGCCAGGATCAGATCGTCGTCCATGATACGAGCGGCAATATATCATGGAGCTGGACAAAGTCCGACTTTGTTGATCAAACTATACCAAAAAAGCTCAAAGGCTGCCTAGTAAAAGGGGGTTCAGTGACCGACGCCAAGTGGGCAAACCACGGTGAAAGCATTTTGTCAATCTTTGGTTATGCAGCTGTCATTATCAACCATTCTCCTGAGGAGCCGTCCAAAGACAAGGCAATAACGTTCGGCATGTGCTTGGACACACCTGACCTCCGAGGATCTCACGGTATCGAACTTGTTCCCGACGGTAAACTCGCTATAGCGACAACCTCATACAGCGAAACAGGAAATATCAAGGTCGTAAATACATCTTTGGGTACCGCAAGCCCAGATCCGACCTACCTCCAGGAATTAGATGGCTTGCCCGCAGCTCACGGCCTGGTTTGGGACCAAACGGCAAATAGTCTTTGGGCCGTGGGAAATGATAAACCTCCTCACAACAAGGATCCTTCGAGAAGTCAACTCAATCGCTACGAGTATAGAGATGGTGTATTCTCTCAGACACCCTCTAGTATCCACATTATTGGTCCCCCCAAAAAGCTAAACGACGAGTGGGACGATCCAAATGTACCATGGTGGGATGGAGGACATGATATTACACCTGTGCCTGATAAGCGTCAGCTCTTGATCACTACGGATCTGGACATACATCTTTTTGATATGTGTTCCGGGACATTCCTGCACGGGACAGAAACGGAGAACCATCCATATTTGAAAGGATTCAAACCGGGCGCTTCACATAAAGATCGTCTGCCTCGCGCCGATATCAAATCATTGAGCTTGCATGAAAGTCATGGCACTCTTTACGTTCAAGCGGAGTGGAAAGACTATTTTTCGACTCGAATCTACCATCTTTCCAACGGATCAAAGCTACCAGATATAACCTTTTCACAACAGCTATACCGTTCTCGTTGGTTCTCAGCTATTCCGGGATGGTATGCTCCCCATTAGTGGATATAGGCTGTCATCACAAGATCTTGTAACTGTTGCAATTGCAAAGAAAGGGCCAAAGACTTAACAACAAATGGCCTGTATCCAATGCAAATTATCCAAGAGACTTGTAAAATAACAATAAACCGGTTTTTTTTTTTTTTTTTTTTTTTTTGGAATATCATTCCTAGCTCCAGTAAAAGCTTCCCCTTGAGGGCCTCATCAGCCAGTTACGTAGACAGCATGACATGTCGACTAAAAACGCGTACGAAAGAGCCATATCCCCAAGCCGTAAGAGCGGACTACGGGTTCTGAACCACGAAGCGAATCCAACGATCCTTGTTGTGTTGCCACCTTCTTGATGAAAGCCTTCTTGGATCTCCATCGAGCCTTGACTCGGAGTCTGACCCAAGCCTTGATGACTATTGTGGAATGCTATAGAGAGGGTGAAGTTTCTTATTATATTCGATGTGAAAGTTAAGGTATGTTGGTTGGTTCTTTGGTTGACACGACGGGGAATACGCAGGGTAATGGAGACGAGAGGCTATTTGCTAGCTGGGTAGAGTTAGGCTGCTAACCATTGCAGCCTATTTCGCGCTAGGAAGGGCGATAGTAACGCCTGCACTTGCGCAAAACTGAACGGCAAACGAGAGGGTAGCTAGGAAAGTCATCTGTAAGCGGTTCGGTGACTCCATTGAATTGACGCACCGGCTTGATCTACTGCATCGCACGCAGTGGAAATACATGTTGGCAAAGACTCCAAGAAACTTATTGAATTGCATATGCACGCAGCGTCAGTACCCTGACAGCCGGTGGCGGCGAGGCTATCAATGGCACAAGTCATCTTGAGATCTCATTAGTGGACGCAGAGAGATTGGGAGCTTGAGCTTACGGCGCAGGTGGGTATGCTGCCGAAGTTCTGCGCCAGAGTGGGACCTGCAGCGAAGATGACGACGACAAGAGAAAGCGCTCTCATTTTGAAAATTCACTGTGTTGGTCGATGTCTTGCATGTAATATTCATTTTTGAAGGACGGCGAGAAGCTTCATCATTATATTGGTTGTCTTTGTGGCTGCTTATACAGTACTAACTAAGATTCGGCTGACCCTATTCCTGTTCACAAGAGCCAAGCCACAGGTCCAGACCATGCTGGTTGTGCTGTGGCGGCTGCAACCGCATTGCCGATATACCGAGCTGTGAGGAAACGGCTGTCAGCATGCCATTTCAGCTGGAAAGTTCCGGTAGTCTAACGCAAGACTATCAGCATATACAGTTAGACCCATCCAGTGTCATCAAGACGACGCCAGCAGTCGCCTTATTCGAGGCAATACTGCCTCTATTTAAAACGCACCACGCGAGCACAATGCCGCCCTCCGTCCAGATCCGGAGGGCCGAGGGGGCGGACCTGGATGCCCTCACAACTCTAATCCTGACATCGTTCCGCCAGTTGGGCACTCCCTCTGTAACAGGCGTGGTTTAGGATAGCAACGAGGTCTATGGCATATTCCTGCTTCGGTATAAGGTAGAACGCTCGGAAAAGGGCCTATAGCCGAGATGAGAGAATGGCAATAAGCTTAATGTAAAGCATATGAAGGATTGACTCATGATCTTGCTTACCAGTATTGAATCTTTCTATCGCAAGTCTGGCTTGCAGTCAGTTACATCCTTGGTTGAAGTTCAGGCTAGTGAGAGGAAAATGTATTCTATGGCAAACAATGCAAGAGTACGAATAACAAAGGTATTGCTTGGTCGGTAGAGAGGCATCTATCTCATGCATGTATGGACAGCTTGGTGGCAGTTGAGGGTTGAAAATATGCACTAAGATAAGCAGACCAACAACCAACCAACCAATCGTCAGCGAAGAAAGTACAGAGCCAACAGCATGTTACATGATCACACTTGAAAATCCTGGAAACTCGGCACAAATTACCCGTGGAACCATAGTCGTAATACGCTCCTGTTAAAAGTAGATCGCCTCTCTGACTGATAGACGGATGAACTGTTACCTACCACAATATACAGGCTGATGCCTAATCCCGCTTTCATGCCATAAATAACAGCCATGTCTTCTATCCCCTCCTCTTGAATTTCTTACAATCACGCTTTGTTGTTCATTTCGTCTTGAGGCTTTACAACAATATTTACGCAGTTCCATACAAAACCGCACCACCAAAGATATTCTCTGTATACCATGCCGACCCTCGAGGCCTGCTGAGTCAACTTACTAACATCTCAAGAAACGTGTTCTATTTCCGCAATGAACGGCACGAACGAAACGTCGCTAGTCGAACAGTTATTCCTCGACTTCTCAATCCATGACATTATTACCAAAAGATGGCCTGTTGTTGAGCCTTGGGCCACTATGTACATCGACGCTATCCGAGAGCAAAGATATGGCGATGCCGTGTGGGCACGATATCACATAGAAGGGAACGTTGAAAATGGTGTGATTATCTATCCAAATCCGAGCGATAATATCGCAGTGCTGAACAGTATCAAAGATGATGCAATAGAAGCGAAAAGAAGTGTGCCTGAGTTCTTTGCAAAGGCTCTACAATTTTATGCCAAAACGAATGCCATGGACGGGCATCCAGAAGTTATCGAGGCCATTTTCGAAGCTGATAGAGCTGAGCCTCTGGATACTCGAGATAATGAGGACGAAGAGGAGGAAAGGGGCAATGATGGGGATGGCCGAAATGCTTCTGCAGAAGATGGGCTGAGGATCAATCTGTAGCTAAGAAGGAAATATTGAGCCATTTTAGAAACTGCGATAATTCCGGGAAATATTTCTAGGCGCATTAATCTGTATGCGATCTAACATGGAAGGGCTCAGTTCCTAGAGGTATGCGTATTAAAAGAATTAATAGGAAAACGAAGATAAAGGCCCTTTTTCCTCTAATAGTCAAGAGGCTCCTGATTTATTATACGATTTTGAAATCTAAAAGTTAGTATTAGTCAAGTGTTTAAATTATATCGCCGCGTTGGGAAGACATAGAAGACATGAAAAGCTAACGAATACTCCTTTAAGGCATCCAATAATAGATCGACGTTTGCTCAAAACAACCCTCGAACTGGGCAATCGCTGTTCACTTATGCTAATAGTTTTATTCTTTTCACTTGCCACCGTGCTGGTTATTGAGCCTTTTGGCAATCGATTAATTATACATTCCTTCCTTAATCTCAATCTTGTATCAAACACAGCTAGAATGGCATGAAAGCCTCTAAGAAAAACGGGATTAAGCTATTTACTCTCTTTCCAATAGTTCAACCGGATTATGATCCTCCATAGCCGGTACAAGTCGTGATACAACAGCCCATACCCTCTCCTTTGTCTGCATAGTATAAGGGCAGAGCACCCAAGAATACCCTGCCATGAGTGACTTGCGATACTCATTCATAACTTCGGGGTCTTCCCTCGAGAGCTTTGGTCCGCCGAATTCATGTAACTTTGCGAGGTAGTGGTCAAGCACATCCATCTCATGCTCCCTACGATCTTCGACCGTCAGTGCCGACATGACAAAGTAGGCAATGTCAGTGAAGCACGATCCGACGTGTATGATCTGCCAGTCGACAAGCATAGGCGTATTCTGCTCTTCAGACCACGCCATGTTGCCGATATGTGCGTCTCCGTGTAGGATGCATTGAAACCTTGGGTTACGAGTGGCAAACCATTTCTTTATGGCAGCCGTCATCCTTTGTTGGTCCTTCATATACTCGGGAACGGGGGGCCGATCCTCAGCTAGCACGATGGCATCCCACATTCCGCAGAGTCCTAGAACTGAGGTCTCATAGTGACTATCCAACCAGGGGACGCTGGCAGCTTCGAACCCCCAGGTGGCGGCGTGGAGGGCGGCGAAGTGCTCAACGACCATCTTGACACGGTGAACGGGCCAGGTATCAACCGGATCGGCGAACGAATAGTTCGCAGCAACAATGTCCTCCATGATGAGGACGGCATTGTTCGCGCTTTTCTGGGCCCATAGCTTTCGCGGGACATTGAGGTGAGGTATGCGAGGTGCCAGGTTGTTATAGAAGTCGACTTCGCGATTGTAGAGTGATAGGATAAAGGGAAACTGCGAGAGCATAGCAGGGTTGAAGCCACCCTTGACGCAGATGCTCAGTGGCTTCTTGTCCAGGGCGCCCTCGTCTTCTGCAGTGGCCGTCACGAGGATCAAGGTGGCGGTGCCGCCGACGATCTTGTTTACTTTAATCGTGGCATTCTTGACGGAAATCTTGGGCGAGAGCCATTCGGCGGTAACATCTTGGGGGAGACTGGGAAGAGGTTCGACGACAGCCATTGCTTCTTTTCTTTTTCTTGAAATTGGCGTGTAAACAGAGAAGGGAAGGAGACTGTGAAATGACTTGTGGGTCAGTGAGGAATGAGGAAAGAGGTTTCTTGTTATAACACAGCAAAGACGGAGGGCGCAGGGTTAAACTCCTGCAGGTAGTTCGTCTGTGTCCTTAATATGTATAAACTGTCTAAGCTATAGCTCGGTACAGGGAAGATCAGCTGAGACAATATGTATGTTGGTTCGGCCATTCTGCTGTTCTGGTTCCCCTGACAAGAATTGTTGTATTCTCTTTTCTCTTCAGAACGGACTGGGTATTTCCGTCTGTTGGTTCTTGCTTGAAACCCAACCTGGCATTATCATGTGATGCTTACGCTGCGCCTCCGACCAACATAATATCATCTCTACCCCCTGGACCAACATGCAGGTTGCAGGCATTCCAAACCGCTGGCGAGTATATTTGACGCCTCATAGCAGGGTTTTCTTCGAAGTGGAAATCATGGCACTGGTAGAGGAATTGACCTTTAGGTCTCTTTGATGCGAAAAGTAATTCATGTACTCCGTAATAACAATTTACTATCAAGATCCATTGTTTGGCTTACAATACCCGTATCCACTCCAAACCAACATGCTCGACCTGTCACATTTACCCACTCACGACCAACAAGCCCACATCCCGACCCATGAAATATCTTCATGCACATCCCATGTCACTTTGTGATCCAATTTCACACTTTTGTCAGACATTTACGGATACTAGCCACCCTGGTAGTCTGATTCTCTCTTTCCTTGAATAAAACAGCCATCATAAAACAATTCCGGGACCGGCCGCATTACCTTGGAACAGTAGCCAATATACCCAAAATACAATTGAACTACTGTCAAACTTGAGCGATATATAACATAGTCAACCTAATTATAGAGTTCATAAATTTGCTGGCCCAGAGATACAGTTTGCCTACTTCTGCGTTGATAATTGGTAACTGCAAATATGGTCTGATTACAGGAAGTGAACCTTGTTTAAATTACTATGGCTGGAAGGATCCAGAGGTGACAAAGGTCTTGGCGAGTTTCCTCCGTATGCAGGAGATGAATTCCATCACCAACCAACAGAGCAACAAGGTATCATAGCAGGGGAGCCCAAGCATATAGAGTCCGAAAAATTCTTCGGCACAGGACGCAAGGACCAAGAAAGTTAAAATCCCGATAGATTCTGGATATCCCAGCACATAAGAGGCTCCTCTAGTGGTCCTACTAAGATTAGCCAGCGAGGTACCTGCGCATCCTCTGTCGTAAACCCACAAACGGTGATGGATTACTGCCCCAGGCGTCAAGGGACCAGGGGTCCACACGGATGCACTACCCATGTATCCGCAGCGGCTGATCATCGCCTAGTCGCGGTAAGGAGTGTTTTGGAGTTCAATTTGTTCTTGGCTAAACGCCGTTTTAATAATCTCGGACCATCCCGTTGGGTAGTCAATTGCAGTTGTGTTTGGCTGCTGTTAATATCTTTAAATATTTTTCGGATACTGTCGTTCAATTCCGTAAGTACTGTTTCCGACGTGTCCAACTACAGCAAAAGCTAAATTATTTACTACACAGAGAATGGCTGTGCGAGACACCCTCGGCCCAGTAATGGCCGCCTTTATTGCCATCGACGTCTTCGTTGTTCTCGCGCGCCTCGGCATACGCATTAAATTGACCACGCTCGGATACGACGACTATGTTATTGTAGTAGCACTTATAGCATTCAGCCTTATGTGTGCTTTCTGCTTCGTGTCCCTCTCGTACGGCTTCGGCGCAATAGACCCGTCTGTCATTGCCAACATCGATAACTACAACGAAATGGAGGCCGCGAGATATTTCACCATCGCCCAAATTACCTACGTCGCCGGCTTTCCTATCGTGCGCATTAGCGTCGCGTTGGTTCTGCACCGAATAGTCAAGGGATGGCCTCGCACCCAGCGTTTACTTGTGGCATCAATGGTTATTGTCGGTGTCTACGCCCTGGGCTGCCTTCTAGTCGACGTGCTGCAGTGTATCCCATTGAAGGCAGTGTGGAGAGACGGTACTGGGAGGTGTCTTTCTTCAGCGCAGCTGGCCGGCTTGGGCTTCGCTGTGTCGGCGCTGGACATTGCATCGGCGCTATTCTACGCTGTGCTGCCTGTCTTCTTGCTTAATGGCTTGCAGATGGGCACGAGGACCAAGGTAGCCATCATTGTATTGCTGGGCCTTGGAGCCGGGACTGTTATTATCAGCATTATACGACTCAAGAGCCTGGTTCAAATCGTTGGGTCTAAAGATATAGCCGCTGCATTGGACCTCCAGCTCGAATCGTTCATCTAGTACGTCGTTCTTTTTGTCTCCTGTCCAAGTCAACTTCAGATTTAGGTTTACTGACTCTAAGCTATCCTAGCTCCGTCCTCGAGTTTGGCATCTCTCTCTTAACTGCCTCCTTGGTAGCCTTTCGTCCCCTCATCAAGTTCTTACCATTTGGCAGTCATGGACGCAGTTCCGGCCCCCGAGGGCCTTCTGGAGGGCAGAGAAAAAGTGGCCAAGGCAAGAATGGCATAAACGAGTTTGAAATGGGCCGTCGTAATTATGTCCATGTCCCTGATCCTGCCCGCGTGGACTCTGATGATGGGGACAGTCAGCGTAATATCTTGCGAGATGCAGACAATGCTACGGATTGGAAGCAAAGTGAGGCTACTGTACAATCAAAAGATAAATAACAAATAACAAGAATAGATATTAGTTCTATATCGATATAAGAAGGGATGCAAATACTCCAAGTTGAGCAAATCCCTTACATAAAGACAAGCTTTCCTGGTTTAAGGCTTTGTTATAATTTGGAGAGGTGTGATAATTGTCAAATCTCCCTTTTGAAATGTGAAACGCAGGCAAATACTATAGGTTCTAGATATTAGACAGGAATGGAATGTCGGTAAGATAGTCTTTACAGCTGTCGACATAGAAAGTGGCAGTCTTAGTGTAGAACTATAGAAAGCGAGAGACGGGTTTTCATCATTCCCACCCTCAAGCAAAGGGTTCACATGCTCTGACCATGTTATCTTTGGACATTCGACTCCTAATGGAATCGTTGCACAAAAAGGCTGTTTGAGGCTGGGTGATTCATGGAGGTCGGGGAATCCCTGGGATGCATCAACCTGGTGCCAGGTATAGCATCGGACTGAAAGAGATATAGAATCGGGTTGCGGGGTCGAGATTCCATCCTCTGTAGGATTGAAGGTTAGACTAACGTCAATGAAAGATGGAGCAATGGTAGCACCGTAAGGATGAAGATAAAGTGCTTCCGGCTGCGTTGCTATTGCGCTGATGGTGCCGAATGGTCGCTTGAACGAGTTGTACCGAAGATGTTTTGTTGCCTGAAGCGTATAATGCTGACTGGTTGACGACACATGGAGTGGCGGGCTCTCAGTAGACTTTGGAATAAATCTGATTGACTTCTTGACCGTCCAGTTTTGAGAGACATCAGTACCGGTATAAGAACTTGGCATGACGCAGGCGGTTATTGCATATTCGATCTCCACCGCTCCAGGGCTCATATCGTCTCGATCCCAGCTTCCCATCGTTGGAGGGAGGCATATATGCATTTCCCTTACACTCGTTGCTGTGGCGTTGTGTGTGCATATACTCGAGTCCAGCTGATCAGGGAAAACGAAGTAGAACGGGATCCTGTAAACGTGGCCTTTCTCAAGCGTCTTGGAGATTAACTCTGGAATTTCAGGAGTAATCAAATCGATCCTCAGAAAGCGATGGGTAGTTGTAGTTGTGATTTGTTGACCAATCGCCCGGATCCTTGTTGTACCATCAAGAGAGGTTGTAATGGAGGAAATGGAAATATTGCTGGCTGGCGAGATAACCAAGCGACCTTGCACAACAGAACTAGACGAGTAAATCTTGGAATGATAGTGCTCGTCGAGTTCTATCTCGAGTTTGCAGGGCTGCCACCAGTTGCGAAATCTTGACGCCGCTTTGGAGAGGCCCAAGTCTCCAGTCTTGTGGCTCTTCTTAAGAGATGACATTTGACCAATGATTGATCCTTTTCACCGTTCAAAGGATGTCCTGCTGAGAGATAGTTTCCTGGACATAAGACATTAGGTATATAAGTCCTCTATAAGGAGTTATTCCACGAATGAAAATTGCCTTTCGGAGTTACCTTCCTCACAGCTTAATTCTATCTATTATTTTAATTCGAACTAGCGACTAAACTACCAAGGACTTGGCAAACAGAGACAGGTACACCACTAACTACTTGAGACATAATATCTTGGGAAGCTTGACATCCATGGCGTAAAATGCCGTTAGTAGCTGATGTACTGATGGAAGTCAGTGACAAATTGAAACCTGAAACGTGGTAGAGCTCGATGTGTAGCTGCTAACAAAATGATATTAATGGCGGTATGGTAGAATTTGATGGAGCTTTCGAAGGGGGAAAAAAAAAGGATATCTGGAGAGAGCACAACGAGTAAAGAAAATCTAAATCATATTCATCTCAACAGGTTGGATTTTACTCTCGACAATGTGAAGTTGACCTTTCATGGCGATCTGTTAACCCGTGTTGTATTCTCAGCTCCATGTGTGTCACAAAATGTCTCAGTAGTAAAACTCTTCTCTCAAAAGCCAAAAGCCTCAAGGCAACTAGATTACTTCTATACAAAGACTCTATCGATGTAAGCCCCAAGCTCCTTCAATCCTGCTACCAATACATCCGTTTCACAGACATATCCCATGCGGACATAACCCTTGAAGTCTTCATCACCACCAAAGCAGCGAGACCCTGCCACAAAGAGGAGTTTAGCCTTCTCCAGTAGATCCAGGCAAAGCTTAACATCATCCACAGGATCCCCGTTCTTGTCACTAAACCGGATGAAAGCAGTTGTACCGGCCTTCGGCTCTACCCACGAGCACACTGACTTGTAGCGCTCTATGAATTCTTTGAGAATCTTGGCGTTTGTTCTGGCTAGTGTGATATTTCGCTGTACCAATGCAGGCCGAACTTCAGGGGAGAGGGCGAATCCTGCGATCTGATCATCAACTTGAGAGACGCTGATGGTTGTGTAGTCGCGTGCCAGCATGATAGCTGAAATGATGGACGGATCCCTGCTGGCAATCCAGCCAATACGGATGCCTGCTAATGCATAGCCCTTAGACATTGAACCTGTTGCAATTGCCCTGCGGTACCCAAGTGTTGTCGCTGGCTTGGGCACTTCAGTGTCTTTGCCTCCTGAGGCACCACCATGGAATAGCGGGCGGTATACTTCATCCGAGAAGAGAATGATACCTCTTTCCTCTGCCACCTGGGCGATGCGGTCGATAACGCTGCTGGGAATTGGGGCTCCAGTTGGGTTGTTAGGATTGTTGATGATGATCATCTAGTTATTTTAATACTTTGACGTTTACATAATAATAGAAGGGAGTATCCATACCTTGGTATTCGACTTGATCAAACCAGTCAATTCATCAACATCAGGGACAAAGCCATTTTGTTCCTTCAACTTCCACAGGGTGACTTCAGCACCAAGACTACGGGGCGTGTCATATAGTTGCTGATACGTCGGATAAACACAGATGACATGATCGCCAGGGCCTATCAGAGTATACAAGGCCAGGAAATTGGCACCAATAGCTCCTTGAGTGACGATTATGTCCTCAGCTGCTAGCTGTACGTCTTCAGTGCTACAGTGAGCAGCAATTCGCTCTCGTAGAGTCTGAGACCCTTGGATGGCGCCATAAGTAAGCTTGATGCTTGTGTCGATGGGGCTTTTGACAGGGCCATTGGACATGCCGACCAGGTCATCAATAGAGATAGAAGCGGCGCATGTCTCAGCGACATTGAGGACGCCTGGAGTCGTTTCGTATGCGTCCATCCATTGCTCGACGGCGAAAGGGGTGATGCGAACCATTGTGCTGTTTTTTGTATACTGAGATGTTGTGTCTTGCGTCTGACTTGAGTGCTGTCTGGATGCGTGAGCTAACCTGAATCCTAGATTAGGTGTTTAAATAGAAGGACGGGGAGACATCTAGTTGTCTGAATGCAAACTGTAGACCACTGATAAAAAGACTGGACGCCAAGTGCGACAAAAAACCCCACAATTTAGTCAGAGATAGATACGTAACTAGCGTCGAGACCTATCCACCGATAGCAGTTGCCGGTGGTGTCCTGCGTGACCCATATTCGGAGTTCACTGCCTTGCTCCATCTACTCCTTATCTTATCTGGGGAACCCACTTTAACAGTTGGTTAGCACCGCTTACTTCCCCATATTTAGTTTAGACAAGTCACACATGGATCCTAGCTCTCCCGAAAGCTTCCAATCATTAGTTTCGGAGTTTCTTGCCTCTGTGAAGATGTTGGTGCAATGCGGCTATATCCAAGACCTTCAACCTCGAAGAGTTGCCTAACCCAGCCGGAGGCAAGGTTTATCGAGATACCAGCGGTTAGTCATGTTAAGTAAAGTCGTTATCCGAAAAAGAGCCAATAGTAGCAATCCACGCCACCGCCCAAAAATACAAGGTTGCGCGTTATACTGGCCTGGTAGAGATGGCCATGTACGGCCGCACCACTAAACTGGATCAGTGATCTTTCACCATCGCCCCCAGCAACAGGTAACACTATTAATGCTCAAGACAAGTGCTGGATGGTGTTGTTTGCGAGGTCCCCCGGCTACTGAAGGACTTCGAGGTGCATGGCATATAGTCCTGGCCTAATACATAATACATGTACAATTCTTAAGAATATCCACTAACTATGAGCGAGTAAACGTTCCTAGGAGGGCAAGTCGAAGCGCCTCCCAAACTCGGGCTCAGAATGGGCTCTGATTTGACAAACTAAAATTGGTGGGGTAATTCGACGGTGAAAAACTCCACAAACTCCGAGCCCCTCTAGTCTCATTCCCATTCTCCCACAATTACAGTGTTTTGCCTGGAAAAGGCAAACAACCGCGATGAAATCTTTTCCGAGTGGATGCTGGACTTGCAAGCTCAGGCATCGGAAATGCGACCTTCAGATACCCGCGTGCAGAGAGTGCAAAGACCGATGCATTCCGTGCCATGGCTATGGCTCCAAGCCTATATGGATGGACGGATCAGCTGCCGAGAGACAAGAGCTTAATCGAATCAAAAAGGCTGTCAAGCAGAGTGTTCGCAATCTACGGAGAGCCCAGAAGAACCGGAAAACTGTGAGGGATACGGCACAGGCACAGACACCGCCGGCCCGAGACGCTCCTGGTCCTTCATCTCTGTCACAGCCAGAGTATGTTGCAGATCATGGTTCTCCTGGGTTTGATTGCTCCAACGCCCCAGAGGATGTTCAAAGAAACCTCGGACGTGCCCAAAGCTCGACTCAAGAGGAATTGGGTGTACAGTTAAGCTCTCCCGTCCAGGATCAGGCTCCCCCCTGCGTCTTGCGACCCGGATTAGCATCCCTAATCATGTATTATCTCGACCATGTATTTAGTTGGCAGTTCCCTTACTTCCGCCCCCAGTCTCGTCTAGGCAGTAGAGGCTGGCTCCTCTTATTCCTCAGCAATGGCGGCTCCCTGTCCCACGCTGCACTAGCGCTCGCCACCCTACATCGAAACGCCCGCCAACACTCCCAACAACAGAGTCACTCTTTCAATCAAGAAGCTTTCGAGTATCACTCAAGGGCCTTACGGGAGCTGTGTGACTTTTCGCGGAACACCGAGACTGAGACGCTCCTTAGCGATAAGCCCAAACTTGCGGAGTTTGTAGCTGCTAGTTTAACGTTGATAAGTTTCGAGGTAATGACTCGAGTTGTGGGAGAAGTGGCTTCGTTTTAATGGGTTCTAACTTTATTTGTTCCTATTGTTCTAGGTATTCAATGGGGCTGAATATGATTGGCTTCCTCACCTTGATGCCGTGACGGCTGTTCTCGGCATGCATTCACCAGAAGCTCTTCTGCGAAACTCCACCGAAAACACGTTATCTTCCCCAGTAAGCATGAACTGTGAAAACAGCGACCAAGAATCACACCCAGATTTCGATTTCCTTGTGGCTGAAGCATTGTGGTATGACATCTTGGCGTGTGTCTCGACGGGTCGAGTGCCACGAATGCCATATCATCAATGGCTCGAAGGTTCAAATCTTGACATGGCCGATTTGATGGGTTGTTATAATTGGGTCATGGTTGCAATTGGTGATCTGGCACATCTCCAAGCATGGAAGAATCGCATGAAGGAACAAGGAACATTAAGTGTACCGGAGTTAGTGATGAAGAGTCGGGCCATAGAGACGAGACTACAAGATGGCATCGCTAAACTAAAGCAGTCAGTCAAAGTGAGTATCAATCCACATTGGTACATAACGGATACTAACCCATCAATAGGAAGATGGCGATGTTCCTCAAGCGACATGGGTCTCGCACATCTTCGCACTCGCATCACTAGTCCTATCGAGCACGATAGTCTCAGGCCCCTGGGCGTCTCTTCCCGAAGTCAAAGACACCGTTTCAAAGAGTGTTGACGTGTTTCAGGACTGGCCTCCTGCTATTCCGCTTCAGGGCCTTGTCTGGCCTCTGTATATCATTGGGTGCATGGCTGGGGCTGAGCACCAAGGCTTTTTTGAGTCACTTTTATCTAATCTTACCGAAGACTGCGGGGGTTTTGGTAACAGCGGCACTGTCCTTAAGATGATGAAGGCGTGTTGGGCCTTGCAGCAGCATGGGAATGGAGAAACGGTAGAATTGGCATTTCAGACAGGAGGCGATGTATTGCTTATATAACATTCTTTAACATATTTCTATTAGAGTTTAGTAATTTAGCAGGCTCTAGATCCTATGTTACTGCCTACTACAGTGAAGTTGGCTCGGAAAGTAGAATGGGAGTCTAGCCCGGATTCGCACCAGCGCCTGGATACACTCGGTTCAATGTGCAACCCAGGAAGGCAAGTCGAAGCGCCAACGCCTTGGGCCTTGATCACTTATTAGAAGCGTGCAGTCAAGACCGTTTTCTTCCGACTTCTTCAATAGTTCAAGTCAACAAACTCGAAATCTTGCACCTCTTGAACACCGTAGCCACAACCTGTGATCTATCCATATTATCAGGTGAGCTAGACGGGTTTATCGTTAACCACGCTCTATTTATACTAACCTTCCTATAAGAATCCACCAACGCAAACATGAAGTTTGAGCGCATGCCCATCGAGATCGAGTCGCCCGAGGAGTATGGCTATGACAAGATCAAGTACAACCTCTCCGAGAGCTCCGTCACCGACCAGACTCTTGAGTCCCTGAACCTCCAGATACCGAATCTCACCCTTCTCTACAACGAGCATCGTGGCGAGGCTGAACTGCGAAAGCTTATCGCCGACGACGCCAATGTGAGCGCTGACGACGTTCTTATCACGTCAGGCGCTGCTGGAGCCTTGTTTATAATCACCACTTCTCAGCTGGGGAATACACCCACATCGGACCACAACCATCTTGTCGTGGTTCGTCCCAACTACGCAACCAATCTGGAAACTCCCAAAGCTGTGGGTTGCGAGATCTCATACATTGATGTTACTTTTGAGAATGGATTTCAGCCCAATATCGACGATATTGAGGCTTCTATCAAGTCTAACACGCGGCTCGTCTCTGTGACTTGCCCACATAACCCCACCGGCTCTACTCTCTCCCTTGAGGCACTCGATAGGCTTGTTGCTCTTACAAAGCAGAAGGGTGTATTGCTGCTTGTCGACGAGACATATCGGGATATCGCTTTCGGCGAGAAACTCCCTGCTGCAGCCTCCTTGGGCGATCATGTTCTGAGTGTTAGCTCACTATCAAAG
Source organism: Fusarium sp. NRRL 53497 (assembly GCA_013184445.1). Classification (NCBI taxonomy): domain Eukaryota; kingdom Fungi; phylum Ascomycota; class Sordariomycetes; order Hypocreales; family Nectriaceae; genus Fusarium; species Fusarium sp. NRRL 53497. The sequence continues at coordinate 162,075 of JABCJZ010000110.1, forward strand.
TCATTTGGCATTCCTGGAGTTCGCATCGGCTGGGTTATAACAACCAATAAGAGACTCCAAGAAACTTTCCTTGCTGCAAAGGAGCAGATCAGCATCAGTGGGAGTGTGATCAATGAGTGGATTGCGATAAATGTCCTCTCCCGACGTCAGAAGATTCTGAGCGATACAACAGACGAGATGAAGATCAGACTCCAGATGGTGGAGTCATGGATCGAAAGCGAGGAGCTGTTGGAATGGGTTAAGCCGACTGGTGGTGTTGTCTGTTTTCCCAGAATTAAGAATGAGCCCAAAGGGGGGCTGGCGGCATTCTACGACAGGTTGCTTAATAAGTATGCCACTTATGTTGGCCCTGGTCATTGGTTTGAGATGTCTGATAGGTTCTTTCGGCTTGGCTATGGATGGCCTACACGTGAGGAGCTTGAGGGGGGCATGAAGGCGATCTCAGCTGCGCTGCGGGATGAGTAGAAGACAGCTAAACTGGATATAAAGTGTCAATAGAATGTGAAAACAAGTGGTACACTTCGTGTTTGGTGTTTGGAATATCAGCTATGTTCAGTCATTCTACTTTGCATTTTGTGGTCAATTTAAATGGCAAACGATACATTGCTTACCTTAGGCAACAGCGACGTGGGCTGTAGGACGACCTGTTATAACTATATGGCTTTCCTCGTCGTCTAGCCTATCTTGCAAGTACTCGCGCCTCTCTGGAGTAAGGCATCTTCCTATTGATATCGACATAATTGCTCACTTTAATTACGATACTCGTCGCTCCGAATTATCTTCCCAGTGGCCATTTTCCGACCTTCCTTCCCAGGACCCGGCACGCCAACAAATTTGCCCCACAGTTCGCTTCGAATTGCCCTCCCAGTATCAAAACTTTGGAGATAGCGCTACTCGAGTTCTTGTCAGTCGGAACCTGTTGCTTCATCTATTAAAAGGCAATAATTATCTTCCATCTAACAAATTCAATGCGAAATAAGTCATCATTCCTTCAATACAGTTTCCAGTATACTCCCATACTCTTTTCAACGCCATGGCTGCAACTAGCTCACTCAGCTTGGTAGATGCTACTATCTCTGACCTGAAGAAAGCACTCGCATCAGGAAGCCTGACGAGTGTAGAATTGGTCACGCTCTACTTACACCGAATTGCTCAATTCGATATGCGAGGCCCGTCTCTCAACTCAATATGCGTCTTGAACCCTAATGCAATCAATCAAGCGCAAGCTTCTGATGATTACCGGGCTACCCCAGGAAACAGCCCTCGCTCCCTTGAAGGCATTCCATTCACCGTCAAAGACAGCTTCAAGGTCCAAGGCATGACTGTTGCCGCGGGATCGCCCGCCTTTGCCGACCTAGTGGCCCCGGATGATGCAGCTATTATCGAGAAGCTTCGGGACGCTGGAGCTGTGATCTTGGGTCGAACTAATATGCCTCCTATGGCAGATGGTGGACCGCAGCGTGGCCTATATGGAAGAGCCGAGAGCCCGTATAGCGACACATATGGCACGACTGCCTATGCTTCAGGCTCCTCTAATGGCAGTGGTTCTTCTACCGCGGCTTCTCTAGCGGCTTTTGGAATTGGCGGAGAGACAGTCTCATCAGGGCGAGCTCCAGCCTCCAATAACGCTTTGGTCGGCTACTCCCCATCTCGTGGTGTTATCCCGAACAGAGGTCAATGGCCGTTGTACCCAACATGCGACGTTATTGTCCCTCATACAAGAACCGTCGAGGACCTCCTTCACGTTCTTAACGTCATTGTGTTTGACGATGAAAAGGCTCAGAGCGGAATTGACTTTTGGCGAAACCAAAATCACGTCAATATTCCAAAAGCCTCTGATCTTCGACCAGTCGATTTCCATAGTCTTGAAGACCTTAGTTCTCTATATGGAAAAAGAATCGCGGTACCAAAACGATTCCTAGGCGAGTCCGCGACAGAAGATTCTGCTTTCTGCAGCAAATCTGTATTGGATCTGTTCAACCAAGCCCGCAATGATTTAGAATGTCTCGGTGCAACACTGGTGGAGGTAGACTTTCCGCTTCTTGAGCAATACACCAAACAAGACTTTCCTGGTCAAGGTACCAATGTACCAGGAATGTCAGTTGAGTGGGCAAACCAAGAACGTTGCGAAATGATCGCTATGGCATGGGACGACTTCCTGCGGGCGATGGACGATTCAAAGTATCCCAACCTCACGTTTGCGGACCCATCTAAAATTCATCCCCATGTTGCACCCATGGACGATCCTACCGCTTATTCAGAAGCACAAAATCAGGTTCGGTACGCCGACATGATATCCTCCGTGCGTACCAGAACCAACACTCTGGAAACCCTTCCTGGTTGTCAAGAAGCCGTTCTAGCACTTGAGAACATGCGAAAGGTACTATACGAGGACTGGATGGATGAGAATGGCTTTGATTTGCTTGCTTTCCCAACCAATGGCGACGTTTCCTTTGCAAATGCTGATGAGGATATCACCTCTATGCGGTATGCGCTTCAAGATGGTGTTAAATATTCTAATGGCGGTCGTGCCCTCAAGCATCTCGGTGTGCCTTGCATTACAGTTCCTATGGGAACAATGGAGGACAAAGCTATGCCGGTCGGTATTACCTTTGCTACAAAGGCTTGGGCAGACAATGATTTGCTGCGTTATGCCTTCGCATATGAGAATACCTCTAAGCGACGAACCCTGCCTCCAAGGACACCAAAGCTGCCCAGTGACCTGATTCCTTTGGTGAAGAAGGACTTGCTGGGGCCGCAGATCGAATTGTCTGTTGAGAATATTGTTTCGAAGCATGTTGAAGATGATAAATTTGAAATCCGTTCTGTTGCAGTTCAAGGAACGCTCACGCCATTTGATTCGTCTCTGGGTTTGCATCTCGTTGCCTATGTGGACGGTGGGATTTCTCAACAGATTACTGTTGAAGCTGGGAAGTGGTCATTTGATCAACAGCTGACAAGACCTAAAACGCACGACAAATACCCTATTCCAGCACCTGTCCCCAAAGACAACTTTATGCTAACATTTGTTGCCAAGACCGAAGGCGGAAGATGCAGCGCAACAACGCTTCTTGTTGACTAGTGGACTATGAGCGGAATAAAATTTATGGCTTTTGAATATCTTTCAAGTGATGCGGATGAAATGTTTATCTTGAGTGCCAGTCCATTATATCGGGAGAGTTAAGATGCTTGAGCTAACTATTTCCAAGTATTCATTTTTGTATGGATGACGCTGAGCCAAATGACTAGAATGTTGACTATGATTTCTTCTGAAACAAGATTTGAAAAAAAATCGTAACAGACGATAGATTCCACTATATTACTACGACTTTCATATACCCTCTATTGTCGATATTCCTGTTGAAGCTTTTAGCGATTATTGTTAGTAATAAATGGAGAAATAATAGATACGCACGTGATCCAACAGTCACCCCGTGCCAGTCGGTAGTGTGCGAGGGCTAAATTTTCCCCTAGCTTCCTTCCATTCATTCACATCACCTAACAAGTAACTAGACGAACAATTGCAGTCCATGAATTAATAATGCCGGCATTGCGTGCTATAACCTACACAGGGTATTTTCTATCCCCCCAAGATATTGGCGTATAGACTGATTGCTTGTCAATATAGTTGCTGGACGTGTAAAGCTCGGAAAGTCAGGTGTGATGAACAGCCAATTGCATGTAAAAACTGCGAAAAGAGAGGCATAGAGTGTAGTGGTTACGGTATCAGGTTGCGATGGGTATCTGATTCTGTAGCTGAGGCTGATTCAGGCCCTGGACTTCAGGGGCGTAGACGCATAAAGCTCGGTGCGTATGAGCGTTTTTCCTCTATTGACTATCTATTAATTATTGCATAGATCGAGAATTTCAGGTCTATGATACTGAGACAATCGACAAGCTTCTCTTGGATATCGACCAAAATGCCGAATCTGGGCTACTATCTCAGCATGGGCCATTTTCCACATTCAAAACTGTCCATGACGAGCCAACTCAAACATATACGCCGATTACATCATGCGAACTTGAATCGTTAGTTGCAGGCCCAGATGAAACTCATTCATCCGATGATACAGACTGGACGCAGCCTGCGGCTCGACTAGTTCATGGCGAAACATCACAACGAGATGACTCTGAGTCATCACCGAATACCGCCGTCTGGTTTCCATTGGATCTTACAGCATCGCCATCCTCTTTGATTCTTACAACCGAGGAGTTTCCGATTGATATAAATACTGTTGATGAGTCATCATCAAGTGAGAACCAGCCCGAAGAAGATGTCGAAGCAGTATACGATAATATCGAGCTCGGAGACGAAAACCCTCCGGCACCGGAGGCATCTCTCATCTTGTACAGTGGTGACCCCAGTATCGGACAACAAATCGACATGACTCTGTTTGGGGACCCTCAAATTGATTACTTGATGAAACATTACAACATTCACGTGGCAGGAGTGCTGCTCCCCGTGAATCATTCCAGTAACCCATTCCGAACACTGTATCTATCTACGGCAATCGAAGGAATACTACGACGCGACTTACATACAGGGACATCGAGACATATGGCCTACACAGCACTATATCAATCGTTGCTGGCATCTGCAGCATATCACCGCTGGCAGTGTGATAAGAAGAATCCTATTTACCAAGAACTTGGGGCCAAATATCGATACTATTCTGTCCAGTCATTACAAGCTGCAGTTACACAAGCGCCTCCGACGGCAAACTATCAGACCCTGATGCTAGCAATGCTGTCCCTTATTACCATAGGTGTTAGTCGTGTACCGACTGTTCATTGGTGGAGACTGCTAATATGTGTTATCCAGGTTTTGTCAGGAGAAGGTGATGACTTTCGTGTGCACATTCAAGCTGCTGCACAGCTTCGTAGTCTACGGACTCGATGGAAGCTAGTAAGCCGCTCATCCAGACGACTCAATGAACTTGGTGCCTTCTTGGCCCTGTTGTCCCACTCCATGTCCTTTGAACCATCGCCATCACCTTGGGGTAACAATGATGATACCATCGTCTCAGAGGAGAGGATTTTACAGTCGAGTACTTGTTATGAATACGTTTACGGCATTACACCGACCATCACAGTGGCTATCAATGAGACTTCTCATCTTTCCAAGCATCTTACTCGATTTCGACAAGAGAGTGCAAACTTACCCGATAGCTTTTTAGAAGCTTGTGAAGAATTGGGTAATAAACTCCAGTCATGGCAATTTGAAGCTGGGGATATCGCGCCCATTTCCAGTGGCGACACCCTCAGCTTATCAGTTTTCACTCATCATGCAAAGTCATGGCACGGAGCTGCTCTTATCTACTATTACACTTGTATACAAGGTATCAAGCGCACAGATCTGATACAGGAAGTTGATGGTGTTGGCCAACATATGCACGATGCTGAAGATATAAAATTAGCATCGGGAAATGGTTGGCAGGGAAGGTCCATGGCGCCAATTACTTGGCCGGCGTTTGTTGCAAGCTGTAACGCTATAAAGGGCAGGCGAGGCATATGGGAGCGATGGTGGAAGCGAGTACTATGCTATAAATTGGGAAACATGAGCAAACAGTGGGATTTGGTGCAGCAGATCTGGGGGACACTCGATGCCGCTGAGAATGAAGGGGAATACCTAAGTTGGACTGGCGCCTATGATATGGTTGGCATCCACATGCTGCACGTGTAACGATCAATGCCTCTTTAACCTGTTACTCGGGCAGGTCCTTCGCCGATTAGTATCCTCTGGTATTCTTGATCTAAGCATATCGCTACATTTCTCATAGAACATCATGAGACCTTAGCAATTCTCATTCCTGTACCGTGGTTCTTTACGAGCTAGTATTTTCTCCAGGCTTCTATGTATGAAGTGTCATCCTTACTCTCCGCGGCTTCGGCATGCAGCGATATCTCGCTTAGTACCGGGGGTTGAGAAGATTATATGGTGACATTGGTGGGATGGGAACGGCTAACTTGCCATATTAGGATGGCGGGGACCACTTGATGTGCATTGGGCTGTGGGCATCGAGAACCCCTCATTTCGGAGTCTCTTGCCTACGGATCCAGCCGTGAAATTTGGAGATCTGACTCAAGGTGGGTCAGCGCCAACGGGCGCAGACGAGACTCGGGATAATGTTTACGTTTAATTCATGGTACTTGATATAATAGGTTGGAGTGTTCCGTCGCACAGAATACCGCCGACTCGTTCGTTTCGAAAACCAAATGCAGAAGTACATGATCATAAAGTGTTGTGATATGTTAACAACCCAGCACCTTTAAAATACTCAACTTCGTGCCAGTTTAATACTTGACCTCAAACTTTTCTACTGTATTTACTTCTTTCTTCTTACTCATTATGTCCTACCGCGAACCAGTCCACACTACCGGCGCTTGTGCGCCTCTTCCTCAGTTTTCCCAAGCCGTCAAATACAATGGCATGGTTTACTGTAGCGGCACTATTGGTATCGACCCCGTCACTGATGATCTCGTGTCCGGTACTATCACAGACCGAGCCCGCATGGCGCTCCAGAATCTCAAGGCTGTGCTCGAAGCTGCTGGTAGTAGCCTAGACCGAGTCGTGAAGGCCAATATCTTCTTGGTAGATATGAAAGACTTTGAAGCATTCAATATTGCCTGGGATGAGTTTTTTCCGGATGAACCCAAGCCAGTGAGTAATACTAGAGAACAAGCGTTCAGTCGAGCGATGAACTGATATCTAGCAATGCTAGTGCCGGACTTGCGTCGCGGTCCATCAGCTGCCACTGGAGACTGATGTAGAGATTGAGATGACCGCCAGCTATGATTAACAAGCATACGATGGATGTTCGCATTCATTGGGTCATAATTTGGCATATGCGATCTGTATTCCCAGAAGCCTGAAGTTGGCACGGGCCCAATAGACAGAGGTGCTATTACCAAAGATGAAGATTTTCTCAACCTAGCAGCATTGGATCAATGATTGAAGAGGCAACTGTTCACTTGAAGACCCAAATCTCATGTTTTAGAATAAGGTTCTGAATTGGATTGGCTAGGCGTTTTACTATCTAAATTACAATTACCTACACTTTAGACGTCTCCCACGAGAAGAGAAGCATCAAACCAATCTCGCTTAAGATTCAGCTGCTGAGCCAGAACAATAATACCGAATCCAGCTAAGCGCGCAAGTCCCAAATTCAGCCTTGCCAATAATATCTGCTTATGAAATGAGTAATAACCAATCATCATATCCGAGGGCGCAATGACCGTAAGCCTCCCGTGGCTGTGTTGAAAACATGCAGATCAAGTAATTTAACAACAGTAGCATCCACCTCTTCGTCTTTACCGGGTTCTGGTTTCCTTGGGAACTCAACAATATTCCAAGATGAACAACTGGCACGCGACAGATTGCAAAAAACCTGACATTACCCTCTTTGAAGGTCTTGGTGCTCCAACATGTATGAATTGTGGCGAAATTTCCCCTCTTCATATGGTGGACAACAACCATCAAGATGAACTCAAGATACCGTGTAGACCGAAGCGATCTGCCATGCAGTTGACCTGGCCACCGTCTGTGTCATATCAAAAGAACGCTTACCGTCACGATCCTGATCGCTCACTACACAACGCCTTGAGCGTTCAGGTAGACCAGGACTATTGCCAGAAGGAACCCGACCAGGCTGTGCCTCGCACTTGCGCGGGTGCTGTCAACCCACCTCAGGGTCTATCTTCACAGATAGATCACACTGCCTATGAGCCACTTCAAGGCACAAATATGCGTGTCTTGCGGTTACACAAAGGCCGTTTTGGGAGTTGCTTACATGGAAACTTCGAGACCTTCAACCTTCAGAGTCGTGGATCAGATACACTATCAGTCGACAGCCAGAGCAATCATACACCATATGAAGCAGTTTCATACACATGGGCCAAAGGTCCAGATAAACGGGAAAAGGATCATGCAATCTTCATCGGCAAGTGGTGGGATGTACTGCCTATCACCGAAAACTGCTTCGATGCATTACAAAACTGCCGGCTGGAGACTGAAGATCGATATCTATGGGTTGACGCAATCTGCATCAACCAGTCTGATGTCTCTGAACGAACTCACCAAGTCAGCATGATGAGAGAAACATACTCGGCAGCCAGTCGTGTGCTAATCTATCTGGGTGTAGACGATACTGGGGGTGGATTGGAAGTTGAGCATGATCCAGAGACTCTGAGTAGTAACTCTTACTTCTCACGAATATGGGTAGTCCAGGAGATCGGTTCTGCAAAACAAGCATTGGTTCTATATGCTCGACAGTCCATGGGATGGAATTTCTTCCACAAGAACCTTCAGCGTCTGTCGACCACGAGATGGATGCGGCACTTCGACCAGCCCCGACAGATTGAAGATGTTCACTCATTCTTGACATTGCTCGAGGATACGAAGGATTGCAATGCGTCAGACCCAAGGGACAAAGTTTTCGCCTTACTGGGACTTTGGAAGGAAGCGCTGAACCCGGACTATACGCTCTCATCGCAAGCTGTGTATACTGGTCTGGCCTCTCGCTTTGTGATAGATGAAGATGATCATGTGGCTGGAAGAGTGCTTGACATGGCAAGTCACGAGCGTTCAATGCCCGGTTTACCATCATGGGTCCCTGATTGGAGCGTCAAAAGTCAACAGCCATACCAACGACAGTGGAGGAGACATCATTCATTGCCTGTGGAGTCGTGGGATAGCTATCGCCTGTCGAAAGTAAGAACAGTTTATCAGAGGTTTCGAGTCCACGGCGAAACCAGCTCGCTCTGTGTTTCAGCCATAGATATCGACATATTAGCTCCATATCTGTGCCATGGCTTTTGGGCAAGAGCTGATGGAATGGCCACCGCAACAGCCGGACAGATTCAAATATCACTTGCTCATGAGGTCCAACTCAAATGCAGGCCGACTGATCGCATCTTTGCACTTGATGGGTATAAATTCTGTCTAATCCTTCGGAAGAAGGCGGATCCACATATCTATACCTTCATTGGCCTTTGCGATTACTCATTCTTGCACTATAACAAGACAACAGAAACCGATGCTATCAGATATCTTCAAGATTGGGCGTGGCTTCAGTCGGATCGCAGCAAATGGTGTTGGTCAGAATTGGAGAGTTGGGAGAAAACACAAAACTGCTGGTCGACTCTCAATGCTCAGCGGAAACTGGAGCGAAGAATATGTCTCCAACGGCTAATACGAAAGGCTCATCTCCTCAAAAAGGCGCACGACCTAACAGAAGATGCACACTATGTTTTGAGGAACTTGAAAGGGGAAGAAAACCCAGTATGGGCATTCTTTCAACGTCGGTGGACTAAGGCTTACCAACAATGGCGGACAGCCGACAGCATACTTGCTTCACTCATACAAGAGTATAGGTCCCAAGTCCGAGCACATTTGCCGGGTTATAGTAGCTTGGAGCCATCACAAGCCACTCTTGACGCAACACAATTGGAGCAGTCTATGTGGCTACCTGTGTCTTCTAACTGGTTTCATTGGTCGGAGAGGTACACTAAAGACAGGCTGTCTAGTCAATATCCACTTCTAGCATCATGCGCCGCCAAGCAAATTCCTTTGCCTCCTCTCCATTTAGTCGACGAGTCCAAGAAGCAGATTGTGCTATCACTTGGTCTTGACCTTGAGGCTGGGCTCCGAAAGCTGCAGCGAATAGCACAGGAACACTTCCCAAAAAGCCCCCCGTCGACGCAAGATACTGGTTCCCTTTCCTACAGCTTATACACTTCTTACAACCATAGCCTCAGAACTGAATACTGGGATGTATTCCTCCGCTGGCTTTCGAAACCAACCTCACCAAGCTTCTCTATGCTCGAGTCTGAGGCAAGCGTGAACAGCCCACTGATTTGGGAAGAGAGATTTAACACCCGAAAGACAATTTACCAGGCCTACGCTCTCCTGGATGCAAATTTTGACCGCTATCTGACATCACTATCCTGGTCTTCGAATAGTGAAAACTCACTCGAACAATTCTTCTCTCTTGTTTATCGAGAACAACTTGAACTTCTTTGGCTGTCCCTTCTTTGCGAGACCGAGTATACCAAGGGCGCCGCCAGGATCTTTCCTAGAAATATGATCGGCCCTGAGTTTGCACGTGCATTCTACTGGCGGTTCAGGCGTAGTATTGCAAAGGCTTGTCGACTAGCGGGAGAGGATCCTTCTACACACGATCCGACTGAACAGAAATGGTACAAGTTTCTCGATTGGGTAGCACAGACATCTTTTGATCCGCACGCAAAAGAGGCGCGTTCAGATAGCTTTATTCCACAGCCACGGTCGCTCGACGCGAATTGGGGTGGTCCCGATATTGATGGAGATCGATTTTTGAACATTCTCAAATACGATGGGTTGTTCATTATTCCACAACTGCCGGAGAATATTCACAGCTGGCATAAGACCGCGGAATACGATTTTAATCCAGAGGCGCAAGGCTGCTATGGCGATGAACGGCTGTCTGAACTCGTGCATTCGGAAATTCAACGACGAAGGCTTCCAGAGAAACTGATTGCTTTTCTATTTGACGATACTCAGTCAGTTCAACACCCAGCTGAATTAGGATATGAAAGGTTCAAGAATTTAGTTGTTGATGAACAGCTATCTTTCTTTGATGAGTCATTTGTTGAAGGATGGAGGCAACAAGAGGAGTTTTGGAAGCTAGTGGAGGAGTATATATCAAAGTCCGAGTGGCACATGACGAGCTTGAAATTGAGGATCTTGGGTGGATTGATGGAGGACGAGTCCCGTGGTAAGTATGAAGATGTGTATAAAGAAATTGTTATCATTTAGGGAACGTAAATTGAGATTATACTTGGTTGATAATGGTTTGATGGCAGGCAAAAGACTAGACGTCTGTAGATCCAACTCCAAGATGCAAGCCGAACCCGCATATCTTACGTTTTAATTTCATCCGAACTACAGGTGCCGGAAAAGTCTATTCCAGAACATGATCTACTCAACATGCGATCTCCATGATCCCCATGATATCTCTAGTATTTGTGCAATAATATCTCCACAAATAATTACCTCTCGCCCAGCAGCGGGGTTCTAACTTGACCTATTTAGCAGTTGTCAACCGGCCTGGCCTGATCTGCTTGGATAAATTGATAGCGGATTTACAATTAGCCAATACCCCGGACTAAGCAGTGTGACCTCGACTACAGCCGGGTCTTGTGGCTAATCAACCTGGTTTGGCGGGGCAGAATACGACGCTGCGATGATCATACCCCAACTTGATGATGGAAATGTCCCACTTGCAGGAACCACGATACCGCCTAAACTTAAATTTCTCGAATGTTGATCTCTCTATTTATCCGGTTCTTGTGTATAAGACTGCAAATTATGGTCTCACACCGCTGAGCTCATCAGCTTCAGCTTCAATGGCTTGAGGGATTTTGAACAAGGATTCTTCGGTGCTAGCTATGAAGGTCTCGCAGTACCTATCATTGCTGGGCCTGCTGCCACTTGTAGCAGGTCTGGGTCAACAGCCAATTGTCGCCTTCAACAAATCAGACGACGCTTTCCAGATTGCTGGTGGTGATGTTGGCGCTGGGCAGATTCGCGTCTCCAAGGATGAATACTGGGGCGTTATTCGCGCTGCTGGTGACCTTGCCGTCGATTTTGGCCGTGTCACTGGCAAGAACTTCACTCTGAGCAATGGAGAGAAGAATTCATCTCCAGCAAAGTATACGTTCAAACCCGTGGATGTCAAGAACAATACACACGTGAGTAGCTCATACCCTGACAGAAGCGTTGACTGAGTCTTTAGTATCGCACCCTCGATAAGCAGCATTTCTCTGGTCCAAACTACTCATCACCTGATGCTGCCAAAACAGTCATTATTGTCGGTACAATTGGCCAATCCAAGATCATCGACAAACTCATCAAGGACGGCTCTATCGATGTAAGCAAGATCAAAGGCAAATGGGAAGCCTTTACCAGCCAGATTGTCAAAAACCCTATTAAAGGAACTTCTCAAGCCGTGGTCATTGCTGGGAGTGATCCCAGAGGTACAATTTACGGTATCTACGACATCAGCGAGCAGATTGGCGTGAGTCCATGGTACTGGTGGGCTGACGTGCCCATCCGAAAACGGGACGAGATCTTTGTACTTCCAAAGCCCAAGGTTCAGAAGTCTCCTTCAGTGAAATACCGAGGTATCTTCCTTAACGACGAGCAACCCGGACTGTCCAGCTGGGTCGGGTAAGCAAATGCCTTTGCTCTCTATGAGTTACGACTAATATGACCAGTCAACGTTGGAAGCCAACTTGGAACGATGCTGCACCTTATAACCACGAGTTTTATGCTCTCGTCTCAGAACTGCTCCTTCGACTACGGGCTAACTACCTCTGGCCCACTGTATGGGGTAGCATGGTATACATCGACGATCCTCTCAACCAGCCTCTCCTCGATGCTTATGAGATTGTTCTTGGTGGATCTCACACTGAGCCCATGATGCGAGCACAGAATGAGTTCCGAAAGTTTTACGAGGGCGACTGGCAGTACAAGACCAACAACAAGACAATCGACGAGTATTTCCGCTATGGCGTTTCTAGAGCCAAGCCGTATGCTCGAAACAGTCTTTGGACTATGGCCATGCGAGGAACAGGCGATACAGCCATTGAAGGTGATCTCGGAATTGACGGAATTGTCGAGATGCTTGAGACTCTTGTAGACCACCAGCGGCAGATTCTCAAGGAGGGTCTCAAGGTTAACAACTTGACTGATGTTCCATCATTGTGGTGTCTCTACAAGGAGGTTCAAGGTTACCAAGAGCGCGGATTGGTCGTTCCTGAAGACATCACGCTTCTTTGGGCAGATGATAACTGGGGCAACATTCGTCGTCTCCCTCTCGCAAACGAAACAGAACGTTCTGGTGGCGCTGGTGTTTACTACCATTTCGATTACGTCGGTGACCCCAGAAACTACAAATGGATTAACACCATTCAACTCGAGAAGACTGCTGAGCAGATGACTCTCGCCTATCACCGAAACGCCAACCGCATTTGGATTGTCAATGTTGGTGATCTCAAGCCAAAGGAGATCCCCATCAGCCACTTTATGGACCTGGCATACGATGTTGAGCGATGGGAGACCGATACAACTGAATGGGTCGAGGCCTGGGTTGAGCGAGAATTCGGCAGCGAACACGTCAAGGCCATCACAGATATCATGACACGGTACGGCATGTACGCCGCTCGTCGCAAATTCGAGTTGCTGGAGCCGCAGGTCTACTCTGTCATCAACTACCACGAAGCCGAAGCCATTCTCGAGCAGTGGGCTACTCTGAAGCAAGACACCCAAGCTGTGTATGATAAGCTTGACAAAGAGTATCAGCCTGCGTTCTTCGAAATGCTGCTCCATCCTGTTCTTGGTGGAGAGATCGTAAACAAGATTCAGATCTACGGTGCTAGAAATCAGTTGTATGCTGGGCAGAAGCGTAATTCTGCTAACGATGTTATCTGGAAGTCGGTGGATCTTATGTATAAGGATTCGAACTTGACGCAGAGGTGGAACGAGTTGCTTGATGGAAAGTGGGTGCATATGCTTGATCGTAAGTTCCCTGTCTTTCCATCTTAGATCCGATCATGACTGACCAATCCAGAAACTCATTTGGGATACGATGGATACTGGCAACAGCCCATGAGGAACACTCTTCCTGACCTCAGATTTGTCCAGGACGTCTGGCCATCGCTTGGTGGACAGTACGGTGTGGGCGTCGAAGGGTCAAATGCCACTATCCAGGGTGACAGTCGATGGCACTCTTTGTCTTCTAGTTCTCTCGAGCTACCTCCCCTGGAGCCTTTCGGAGCCCAGTCTCGATACATAGACGTGTTCCACCGAGGAAACAAGGCTTGCAACTGGCGCGCGGCACCGTGGGAGGACTATGTCCAGCTTTCACAGTACAACGGTACAGTTGGTGGTGATAACGGCACAGATAGCCGTGTCTATGTCACAGTTGACTGGGAGAAGGCCCCCAAGGCACCTAACACGACTGAGGTGTTCATCAACATTACCAGTGATTGTCGTGGCTTTGAGAAGTATGCTGGCGACGAGCCGAAGTTGGTTTTACCTGTCATCAACCGAGAGCTCCCAGACAGCTTTAAGAAGGGATTTGTCGAGTCTGATGGCCACGTTTCCATCGAAGCATCGCACTATCGGAAGGTTGTTGACGGAGACTCTGATAACCCCACTCTCGAGTACCATACTATCAAGAACTATGGTCGTACTCTCGCAGGTGTTGGTCTATACCCTCTCAACACCGAGAAACTCGAGGTCGGTGAGGGTCCTGCCCTGGAGTATGACATGTACCTCTTCAGCAACCACTCAGCAGTTAACGTGACAGTTTTCATGTCACCAGGTGCCAATTACCTTGGAGACAGAAATCCGCTTCAGTATGGTATCACACTTTTCCCCTCTGGAAAGAAACAACCTGAGCCAACTATTGTTACACCTATCGGTCCCAACAAGGGCACCAACATGCCTGATGGTTGGGGCTATGCCGTTGGCAATGCTGTTTGGGGCTTGTATGGAAACTACACCACCTCTTCCTTTGACGTCCCCAAAGAAGGAGCTTATACACTTCGCATCTGGGCTCTGCTACCTAACATCATCCTTCAGAAGATTGTGGTTGACTTGGGCGGTGTCAGACAGTCTTATCTTGGACCACCTGAGAGCTTCTTGCTGGGAAGAGATGAGGCTGGAAAGTATAACGGAACGTCTTTTGTGAGTACGCCGGGAATAGTTGGTGGCACATTTGAGTGAAGAGAGAAGCGGAATATCTAGTAATTACATCTGAGTACCAATCCTACGAGTTTATAGCATCTTATCTATCGTCAATGAACGTGCATGGTGAAGTGGCTGTGGCTGGCACAGGGGAGCAATAAACAGAATTGTCGATATCTAGCTAGGAGTAGCGTGGCTCCCGGATCGGGAAGTACGCTCTGCAACACCTCCCCCTATAAAGGAACTGCCAAAATGTAACTGAAGATCTACTGTACTGTGCAGTATTAATGCTAGGATTATCTACTGAAATGTCGGCTGAGGGCAGGCAGTGCTTATGCTCATAACGTCAGCTAGTAGCCTATAGGAAATCTCGAGTCTCGATATTGCCACTTACCAAGGATAACTACTACTAGTATTTATATTACCAGATAGTTACTTCCAGCATAGATTTAGGTAATCCAAGTTTTGTAAAAAATAAGATATAAAAGAAAAAGTACGCTGCCTACTTATTAAATATATTAGTTAAGAGCACCAACTCTTGGCTTAGCTTCCAGTAAAAGATATTAAGTATATATCTAGAATGAGGTAAGTATAACTTAAGATAATTTACAATATATAAAGATTTCCCCCTAAGCAACTGCCACTACCAAACATATGTAGCCATTTCCACCCCCCACAAGTCCCACGATGACTTTTTCTCTGTCATATCAGAGGCACCGGCACCAGCAGCGACCATGAATGGCATGAAGTGTTCGGCATGTTTTGGAGCATGAACGTAATTAGCGTCGGGCCAAGATTCCCATGTCTTCAGCTTCTCTAATCGGTCCTCGGTATTAACAGTCAACATAGCCTCGTCAAGGGCGGCGGCAAATAAGTGGCAATCTCTAGGGATAGGTCGTTTCTTTTGGATGGAAGTCATCATATCCCCGAGATTATGCCAAGAGGATCCACTGCAAATGATGGTGTAACCTTCATCCCGAAGCGGAGCCAACGCCCGGCCTATCTTAATATGCTCGGCGGTGTCCTGGCTCTTGAGGACGGACATTTGTACAACCGGGATATCGGCTTGCGGGCGCAGGTATGTCATTGGCACATAGACGCCGTGGTCCCAACCCCGTTCGTGGTCGAACCGTGTCTCAATCCCAGCCCCTTCAAGCTTGTGAGCAACCTTTCGGGCTAATTCGGGTGACCCGGGGGCAAGGTACTCAACCTCAAAAGCCTGCCTGGGAAGCGTTTTCGGATAGTCGAACAACAGATCGTGCTGTGTTGCTGCACTAATGGTCGGTTGGTTCGTTTGCCAGTGCGCAGTGACGACAACGACGCCCTTTGAGTTCTCTAAGACGTAGCTGACATCTCGGAGGACGTGGGGAAGAGGCTCTTGACTCGGCTCACCAAGAAGAACTAATGGCCCTGCACCATGCGAGCAGGCGAGAACATGACCTCGGGTAGTAGCGGTCGACATGATAACGATGAGTAGCTTTGTTGTTTAGAGAAATTAAAAAGTTGTTTAACCCTGGAGGATAGGAGCGTTAGCCGGTTTTTATAGGATGGTGAGCATTCCAACGTGTAGCCTGTAACAGCATATGATGACATTCGGAGGTTCGTCCGCTGATTGCCGAAACCAGACTGTATAACCGGAGAGCTTGAAAGTTTCGGGATCCGGAAGGCAGTAGGGTGGATTCAGAAGGCCATAGTTTGGCACTAACGCTACCTCGTGAGAGGATGCGTATATCCATATTACATGCTAAAGTGGATAAGCACCACGCGATATTATAATTAGTAAATACGAATTTTCATAGCGCTTTTAGGTTATTTACGGACATCCGGCCTCCGGTTTGCATTGGTGTGTATTCGGATGTATTCGGCCTCCGGTTAGTATTTTGTTGAGTGTGGATTCGGATGTGTTCGGCCTCCATCCTACACAGTGATGACTTTTGCCACCCAACAGATTAAGCATAAGTTAAGATAGAATTAGGATAGCGTTAGGACGGAGTTCTTTTAAGCTTAGCATAGTGCAGAATGTAATGCAGAGTGAAACTTGGGCTGGAAGGCTTCTTCCTTACGAAAGAAATAATGCTTTCATGGCACTGCACGCGGAGGGAAACATCGAACAGTACAACTCACTCCGGGAACCGCTCGTAATCACTCGGACGCAGCGAAACATGATCCCAGTCAGCCGAATTAATGAGAACTAGCATATGATGTTCCGCTTCGATACGGAGGCAACCCTGCATTCTAAGGATTTGTTCAAGCCGCAGGGCATTACTTCCATCACCTATCAATCATCTGGCAAGCATTTTCGACAAATTAACAACTATTTCGATGAATCTCTCAGAAGATATCGTTGAGTGTATTTCGGAGCTCCCCGTATCTGCCATGGACGATGACTTTGTCGTGGTGGGTGTATCCAGTTATTTTTATCGAATTGCCATGGTCCCAACCGGGATCCAGAAATATATCAGTGGGATTTCCAAATATAATTACCAGTAGGTAGTCAGTATGGTTCAGGGGGACAATGTTTTAGCTATGGCAAAGGGGTGCAGAATCGGTACAATAAACCAATCTTCTAAAAAAAAACATCCTGAAGGGTGCTGTATTAATCGATTCTATTATTCTAGCGTACGCGACTATTGAATCTCCCAAAGTGCAAAACTATTTAGATTTCATTTCCTATACCGGCGAATTGCAGTTTAAAAAGATCGTCTGAATATTCTACTGGAAGCGCTAGGGTCATAATATTCTCCTTATAATACCTATTTGCCGAAAACCTTAAAGCGTTTCTCGATAGGCGCAAACATCTTCTTACGGGGCTCAGAAGTAGGGATACCAAAGACCAGCTGCGCATCCAGCTTCCAGGAAACTGGAAGGTTCCAGGTTTTAGCCACCTGCTCATCAATAAGGGGGTTATAGTGCTGAAGGTTGGCACCGAAGCCCTCAGCCTCGAGAGCAAGCCACACTGTAAGGTCCTTGGTTAGGTAATATTCACCTTGGTCAAACTTCTTTAACATGATATCTAGGATTTGGAAAGCTTACCGAGATACTGCGACATAGCATTAGACTCCAGCGCAAAGGGATCGAACTTATCTGCATAAGTAGCAAACTTCTCCTTAATAGGAGCAAGGGACTCGTAGTCAACGAAGAACAGAACCTGTGGCATAAAGTTAGAACCGCATCCATTCTCAAGTTCAGGATTGATATAGGTTTATCACTAAAGGCATTACGTACAGTTCCATAGGCGGCACGTAAGCCATCTAGCTTGGGCTTCGTGTGGTTCTCGAACATCTCCATGTCCTTGGACAATTGTCCGGCAGCAACCAGACCCTCTAGAGCGCTCAAGGTAATGTCCTAGACCCTCTGGTGCTCTTCCTTCAGTAGCAGGACAACACGCGTGGTCTGCGTGTTGAAAGAGCTAGGTACGTATAGGACAGACTCTTGAACGATGCGCTCAATAGCGTCTTCAGAGATAGGGCTCCCCGCCTTAAAACTGTAGTAAGACCGACGGGCCTCAACCAGCTCCAGGAGACTGGAAGTAGCAGGGTTTTTGAACTCAGCAGCAGCGGAGCCCATGATGGTAGATTTATAATGAAATGATAATGTTGATTTGATCTGACTACAAAAAGCGATAGATGGATAGCTACCCTGGTGTTTTTATAGATATGGACAAAGCGATTTAGCAAATACTTGCTGCAAAGGCTAGAAATTTTCATGGATCGTATAGTCATTTTTCTCCTCGGCTGCCATTTCGTCCGCTCGTGCGAAATTCCGGAGACTTTCGGACCTACAGGGGAGGGGGGGCGAGCAATGAGTTTAAATACCGTTTGATATACTCGTATGCCCTGGCTAGCCTGTTCAATCACAACATATTTCCAATCCTAGCCAAAGGCTCAGAATAGCTAATAAGTATAATGCAAATTAACGCGGGAGAGCTGACACGCACACGGCAGCCTACTCAAAAAAGCTAGCAGCTTGAAAAGACTTGCGCCCGGTATTAAGATCTTTTGCCCCCTATTTGTAAATCCGGAAACCACGAACGGACCGCTCGGTCGGTATGTCTAACCTCCGACTCGCCAACAGCCTTGTGATAGAATATTTATGCCTGTATTAGATATGGCTGAAACAAAGGTGCCACAGAATCTGTGTGTTGAAGAGTCCCGCTCCAGGAGGCGTTTATTGTAAAGGTTAATAAAGTTATCCTGGTTTCAACGTGGTTGCGGAAAGACTTTGGTCGTGCGTTAAGACAAATATATACATCCAGAACTATACAACAGATATAAACAGGAGTGATAGTGCTACTTAATCGCTGACTATCTATAGATATATACTTATTATTTAATTTCTATGGTCAGATAATGCTTACAAAAAGGAAGATCAAGGGAAGGTTTATGGCTGTGCTTTCGGCTCGACTTCAGTCGTCGTCTCGTCGGACGCTTCCAACTTGGTGCGGCTATAATCGCCAGGTTTGGTAGACCCGTTCGGAATGTAGAAGCGCTTATCGATGCGACTGAAAGTCAACAAACATAAAATAAGGATCTCCAGCATAAAGTTGAAAACGTAGAAGCACGACTTGGATTGGTACCAGGCCGGGTTGGAAAGCTGTCGCGGGGGGCTCCAGTTGACGCCTGCTTTGAAGCCTGAGGCTATGATACACATACAGGATGATAGCGTCAAAATCATCACTTTAGCCCTCATACTACCCTCCCCAAATGTCTCTTCATCGTTGCGCCGGGGTAAGAACATTGCAGCTGCGACATGAACGATAGGAAGGCAGGTGAAGACCAAGAGGTATGTTAAGGCCGTGAGCTGGACAGCGCGACAGGAAGAGCGAACGTCTTCGCTTCGAGAGTACAGTTGCACCACTGTTGACACAATGACCATGACCAATACGCCAGGGATCAGGAAATATAAAACCTTGGTGCCGACCCGCGGGATCGGGTGCCATCCAATCAGTGGTTGTTTAGCGCGGAGGACGCGTTGAGAGAGGACCACGTTGATAATGTAGATGAGCAAAATGCCAGCATTTACCAAGATATTTGCTGCGATAGCCAGGCGAACATTTTGCTGTCGATTCGCCCAGGCAATACGTAGGACAAGGGTTGTGACTCGTGCCATGCAGAAACCGAACATGACGCCGGAGAGTATGAATTTGTGGTTTCGTCGGCGATTCTTTTGGAATATTGTCATGTTGGCCACGGCAAAACAGATGTAGAGGACGATGAAGACGGCGCAAATAGGAGTGTCGATTTCGTTGCTGGGGAGGCCGCCAAGACCAGCAGTAGTCGGTGGGTATAAACCGCCACGTTTTACCAGTAAGGAGGGCATGGTAGTTCGTCTCGAAAGCGGTAAATTAATGGATTAGGGTCGTGGATAGATGAGTGCTGCTGATTGTTGGTCCTAGTAGTGTCGTCTCGCTCATGATTTATATAATTTGATAAGGCACGGAGATGGCCGATTGTGAATCGCGATGCTTAGCCAAACCTGGATTGGCTTCGAGGTTGTTGGCGATCTAACGACGACCATTGCCTGATAGGGGAAAGCGCTGTCGGAGGCTCATCTGGTCCGGCTTCCGCGGCTTAGAATTTCGTCCGATCGTCCGTATTATCTTTGCCTTCTCACTCTTCCATCACTGCACATTGCTCCCTTGCATTATTGATTCTTGCGCCTGACACTGCAGTTATTGTCATATTGTGCACATTCTTGACATCGCGCTTCGGCCTATTTCGGCGATTTTCGCCGATTCCCACGTGGGCCTCATGCTTGCACAGCAAAGCCCTGCGGTCCGGAAAGGCACTAAGAGTTGCAGAGAGTGTATGTCCTTCTGTACCTAGAGAAACAGAAACCCCAAGGCCTAATTCCATGCAGGCAGGAGGCGGAAAGTCCGGTGCGTCCGAATCCCCGAGGACTCACCAACCTGCCGACAATGCGTAGAGCGGAACACTTCGTGCCTTGCTCAAATATCGAGTTCCCGCAAACGACAGGCGCAACATCTGCCCTCACGATACCGGATTGCGCAGCTCGAATCCCAGGTTAATCGACTAACCAAGACTATTAACGACATTCAAGTCAAACTCGGGGGCGAGCCTTCTCTCCAATCAGAGCAGGAAATCGATCAATCGCCTGTCAGCGATGGTTCCGATGCCGAATCCACCAACTCAGAGGGCCTTATCGCGGAGGAATCCTCTCACCTTCGCTCGCTTTTCAACAATGACATCCTCAGCCTTGACACTAATCAGCAACACGAGCACATTCTAGAACGACGGACAAAAGCCTCCGCTTCCTTATGTGAACGTGTGCGACCGGCGCTGCAGCAATTGATCCCATCCAAGGAAGAAACTGCAGAAATGTTGGTAATTACTTACGACTGGCTGCAGATGTTGGCCTCGCTGCTACCACAACCGGCTTCGCCCAACTCAAATCACGCATTGCTTGCAAGATACGACGACATGTGCCAACCAGATGTCGATGTTGTTGACCTAGCTTCTTGGCTTTTGACATTGGCTATCACGGCTCAGCAAATCCCCCAACAAAGCAACGGCATAGAGCCACCGTCCCTTAGCTCTCGAAAACGCTTGGCCTTCTCGCGTGCCGTATCGGAGGCCGTCGAAAGTCTGGTACTCAGCCACGACCGGCTAGTCGGTACCATTCCTGGCCTCGGGCTGGGCCTACATTTTGTTCGTCTGTAAGTTAGGCCTACCCATCTTTTTGGGGACTGTTAATATCCTCGTATCTATTATATGCATCCTGGTGTCTAACAGGAATCAGCCTAACGGGTCGCGGAGACCTTCAGGGTGCCTGGCTGAAGCTGCGGCATTTTATCGCACTCGGCGAGCTGATGGCCTTACCAAAGGCGGCGCAATCAGCTCGGCACAAAAAGGTCAATGGAGGCCTCCACGAAGACACCGCGAGAAAAGCACAGGTATGGGAGCTTATGTGCACTATCGACCGCTTGGTAGGCATGTTTGTCAATGTCCCTCCTTACACAAGACGGTTTTCGAATATGGCACCCCTTCCTATCATGGTGGATGGCGTCGTTCAGCCTTCTATATACCTCAGTCGACTTATGGAAATTGCCCCTGAAGCCTATGGCCTCGATGATCTATCGAAGCCAAGGTCATACGCAGCTGCATTGGAAGTTGCCCGTCAAGCAAGGGCGTTGGCTGGCGAAGCACCCAAATCTTGGTGGACCATTAACATGACCGACAATCTAAAACCAGATCACATCGTTCAATTTGTCCACTATTGTACACTCATGAAAGCGCACCTTCCGACTGCTCTCCGGCAAGAAAGAAGCGAAGAGTACGGATACAGCCGCCTGGCCTGCATTGACGCCTGCCAATCTGTCGCTCAAAGGTATCAATTCATTCGCCGCAAACTTCCTTCTGGGTTCTTTAGTCTCAACGTACTCGATCTCCAGGCCTTTACAGCTGTGGTGCTACTACTTCTCATGTCTCACAGCTCTCCATTGCCGGATTTCCATATCTTTCAGATTGATAAATCTGGCCCAGAGCGTGTAGTGGCCCAAGTTCTCCAGCTTATGGAAGAAAAATCGAACGAGGGCGCGGGCTCGGACTTTGCACAGCGTGGCGCTCACACAATTCGCTCCCTCCGCGATCTTCTTCAGCAGGAAGAGAATGGTGGCAATTCTGTGAATGAAATGACAGCCAATGTGCCACTCATAGGCAGAATCCGCGTTCGCCGCAATATGCAAACGTCGCAGACTCTCAACACGCAAAGCCAGGCATCGTCCAATCAAGTTCCACAGGTTGCTGAATGGGACCCCCAGGAGCAGGGGTTGCCTATCGTCTGCAATTCTCAACTCGATGCAGGGACTTGCCTCCAGGACTCTGCCATGGCCACTCCCATGGTGCCAGAGTTTCAGTGGGATCATTTGTTATGGTCGATTGAGGACTCAAGCGACAACATGTTTGATGACGCTATCATAACTGATGGATTTGACCAAGCTGCGATGTGGCAGAACATGTATCAGAACTTTTCTTTTAATTAGACGTGGGCATTGTCTACAACCACCACCAAGACTTGCGGCCTAGCAGCTCGCCAACGATACAGACCCGGAGTTGACCTTAAGAATGGCAATGATGGGTTTCCCAGTCTTTCCACTGCCCTTCTCCTACCGCTCAATGTGGCTTCTAACGGTATCAGAGTGAAGTCGAGGAGTGGCTATACTGCTGATGATCTTCCGGTGCAGTTTCGCTACCGGGCTGCGAACTGTCCCATCTTTTGTACGCAACGCATGATTGCTGATTCTTCCGAGATATGAAGACGTGCATCCAACGTTGCCTGGCTTGGGGCTCCTTGTGTTCCTTGGTCGACTTCCACAAACGATGGTACCATTGGGCACGTACCAGTCAATTTTGATGCGAAAGCAAAGAAGCGTGTTCGTCATATCAAGAACCCGTACTTGCGTAAGGACTTAAGGCCTGTTGTCCGTGATCTATAGCTAGGGGACCTATCCTGTATGTGAATCATGTTCTCAGGTAGATATTTACTTTCTTGGAGGATTGTGAGGAGTTTAAAGATTATGAAACCTGAGGATATTGTTAGCTCTCTTTCGAAATGCGGCCTTTGTTAATGGCGGTTCTTCAAGCCTCTTTTGCCCCCTGTAGCTAATAGATGAATTTGCTATTGTTTGAATAACGCCCTGTGTTATCTCGCCTGGTTGGTCTTGAGAATAGGTAAAGAAAAGTTATGTTTATGAATGAATTATATACAGAGTAGAAAATGCCAATACAGACATGATAGAAGTATTATTAAAGAACTTCCTCGAATGTCACAGCGTCGAGGTTGGCACCAGAATTAGCGCAGCTAAATCCAAACTCAACACCAAACTCGTCATACTGAGACAACATCTGCTCGGTAAACGTGCAAGTCGTTTCCAGCAGGTACCAGTTATTGACGGCAGGCTCAGGGCTTTCTGACGCGACCGAACCCGGGACACGATCGATCCCTGAGGGATCTCCCCTGCGACAATCCGCCGCCATCGCACTGCATCCGTCACCATACATGTTATCGATGTAGTAGTCGATGCGGACGTAGCCAGCGAGGCGGTAAGTGCCAGCCTTGAGGAGCTTCTTGTCGATCTTTTGGTAAAAATTGTTGTTGTATTGTTCGCCGTTCTTAATTCCAAACTCGAGGCGTCCAGAGGATGGGCCCTCGTGGGGATTGGTGGAGCTGAGGCCAATGGGTTCGTCTGGGTAGAGGGTCGGCTTCCAGGGTTCAGTTGTGCCGAGATCGAAGTTGCCGTTGATGAGGAGAGCTGTTGGGCCTGCATCAGCAGTTGTGGCGGTTGAGGTAGCATCCTCGGAGACGGTTGTCGAGGCCTCAGCGCTAGTAGCCGTTGTAGTAGTCTCACTGTCGATGGCTGTGGTTGATGTCTCTCCCATGGACACAGTTGTCGAGAGATCAGTGTTTGTGGCTACCGTAGTAGTCTCGGTCTCACTGTTGGTGAATGCCGCCGATGTCTCGCTCACGGAAATAGTTGTCGTAGTTCCACTCTCAGCCGCCGTCGTTGTTGTCTCACTCTCGGTTGCTGTCTCGCTCTCAGTGATCGCGGTGCTAGTCTCGACAGTGGTAGAATGTTCAGTACTAGTCTCGGATGTAAAGCGGGCAGAGACAGATCCGGTAGCAGAAGTCGTCATGGCCGTGGTTGACCTAGGCTTACACGGGCCTGCATGAGCCAACGAGGCTATGGTTGCAAAAACGGCAACTATGATCTTGTTTGAAACCATTATGGAACGATTTCCCGACAACGAGGCAAACGAGCGTGGGGGATTAGCGAAAGTAAACAGACCAAGGGAGAAAATGGAACAAGAGGGCAAACCTGGGTCATTCACCCTTTTTATTCTAATAGTAATTATCTCACCAGCTAATCCTTTTAGAATAGAGATAGGGGCCTCGACCCAATAGTTTGAGCACACGGGCCACATATACAGACTACTAGCTGTACTTAAGCATAATTCATGGTGTCATTGCCAAATTAATTATGGCGGCTTGCAGTAGCGCCTCAATAGTCTAAAGAATTTACAGATTGTTTGCAAAAATTGGTTATGCCTTGTGGGTCCTCTGATATGAGGTTCGAGCTGGCGTATCAGTTCATAAAATAGATAACAGGCACATGATGGGTTTAGACCAAGAATCAGAAAACCCACCATTCAGCCCAGGTACCCTGGAGAGCATTATTCTTTTTTATTCTGAGTGACCTTATCGATCTGAGATCGAGTAAGATGGCATAATTAAAAAAAACTGTATATCCTTTACCTTTTGGGCATGGCGATTGTTTTATAATGCGGCTGATAACGATAAATTTCTTCCAAGTACATCTACTGCTGTTGAGCCGTGGTGCTACGTACCTGACTGCAACATGAGCAGCCGCTTGTTTCAACTAACGCTTGGCTTTTGGGCGGGAATATCCATCGGAGATAGTTGCGGGTATTTTGACAGATTGTTCCGTGTCTCAGCTTTGCATATGCATTCGAGCCACTCTCGTCACATTCCCCGCGACACTCCCAACGAACTGCCAGTAATAACCTACAGTCGTGTGAATGCCAAGGTCACCTTGCGTTCCAGCCGCGCAAAGTGATATCATGACCTTTATCTGAGAGGGGTTCGAGTGTTATCTCATAGGTATATATATCTCAGGAACTTCCACTCACTTGAGCTATACAGGCGTCCCATACTCTCGATCTCAATCTGCTTAACAAGAAGCTTGACCGCGAAATGTTTTTTCACCTCGTATCCGACCACTCGTGGGCCCTGGCGGTCGCTTTCATCGTAGGTTGGTACATTGTGTCTTCCCTTACGTCATGGTATCGCCTCCGTCATGTACCAGGACCCTTCTTAGCCAAGTTCTCATATCTATGGATTGCCTCATTGGCTATTGGCGGCAAGCAATACGAAGCCCATCTCAAACTCAATCGGAAATATGGCCCTTTGGCCAGGGTCAGTCCATACGAGGTTCTCACCGATGACATAGAGCTATTGCGCAAAATCAACAGTGCGCGAAGCTCATATGCCAAAGGAGACTCCTACAGCGGTTCGCGATTTAATCCCTATCATGAATCTTTATTCGGGATGACCAGCACGGACCAGCATGACCAAATGAAAGCAAAACTCTCGCCTGGCTACAGTGGTCGAGAAACACCAGGTCTGGAATCCGCTGTTGACGAGCAGATCCAGAATCTTATCCATCTCATAAGAGATAGATACTTATCCAAACCTGGAGACTTCCATCCTCTTCTTTGGTCCAAGGTAGCCAGTCTTTTCACCCTAGACGTTATCTCTCGTATTTCACTAGGGCGAGAATTCGGCTGCCTGAGCAGTGATTCAGACATTCACGAGTTTGGCGACACACTCAATGACTACCTGCCAATTATCTCCCTAACAACTCATGTTCCATTGCTTAGACGGGTATTCTACTCCCCAACCTTTTTAAAGCTTTTTGGCCCTAGTGCAAAGGACAGGAAAGGAATAGGAAAGATGATGAAACTCTGCAATGATGTTGTTGGTGAGCGTTACACCGACAAAGCTGAAGACAAACCCGACATACTCGTAAGTTGTCTCTTCAGTGCTAATTCAGGGCCAAAAGGCCATGCTAATGCTCTACGAAGGGTTCCTTCAAGCAGCACGGCTTGACCAAGGAAGAATGTGAAATTGAGTCAATCTTCATGTTCGTTGCGGGGTCAGATACAACAGCAGCTGTTATTAGAGCAGGTATGCTTCATATACTTGCGTCACCTCATGTATATTTGCGCTTGAAGCAAGAAATCGCAACTGCCATCTCTAAAGGCCGCGCCTCCAACCCAATCATGAACACAGAGTCCAAACAACTACCGTATTTGCAGGTCAGTCATGTTAATGGTCAACGCGATCAAGTAGCTAACAAGTGCGGCTGATAGGCTGTTATATATGAGAGTCTTCGAATTCGCCCTGTTTCAACAAATATGAGTTTCAAGGAGGTTCCAGTCGACGGCGAAATGTACAATGGAAAACTCCTTCCTGCCGGGACTTGCATAGGCATGAACTTTTCGTCACTTCTTCGCTCAGAGGCCATGTTCGGCCAAGATGCCGATGCCTTTATCCCCGAAAGGTTTCTCGACGTTGATTTAGAGACAAGTACGAGGATGAAACGAGATGTCGAATTGACGTTTGGACTTGGAAGATGGGCGTGCTTGGGCAAGCCAATTGCTCTTTTAGAGCTGAACAAGATCTTCTTTGAGGTATGGCTTGAACCAAAGAACTTATTGAGATACTGATGAGATTCCAGCTTTTTCGTGTTTTCGACTTCCAACTTGCTGAGCCACAGATGGCAATGATATCGCAAAGCTACTTAATATTTCGCGACAAAGGTCCAGTTCTCAGGGTCACGGAAGCAGATATTGGAGAGTACAAACTCTCGTAGGAGCAGTCTATTCGTGTTATCAATGAGGATGATATGCTTAAGGTCTCGAACACAGATCTAATATAACCTTCCTCTATTCAAATAGAGCTTGTTAAATCCAGTCCAGCAAGCATCTAATGTGCCAACCATCTCCTTGATTGCTATACATGGGTTAGATATCAGGCACATCCTTCCCCGTTTCAGCTTCTGAGTTACGCGAGTTACTCGATCTTTAGGCTTTTAAGCCCCATAACCCGCACGGATACTCCTCTTGCAGCTTCTCGTATTCAGCATGCGCCATCTGTTGGCGATGCGCATTTCTTGCCAATAGATCATCTTCCATATTGACATGGATATCGTCTTCGTGCTCAGCAGTGACTTCCGGTGTGCAGTATAGAAGATCCCATGAGTAGAAGTTCAGATGCGGTAGCTTGCTTGCTAGGAACAGCCCAACATACTTGCTCTGGCAGACAAAGGCGATATCAAGAGGTGTTTTGCCATGTCGGTCTCGTTGATCAAGCTTCACGCCAGGTATCTGGCTGATCATGTCCATAACATCAACATAGTCCAGAGTAGCCGCCCAGTGGACCAAGTTGCGTCCTTCATGATCACGCTGGTTAGGATCAATCCCACCATGTTGTAGAAGCAGCACCATTGCATCCTTGAAACCAGCATCGGCGGCTTCGTGTACTGCAGTTCTGCCCAGCCTATCCTGCAGTTTTTGGTTTGCTCACCCTTCTAGCAGGGCTTGGCAGCTCTTGATGTTGCCAAGACTCGAAGCATAGTGCAAGGGGCCACGTCCTGAGTGATCAATCTGGTTGACATTGAGAGTTTGGCCGCCACGGGACAGACAGGACTTGATTATATCGTCCCAGTCTTTGATCACTGCTTGATGCAATATTCCTTTCCCTGACATATCAACATGCAAGCTAAGGTTCCGGAAATTACAGAATTCCAAAAGCTAGAGGCAGAGATCCTTCGTCCCCCTTTGCGGCGAGAACCAGTAGGCTGACGTGTTCGTGGCTTGCAACTGGGAATGCCTCCAATTTGCTAATCAATATCAACGCCATTCTGGTGTGGAATAGGTAAGTGGCCACTGCCAGTGGCGTTCGACCCATCTTATCTACGAGATCGAGCCGAATTCCTGGCTTGTTAATTAACGTTCGAGTAGCTTTCTCTTTTTCCATAATAACTGCCACGTGAAGGGGACTGTATTCCTCGCAGTCTTGAGCGTTGAGATCAACCTCGGTGACTATATCAAGAAGTTCTGCTGTTCTCTCATCAGGGCCAAGCTTGACTAAATCGTGCACGAGAGTTCTGTCTATCTTGTTGCGAGCGCTGAGGTCTGTTAATGGGTGGCAGAAGAAGGCGTCATAGAGATCCCAGACCCTTATTCGGAGAACCAGTGTGAGATTCAGTTCATAGGGTCTTTCGGGAAGATTTGGATATACCCCAAGCTCGAGCAGTAACAAAGCAGCCTGTTTGAGGAACTCGCTGCCGTAAGCACCGGAACAGCAATACCGAAGCGGCTCGCCGCAACCATATTGGGACCAACTGTCGTTCAGGTCATAACTACGGTCATTGAACCTGCGTATAAGATCGAGCGCTATCTTGGGAGATATCTCATCGGCAACTACGTAATGCAAAGGGCTTTTCATCCGGAATGGCTTTGGGTCCATCAGATTGTAGATGCTGAACTCCCCGGCGGTATCAGCGAATGAAATCCAAAGAGGGTCGTCTGCGGGGAAGCTCTTAATATGCCACATAAAATGTGAAGCTGCATATGAAACGAAAGGGTATCGGCTGTTAAGTTCTGATATGACATTGTTAGCATGCTAGCGACCAGCCTCCTCAAAACATTAAATGGACTTACTATAACTCTTCAAGCCATCAGCGCATGACCAAAGCATGTCAGTCAATGTCAAGTACGTTAAACGCGCTTCGGTAATGTTTCGGCATCTATTCTGCATGTAAGATCCGGACTTCTCCTGGGACTCCAATTTATGTTAAACTAATTCCATGTAACTATTTACTTACTATTTCCTTTAAAATAGTAATTGGGGATTTTTATATTAGTTATTAGTTGAACATCGAGTTTTTGTACTAAATACCCGATAACAGGCACTCTGTCTTTAACTCAAGTAGCCCTTTGTCATCCTTTTCCCAAGCGGTCTTGAGACGATATACAGAACGTCGAGCCACAACACTCAAGGGAGACTGGTTATAGGACGAACAAAATAAATTCCTGACTATCTCCGCCACTGAGGACCTATATATTATTTCCATGGCTTTCATTTCTTCCCTTCCTTCCAACAACTACTTCCCTTATAAACACAACGGTAAGCGTCCGCCGCCGTATTCAACCAATTAACCAATTCTTTATCAAGTCAACTTTAGAAACCCAAAGTAAGCCACATAGCAAGTCCACCAACGACCCAAGGGAACATCATCCTGACGGCCATCTGGGAATTAAACTCCTGCATAAGGTCCAAGACGTTCTTAGGTGTAGCCTTCAAGGGCTGACTCTCAGCAGACTCTGTATCGGCAATAGCCAAGAGCTTGTAGGATGGCCCAAGCATCACCTTTCTCACCCAGATCCATCCAAGGGGCATGAGACCCGCCGCCGTAGTCCAGATCTTCCAGGGCAGGGCAGAGCTGTTCTCCTTGTACTCCCCGTAGGCGATGGTACCAATGACGATGATGGTGGTCAAGTCAACCCAGGGGACGGTAGCAGACATGTTCCAGTAGAAGAACTCCCACTGCTTTGCAGCGTCTTTGGGGGACTTTTGTACGGTTGGGTAGATTGAGGGTAGGAGACGGTAGCCTGATGTCATAGTGCCAGCGTTAATGAGACTGCCAGCAATTGCAATGCCTTTCAAGGCAGGGAGATAGGCGTGAAGGGAAGACATGATTGTATGATTGGGGGAATGGTGATAAGGGCGATTGCGTTGATAGATGTCTCAAATGGTGTCTTTGGTAATAAGAGCAAAGAAGAATTAATAAATAGATTGTCCGATGAAAGAAGGTTCTTTGAGTCAATGAAAGAATAATTATAAGGAAGATCTTGTCGATACACCACGACTGCGGGCAGATGAGGCCTTAAGACTCTGAATCACCATCTTCGAACATCATTGACAAAACAGTCGTCGCACTGTAAGCAAAATTGTAACATATCGCATTAGTAGTCGGCTTTGGCCCACGCAGCCCAGTCTCAGATCGACAGTCGATACCCCTCTTTGAGGAATTTCAGCTGTCGTGCTATTGAAATCATGCAGCAAGCCATTGGACGAGCCGCTCCGTAGCGTTGCGTTCTAGGCATCCTCAAAAAAGCCACATTATATCTGCATTCCTGGGCTGGGTAGCAACGTCGGGGAGAGAGAATGGCTGGATATTACCTAGTTCGAGAGCTGAATTGATTGACGACGTTGCGTCCGCTTACTAGGTAAGCCGCAATTAGCTCGAGAAACTTTCCGTTCGGTCCACTACACACGCATTCATAATACGCGTTCGCCGTTGGATGATGCATAGACAGGGTTTAGAGTTACATTATTGGCTTGACACTTCATCCCGCGTCAGCTTATCCGAGCTGCAAGAGCTACCCCTCTTGTAAGTTTGTGGCTGGCTGGCTGGCTACTACACGAGCATTTTACTGATTTCAGTGTGATTCACATTCATGTGGCTGGCTGCACCCGGCAGTTGGAGCTATCAACACGAGCGTGAGATCTGTCTCAAAGTCCCTTTTTCTGAGAAAGAAACCTCCGCTTTTCGGCGGTCCAGGCTTTGGGCCTGATGCTGACCTGCATGCGGGATTGAGGTTGATGCCCTGGGAGACTTTCCCTCCATCTGGTCGCGTGGGCTGTTACTCAACTCATCGTCATGTTCGTGCATGATTGAAACCCAATTGAGAGCTCTTCTTAGACAGTAGAGAAGAATATCAAAGAGTGAAGGTGAACATGGAAGCTGAACTGGTCATACGTATACAATTACTTTATTGCTAGCTGCTCCATTAACATGCCTGCCTGCTCCTCCATTGGACTAAATGATGATAAAGAAAAACCTGCAGTTGACTAAAACTCCACGCCGACCTTGGTGACCAACTTCTTCACAGCGCTGAAGAACTCGACAAGTCCCATAGTCCACCACCATCTCCTCGTCCAGCCTTCCTTGAAGGGTAGTCTCTCCTCCTTAAAGATGGCTCTGACGTAGTCGACCTTGATTTTCTCTCCGTTCCCAAAGCAACCCATCATCAATGCGAGTTGGCCACAGTTGACTTGGTGCTCAGCTGGTCCGTAGACCAAGTCCGGGTTATCCTTCAGCTGCCGCGCGATACGGGCCTTGATGAACCTTCCAAGATCATCAATAGTCATGGTCTCGCCATCATAAGTGTACTCCAGCAGCTCGTCAATCAGATCTTGTTGAGGAGCGTTGTTTCCCTGCTTTTGAGCTTTATCTCGACGTGATAGAGAGATGTCGTGCTCAATTGCACCATGCGCAGCGAGATTCTCGAGGTTGAGATACTTTTTCCCGTTGCTGCTGATCTGGTCGGGATTCCAGCAGCCAAAGTAGTCAAAGAAGGAATAAGGATTCTTGATGAGAGACCAAATCCTCTGCCAGGTGCTGACGGGCTTCTTCATGTATGCCTTTGCAGGGTTATGGTACTCGAAGTAGGTTGGGATGGCAAAGACGGAGCCGAGAAGGGGGCTCATGCCGACGTGTCTCATTGAAGCATTGAGATCCTTCATGAAGATCTCTTTTCCGCTGCGTTCAATGTAGCCATGGTTGGCGAGAGCGTTGACAACGGGACAGGGACTTCTGCTGGCGTCTTTGGGAGCTTCTGCGAACTCTCCGACTGCGAGCGAGTGAGGCATTGTGATGGATTGGCAAACAAAGGCTTGGTGAGATGAAGTTTGAGAAGACCAATGTGATATGGAATTGACTTTGGAAATAGCAGGTCGATGTGGGAGTAGCGATGGTTGTAGCAGCCAGAGGTATTATGCAGTGATGAAGGGATTGGTATGTACTGTGTAGGCCTCCATCCATTGACCAATGGCCGCGATGCACTTCGTTATTGGCTAGTTGGAGACCCTGCCGTTATGTGAGAGTTACATTTGTGGCGTCCACTTGTACGCTGACTATTTCCAATAACCCCGGAATCTATCACACCATTTCAGGCCAGAGTTTAAGACATCAGAGTCGAGATCAGAATATGGATGCAAAAAACAAAAGAGACTCAAACATGTGAAGATTGCATTACTGCGTAGGTTATGTGGCTTGCTGCTGTTCTTTCAGCTTGGTCCACTAAGGTGAGCTGAACACCCTTCTTGGATTGCCTAGTGCAGGGGTTCTTCCGACAACCCCGCCTCGGTCTGAGAAGCAAACAGCCAATTGCCAGGTTGCCAAGTAAGAATGCTGTCTTGGGCATGGTATTCTAGTCAATTGCGGATGTCTGGCTGTTCAGCCAGCTGCAGTAGCTCGCGTGACAAGTTGATTACATGGCTTTTAAACCTCTAGAAAAGGAATGTGATAAGGCTGATCTATCAACGGCCGGTCTAACCGTCCATCAGACTCCCTGCATATGTGGATGCTCAGCTCTGAACTTTGTCTGGCAGTGCTCTAAGCATTTCCCTTTTAGTCACTGTAGGGTAACATTCCAGACCTTCAAGCGTCCAGCCAGCCGCCGCGGGCCGTGTCGAGAGCTGAGTGGATGGAATTGGAAGTGGCTGTAGGGAATGTGATAAGGCTACATCCGCTCTCTCTTGCATGCATATTCAGCTCCAAACTTTGTCTTGAATGATCTGATTATGACTGTTTTAGTCTGCAGAGTAGCATTCTGAACCATCAGTGATACATATGCTAGAGCGTGAATGCACAAATTCAATAGCGGCTGGCTATTCGATCCTAGAATAACCAATTGGATACTTTGGGATGTCAGCCACGCCGTATGTAAGCTTCATCAGCTCCAGCTTTTAGCGGCAGTTGGGCCAGCAACGTAATCAACAGCGAGATTTCGGCGTTGCGGACGTCGCGGCGTGGATAATAATGTCCGACATTGGGCGCTGATAGGATGGAATACCCGAGCCAAGGGTTTGCTGTATCATGTTTTGGCCAGTTGAGAACGCGACTGTTCCTCAGATGCCCCCTCTCAAGCTGCAATAATAGGCTCCATGCCGCACCGCTGTCACACACGACATCTTGTCAACTCAGGTTATCCCTTCACAGTGCTTCACCTCTTTTATTTAGCACTCATCACCTAATTATCCTGAGCGCAGCCCATTACCTTTATCTCCTAATTCTTGGTCTCCCATCATCCCTCACCAATATCGCAGACCTGCTGGGGCCATTTCACCATGAACGGTCACTCCTCAACCAATGGCCACTCGGCAAACGGCCACTCGGCAAACGGCCACTCCTCACAGAATGGCCACACCCAGAACCATCACCCCGCGGGAGAACCTGCTCCTATGAGCAAGCAGGATGAGGAACTGATGGAACTCACCCTACAGCTCCGAAACAAGAAGGAAATGGACGCCAAATACGCAAAGTATCACGGAGACAAGCTCATCGGCGTTAGTATAACCCCATCATGCTTTGTTCTGCTACTGACATGCATAGAACCCAATTCCTCCCAAGGTTGGCTTGTGGGAGGATATCAAGACTGTCTTGACCAAGCCTAGTAACTGGCCAGCTCTGAAGCGCACCGTTGATGGTGCTATCAAGGGCAGTCCACCTGATGTAAGTTGTGTGAAACATACTGAGATCTGCTACTGACATAGTACAGGGACAAAGTCTAGCAACTATCGCAGGCAGTCTTTCCGACTACAGCGTCGAGCGACAGAAGCTCATCAATGGCCAAGTCAAGACCAAGTACGACGCAATGTTGCACCGTAAGCACTTCTTCTCTGAAACAACTGATAGTGAAGCTAATGTGGCATCTACCAGCGCCTCTGACATACCTGGGTGATGCTTTTCAGTATCGAACTGCCGATGGAAAGTTCAACAGCGCCCTCAATCCCCATCTTGGCCAAGCTGGTGCTCCATACGCCAAGACAGTTCCCTCCAAGACAGCTCCCCTCGGTGCCCTCCCTGATCCTTCTGATCTCTTTGACAAGTTGATGGCGCGAGAGGATGGTGGTCGACAGAGCGAGTCTGGCCTGTCTGCCATGCTTATCTACCACGCAACCATCATCATCCATGATATCTTCAGAACCAATGACAACGACAAGAATATCTCGGATAGCTCGTCTTACCTTGACTTGTCGCCTTTGTATGGATACACCAACGAGATGCAGCGCAAGATTCGAGATGACAAGTACAAGCTTGGACTCTTGAAGCCTGATACATTTGCCGAAGACCGTCTACTGAGGCAGCCGCCTGGAGTCTGCATCATGCTCGTTATGTACAACCGATACCATAACTATGCAGCGAGACAGCTTCTTCGCATTAACGAGAACGGCCGCTTCAGAGTTCCCGTCATGTATGAGAAGACCAAGCTTGTCTCTTTGATCAACGAGCACCTCCCAGAACGTGATCAATACGGTCGCAAGTCGCCTCTCCCTGATGAGGTTGTCAAAATGTGCAAGAAGTACGAGAAGAAGTGGAGAGATGTTCGTGCAGCAAGACCCCGAGACCCACCGTACGCCCCTCCAGAGATGCTTGGCGAGACTGATGAGGATAAAAAAGAGCGAGCAAAGGCTGAGCAGGCTCGACAAGAGGCCGAGGATGCTATTACTGCTTTTGAGAACTCGAAATTGTACAAAGAACTCGAAGATCTAGCAGAAGAGCTCGAGAGTCTCATCCAAGATAAGACGGATAAGATCAAGGACAACAACGGCAATCCCTCTGATCTATCTAAGCAGCAAGCTACTGAGTTCGAAGATCAATGTGAAAAGTTCAAGCAGGCTTATGATGCTGCTTGGGACAAGCAAGACGATGATCTCTTCAACACGGCCCGTCTCATCACCTGCGGCATGTACATCCAGATCTCAGTCCACGACTACTTGCGAGCTCTGATGGGCTTCCACCAGTTCGATACCAACTTCACTCTTGACCCCCGTGCCGACTTTGACCAGAAGAAGACGAGCCGTGGAATCGGTAACCAAGTCACAGTCGAGTTCAACCTTTTGTACCGGTTCCATTGTGCCATCTCTCTCAAGGATGAGAAGTACACCGAGGAGTTCATGAAGAGTGTATTACACTTCCAGAACCCAAGTGACACTCCTCTTCCTCTCTTCCTCGGCACCATGAAGGCTATCAAGGACGAGGGCGACCGGAAGAAGAAGTTAAAGAGGAAGGAGCCTGAGCCTTGGCAAATCACCTTTGGTATCCCCGATACGAAGGAGGCAACGGCAACACCTGAGAATGAAGCTGGCTCTTCGGGCAACAGCTCCGATAGCGGTATCGCTTTGAACCGTGCTTCTTCTTCCACTGCTGCTGGCCAATCCAAGCCCGTGCCGTCCAAAAACTTCATTCGAAACCCCATCACCAACCTCTTCGATGACCAACAGATGCTGGATGAGCTCACATCTGCCATGGATGATCCCATCTCCAACTTTGGACCGCGCAATGTCCCCAAGTGTCTCAAGCCTGTTGAGATCATGGGTATTCTTCAAGCACGAAAGTGGGAGTGCGGTACCTTGAACGACTTCAGAGACTTCTTCAACTTGCCACGACATGAGTCGTTTGAGAGTGTTACCAAGAACACCGAAATCCAGAACGCTCTCAGAGATCTGTATGAGCATCCTGACAAGATCGAGCTATATCCTGGTATCTTCTGCGAGTCTGATGAGTATATGGGACTTGATCCTGGTCCTGCTGAGTCGAGCTCTGCTCTCTGGTCTGCCATCTTCTCAGATGCCATCACTCTTGTCCGCTCTGATCGCTTCTACACTGTTGACTGGAACACGAACTCGTTGACCTCATGGGGTATGAAGGAAGTCACCCCTAACAACGAGATCTGCAAGAGTTCAGTCTTCCATCGCCTGCTTCAGAGAGCCTTCCCTGGATGGTTCCCCTCCAACACGGTCCGCTTCTTCCACCCGTTCTACACGGCCAAGCAGAACGCCGCCTACGCAGAGGCCCAAGGCTATGGTGACTGGTTCAAAGAGACTGTCGGTCAGCCGAAGACAAAGACCGATATCAAGGCAGCCCCAGTTCAAAAGCCCGAGAAGCCGTGGTATCTCGACCAGTATGACGACATTTGCGTTGTCTTGCAGGGCGACAAGAGCGGAGACTTTACTAACCCTGCTTATTACTATCAGTCAAACCTACCACCAGCCGTGAGAGAGGTTTTGAACCCTAAGATGAAAGCACCGAAGTACGAGAAGAAGATAGATGACTACGTCAGGGACACTGAAGTTGATTTGAAGGCGTATCTGGATGGTCTGATGAAGGAGATGATCAAGAGGGAGTCCATCTCTATGACAAACTCGACGTTCCAGGTTGATGCTACCAGAGAGTGAGTTTCTTTTCAGATTGATCAAGGACCCTAATTGACCATTCTACAGCTTCGCTATTCCCGTCGTCACGCATTACGTCGCTGAATTCCTCGGCTTCGGTGACAAGCTTTGCAAGGATCCCACCCAATCCAAGGGCGTGTACAGCGAGAACTGGATCTACCAGCAGATTACCAACTGCCAAATCTTCCTCACCTACAACGCTGACGAAACCAAGTGGATGCAGCGTCGTGAGGCTTTCAAGGCTTCCATGCAGGTGTTGATGGATTTGACCCAGAAGGGAACCATCTGGGAGGCCAACCAGTGGGACATCACGATGGCATTGTTTGGTAAGAAGAAGACGACTGCTATGCATGATCTTGGAGTCTTTATTGCGAAGGAGGTTTTGGCCCATGAGAAGGATCAGAGTAGGGCTGCTGCTATTCTGCTTCTTGTCTGTCTTGACTTTGCTTACAACGCAGTCGTCGCGGTAAGTTACTCCTGTTTCACACGTGCCACTAAAGATACTAACAGTCACTAGTTCACTGCTACCTTGGATGGCTTCATGGAGGATCTTTACGCAGCTGCTGATGATCGTCCAAAGCGGATGCTTGGCCTTAGACAGTCTAATGATAAGCCGAAATGGGTTCAGGCTCAGGAGTGTGTTTTCAGTACCCGAGAGGGTGCGGATCAACATTTCGAACAAATCGTCCAAGAGATGGTTCAAATCACCGTTCGACAGCCAATTATACGCAAGGCCTTGAAGACGGGAGATTATGTATTCAAGGGCGTGAATGATGGCAAGAAGATTACGATTCAAGAGGGACAGGCTATCATTCTCGATGTTGTAAGTTGATCCAACTGACAGGCACCCTTTTACATTTTGACACTGACATGGTTCGACAGGCCAAGGCGAGTGAGGATCCAGCAGTCAAGGCCGATGCAATCAAGACGGAACTTTTGACATCTCAACTCAGCATCGCTGACAAATACGGCGTCTTCTCACCGCGACGATTCGCCACCATCTCTTTAACCTCAATGATCAAGTTCATCGCCCAGATGAAGAATCCTCGTCGAGGTCATGACACACAGGGAAAGCTCAAGAAGATCAATCTTGATTACACACCCGAGGGCTACGCCAACTACATGGCTCCCGGACGAGTCGAATGGATCAAGCAACAAGTCGGTAACATGGACAACAACAAAAAGGCCAAGAAGATCTTCAATAAAGATGTCCTAAGGCCTGAGACTGACACCTACCTTACGCCAACATGGGATGAGTTCGTGCCCTTCCCCATGACGTGGAAGATCCGTTTTGATGGATTTGGTGAGTCTGACTACAAGGATGGCAGCAATCCTTACGGCAGAGTCAAGACAACTCCGACTCTTCCTGATTACTGCCCGCCTTGGTATCAGCCTCAAGGTCCTAGCACTGATGGCGGAGCGTTTGTTGGTACTGTCTGTGTCTGTGCTGAGGAACCGCATGAGAAGATTGTGATTGACGAGGAGGGTAACGAGATACACAAGCATAACTGTCCTTGTGTTGGCGGTAAGAAGAAGTTTGGACCGGTGACTGTTCAGTTGTCGACTGGATGTGGGTTGAATGATAACCATAAGTAGTGTTCTTGATAGTGTTCCTTAGTATTAATAATTTGTTTTGTCACTGAATCTTATCTATACGCCGTAATGACTGATGCTAATACTGAGTCGCAGTTCAGATATTGCTCGTCGTGTAAAAGTCCAAGAGTGCTTCACGTGAAGCTTGGTGATAATCTGTAGCCTGGAATACGAAACTATCTAATTAGACTGTCCTTGGCAATACAGTCGCGTTGTCACCGAGAACAAGAGTTCAATTGTTCACCTGCTTCCACCATGCAAACCCACTCCGTATTTAATTGTGAGTCTATTCGTTAATACGGGCTTCTTGGAGTTCATGGCATGGTCAGTCAAGTTTTGCGAATTACGCATGTGATGATAACGGTTTTAACTAGGGGTGAATTAATGCGTGCTGACCAGTGGTTATTGCTATTCCTGGCGCAGATTACGCTGCGTTGTTTAATCGGGCCCCTCAGAGGATGGGAAGTTTATTAGGTATGAGCCCGAGAAGATTTACAGATTTTACATGTGGATGATCGAACTACATCAAGAGATGGAGCTGGCAATGAGACCAGGATGTTTTTGACCCTCGGTGGCCGTGTTAGGTTGGTTGTTACAAGGCGGCTGAGAGTATACCCGAGACCAATGTTGGTTACAGAAATCCACTTGCCAATCCGTTATCTCAGTTAATTGTTTATCTGATGCTCAATGCACTAAATCGCATCCACAAGAACAACCAATGGTTGCAATAGTAATAATCAGCTCTCGCTCGAATAAAGCCTAAATATTGTGACCTCTGCTGACTTACTCAATTTCTCGAGCCATTGATCAAATATCATTATGGGTTCTGGCGAGATAGATCACCGCTCCTCGACTTTCCTCTTACAGCTTACAGGGTATGCTAGTTGCAGATATAATGGCCCAGAACACCCGTAGAAGCTATGGTAATATTTGCATCGCGGCGCATACAACTACCTAATCGGTTCTAACCCCGCAGATCAACAGGGAGATCTGCGCTGTCATGGGTTAATCCTCGTGAACCCCTCTCCCTGACCTCGGATATTACATCAACGCAGCAAGGATCTAGCATCAATTTCAACCGTGATAAACGAGGGGAGTAGGATTCGGGGCTTTCGGGCACCTTGTGAATAAGATTAGGGTTCAGATATTGAAGAATGGTCGCTCTGGACCACCCGCTTATCTCGTGATATGTGGGCCTGATGATACGGTGAAGCGTGTCAAAGCCTTCGCTTGCTCTTCCAGGGATCACCGACTAACAATCACTTGCCTCAACAGGCAACTACCCCAGCATTTTTGAACTCTAACTCTCGCCTCGGTATTAACAGCGGGGAACAGAAACGGCAGTTATATCACGTATAGGGAGATACGCATGAACAAGAGGCCAAGTATAAGTATGAGGTGCTTTGGCTTTGAAACAGACTTAAGCTCAAAGCATAACATATCAACCTCTTTAACTGAGTTCCTGCGATCCTACCTTCGCCATGTTACCCAAGCTCGTCACCAACATTCTTATTTCAAGCGCCGTCGTGGCTGGTGCTGCTGTTAAACAGCCTAACGATTGCGATGTCACTTGCCAAACCAGCTATCGCAATGCTCTCGCCGCAGAGGCCAGCCGCTGGGTAAACGTGAACGTCTCAACAGATGACTTCTACTCCAATCCAGCCAACCTCTCCGCCTATTCCGTTGGCGATCTTGTCAAGTGGGATGTTGTTCCCTCTGATCAAGCCTCCAAGCGATGGACTATTCCCGGTGGTTTATCACTTGCTCGGTTCTTTTACATGACCGAAGACATCAATGGAAAGCCCATTCCAGCCACTGGCTTTGTCCTCACTCCTTATTCTAACCCCCTCGGAGCGGATAAACCATTCCGTACCGTCGTTTGGACTCATGGAACTGCTGGTGGAACACGTCAATGCGCGCCATCTAACCACCGCAGTCTCTACTATGAGTGGATGGGAGCCTTTGCTCTTGCTCAGCAGGGCTATGTTGTGGTCGCTCCTGATTACGCCGGCCAGGGAAGTGATATCCCTCAGGGTTTCATGTACGAGGCTGGTGCCCTTCACGCTGCAGACGTCGGCCATGGACTGAAGGCTGTGCGTAAACAGCTTGGAAACCGCATTAGCAAGGAATGGGTCGTTGTTGGCCATAGTGAAGGTGGAATGACTGCATGGCGAACCGCTGAGCGCGAGGCTAAGGCTGGTAAAGCAACTGGTGGATTCCTCGGCGCTGTTGCTGTCGCCCCAGCTCTCCAACCCATTAAGCTCATCCCAGAATCCTTCAGACTGGCAAAGGATGGTCCTGCTGGCGATGTTGTCTCTATCTTCCTTCTTCAGTCTGTCTCACGTCTTTACAAATCAATCAAGGTTGAGGACTACGCCACCGACATTCTGCTCAACCGTATGGCCCTTGCTGACCAAGGATGTCTCGTCACTGGTGGTTCGCTCTATGGCCCCCTGACCGTGAAGCAGCTGTACAAGAACACCAGCTGGGTTGAACATCCTGACTTCGTCGACTGGCAGAAGCGTTACAACGGCGCTGGACCTCATCCTCTTGCTGCGCCTATGCTTGTCGTTCAAGGGGAAGCTGATATCCTGACCTACGCCAAGTATGCTGAGGAGGACTTTGACGAGACTTGCAAGAAGTACCCTGAGTCGACCGCCGAGTACAGGCTGTATCCCAAGTTGGACCATGGTGTTGCTCTACAAGCTGGCCAGCTTGACTTCTTGCCTTGGATTAAAGCTCGGTTTGACAAGGAGCCTTTGAAAAAGGGTTGCAAGAAGACTACTGTCAAGCCGGCGACTGATGACTTTACCATCCTCAGCCAGGATTGGGTGGCGGATATGCACTAAGAGGTTATCATCCCCTGATGCTTATTCTGTTCTGAAAATGTATATACTTCTACGAGCGTAGTTTTTGTATTTTGCCTACAGTCCAGACCGTAACGTCAGAGCAGCTTACATTGAATTCCATAGCACATATGAAATAGATAATGGTTGGGCTTCGCCCCGAATATTGACAAACTTCTGTCTTTAACAGTTTCCGCGTAAAAGACGGCCGATTATAAGTGCAAGTAATATTCAGTGAGCATGGGAAGTCTATAAGTAATTAACGGACTACTTCAATGAGCATGGGAAAGAGTTATCTTTTAGATGTTTCGATAGTTATGTTGCTGTAGTAATTCATCGAATAACTTTATGGAATATTTCGGCCAGTTATGCTAGGCCACACGACTCAAAGAATACTCTATGAAGGTCATCATATGTAATATCTTCAATTAAAATCTTCTATTCGTTTTCATATAATAAACCTACGTGATTTTTGCCAGGCAACCAACCTTATTCTCACGTGTGTAAGTATTGGGCTCCCTAACCCAGTGCCAATTGATGCGGAGCTGATATGGTACTTTATAACTTATTAGCTAGACGTATATGTGTTATTTCCAGTCAAGCCATGTGTCGAAAGCTAACCTTTCTAACCAAGATTGGGTGAGTTAGACGTGTTATTTGCTTATTTGCAGACTTGCAGTTGAGATTTGTGGCTGAGGGTCTTTCGTGCTCTCAATGGCCATATTATGTTGGGGAAGTCTCCTCGCCTGGGAGGCCCACCAGATTCTTCAAGTCATTACCACGCAGTCCAACAAGCCGACCCCTCTTTCACGAAACAATCCATCTTTCTATTCAATTTCCCTTGTCAAATATCATTTTACCATGGATAGCGCATCTCTGAGATTGGCCCTCAAGCTCCAGTGCCAGGACCTCGACCTCTGGGAGCAATCTAGCAAGGGCAAACAACGTGCGGGCGAGCTCACAGACGCGGACCTGGCCCTAGAAGCCTGTCGTCACGAGCTCGAATTAATGGCGGCACATATTTCTGATCAAGTCTTGGCATTGAGTATCGCGAGGGCGGTGAACACGGATGCCCCCGTTATCAAAGAGGCCCAGCTGGCAGAAGAGCAGGCTGCCAGAGACCGTGAGTTTGCTGTCAGGCTCTCCACGAATCCCAAGGCACAAGCCGTCCCAAAGGGCAAGAAGGCAGAAGAGTCTGTGAATGAACTAGACGATAATTTGATGGATATCTTGAAGGCGATGAACCTTGGAGGCTTCGATGGCGAAAGCCTAGGTCAGGCTGAGTCGTCAAGCTGGGCAGCATCGCGCAAGCCAGCTCAAACAAAGGAATGCATCGCCTGCAACGACCGATTTCCTCCCCTCGCCCTCGTTCGCTCACCGTGCTCACATGAATACTGCCGCGCATGCCTTGTCGGGCTCGTTAGTTCGTCGCTCCAAGACGAGACCTTGTTCCCTCCTCGATGCTGCGGGCAAAACATTCCCGTCACAACAGGTCGCTTGTTTTCTCCGGAGCTCGTTGGCCAGTTTCAGGCCAAGAAGTTGGAGTTTGACACGCCGAATCGTACCTATTGCAGTGAGCCAACTTGTTCAGCGTTTGTCCCGCCTCCATTTATTATGGGAGACACGGCGACATGTCCCAGGTGCAGTCGCAAAACTTGCACCCATTGTAAATCACCTTATCATACCGGCGTCTGTCCGAGCGACACTGCATCACAGCAAATTCTGCAGCTTGCGACTGAGAACGGTTGGCAGCGGTGTTACGCCTGCCATCGGCTTGTTGAGTTGGAAATCGGATGTAACCACATGAGTACGTGTCCCAAACTTTGATTGATATTTGAGTTCCACTGATAAAAGGACCAGCTTGTATTTGCAGGGCCCAATTCTGCTACGTTTGCGGCGCAAAATGGAAGAGTTGTAGATGCCCACAATGGCAAGAAGAGCGCCTTCTCAGAAGGGCCAACGACATCGTGGACAGAGACGACAATGCACGCCGTATGAATGCGAGGGCACGGCAGGCTCGTGTTGAGCAGGAGAGAGCAAATTTGATGGAGAATCACGAATGCACCCATGACAGGTGGAAAGGACGCCCTGGTCCTCGCCAATGTGAGGAATGCTACGAAGTTCTTCCCGTGTTTATCTACGAGTGCCGGCAGTGTCATATCATGGCCTGTAGGCGATGCAGGTTTAATCGTCTTTGAGAGAAAGCTTGCACGTAGAATCAACACTTGCTTCCAGGCGCTAGTTGTAGTTTGACCTTGTTGGGCAAAGAGACTTTAGGCCAGATCAGCAGGGACCATCAATAGTAAAGTCGATAAAGTTCCACTGTATCCAATGACCTCTTCTCGCAAACAAACAAAAAGGCAAATCTGCCATCCGCGCTGGGTTATATATCGCCGGAATAGATGAGATTCACTGACACAAACTCTTCTGGTAGCTATACTAGGTCCAAGAGGCTCAATCCATTAAATGCGGTCTCCTTCGAGTTCGGTAGGTTCGATAAATAGGGCTGATTGAAATCCAAATACGGCAATCTTCTCATTCATTTCTCTCCACGCCGTCTGTGCAACCTGCCAGAAGTCGCAATATCAGTCGGGAATTTTATACTTTGATACTGATTCGCCTGACTATCTAAAGTCAAATTACCCCTGCGAATCATTAGTGGCACATCACAGCACGTCTTTGCCATTAATAGCAGCCCTAGTCCCACTACAGCAAGGGTTATCTCGCTATAACTCCACTAAAGATTCGGAACTGCCGAGGAAATACGGCATTTCAATCAGCAAAACCCGTCGCACTGACCCTTGCAAGTCCGTTCGCCAATTGCAATCAACTAAATATTATTAAAGTCTTCCCCTAGGCTGGGAAGTAAATAGGAGAAGGTATGTGTAATAGCCAAATCTTCTTATCCTTTTCTATTTGTAGATTCGGTTCAGAGTTCCCTATTCTAAATAATCAACCTTAACTAACTTCCTCGTTATGCATTCAAGACGCAATAAATCAGGCTATCCCTATTTGAGAAATATATCGCTATTTCAAGTACATTTACTTAAGGCTTATTTCTATAATAAAATATCTATTAGGGAAAATATTCTACTAAAAACTATATAGACAAATAGGATCTAGAGGACGCTAAGGATAAGTATTAAAATAAAAAAAGTAAAGATAAAGAGCAAGATGAGGGGAAAAGTAATATAATGAATAATTCTTTTATTTGAAAAAATATAGTCTATAGATAGCCTGCTAAGCCAAGACTATTAGCTTAACTCTGACCTGTAGTCTAATGAAGTTGTAAGTTCAAGACCTTACGTGGTTCTATCAAAGGCCTTTATGAAAGCATAGAGAAAACATATTTGACATGGTCTCTCCAAGCTCACGCTGTCAAGTAGCTTCGATCCGCACCAACAGGGGACCTTGACCAAATTCATGGTTTTCACAGAGGATTGTATATCTCTTTGTAAAGTAGGGCTTAAAAAAAAGCCCGAGTCAAGTTCCCTCGCCGTAATAGGAGTAAACA
This sequence comes from Fusarium sp. NRRL 53497, assembly GCA_013184445.1. Classification (NCBI taxonomy): domain Eukaryota; kingdom Fungi; phylum Ascomycota; class Sordariomycetes; order Hypocreales; family Nectriaceae; genus Fusarium; species Fusarium sp. NRRL 53497. Next base: position 206,605 of record JABCJZ010000110.1, read on the forward strand.
TCGTCGTCAGATAGGCGTGAAAAAAGCTAAGCAGTGTTTGGCCAAGAATAGATTATGCAATGCAGAGCGGATCAATGCAACATTTTACTGCGCTAAACCGGCACTCTTTTAGTTACATACAGGACTTAGCTATTCAGTCTTCTTAACCCGACGAACCCCGCCCACTATCTCTTTGCCTCTTGCGTCCACGTTAATGCTAACATCCAAACCCTGTTGGCAGGAAAGACAACTAAAGATGACGATATCGTCTGATTCCCATACTACGGCCGTCTTTCCTCAAACAGTAATTACGGATCTGGCGGTACGCATTTTTCCTCAGACAGTGCCTCCCCCTCTCATCGACGACTCGGACCCCCGGCGAACATGGCACCGTAGAGGGAATGATCTCTACCTACATGCGTCTCCGCAGACTGCATGGCTGTACGTCACGCTGGCGAATGAGGAAGAGCTTACAGCTGATGACCTGCTGGTAATTGATATCGAGGTCGGCGGTACATGTCCCAGCCCACAGTTAGGTGTTTCGTGGCAGAGTCGACCTGGTGGAATCTGGGTGCTGAGAGATAACTTCACTGGCATGATTGACCAGGCCGTGACAGAGGTGGACGTTCTCTTTGGCGCAGATGCTATAGACCCACGACCACAATGGGTTCTTATGACATCACCGCTCCAACTCAATAACCGGCCACAGGAACCTGCTGCCAGACTTGATGTGCTCCGCGGCAGGGTCAAACCGAGGCTAGGCGCTCGGGAAGCTTTGAGAGTCGGGGATGATGGCATATTCAAGATTGTCCAGTTCTCAGACTTTCACATGCGCACTGGTGTCGGGCTGTGCAAAGATGCTATTGATGTCCATGGGAACAACCTGCCAGACAGCGAGGCTGACCCGCTTACTGTCAAGTTCGTGGAAAGTATCTTGGATGTCGAAAAACCAGACCTTGCGGTTCTCACTGGAGATCAGTTGCACCACGACATTCCTGATTCCAAATCTGCCCTCTTCAAATCAGTTGCTCCTTTCATTAAACGGAACATCCGATGGGCGGCTGTGTTTGGCAATCATGACAGTGAGGGGACCCATGCATTATCTCGTAAGTAACTCCTCCTCGGGCAGCCGGGACAAAGGATTGATGATCCAAAATGCTCTTGTACCTCTCCAAGACAGTTATGAATTGGTTTATATGCCTGGTCTTGGGGTTTATAAAACTTTTGCTGACTTGATTATAGGCAAAGAGCAGATGTCAATACTTGAGAATATGCCTTTTAGCTTATGCGACTCGGGTCCAGAGTATGTTGATGGGGTAGGAAACTTCTACCTTGATGTCTACGCTGCTTCAATCCCGCAATCCCCCGTATTCACTTTCTATTTTCTGGATTCCCATGGTCAAATACAGAGCAGTACACGAAAACCTGACTATGACTATATCAAGCCAAGCCAAATTAGCTGGCTCGCGGAAACGTGTCAGGCGCAACGAGAAGCAAGCAAGAATCGCAAGATTAGCATACTTTTCCAACATATACCTATTACCGAGTTAAGTAGCTCGCATCTCAGTATACATGGTGGCAATCGGAGGGAGCCTCCCGAAGGTCCTAGCTTCAATTCTCATTTATACGACACTTTGGTCGATCAAGGCTTTTCAGCATTTGGCTGCGGGCACGATCACGTGAACGACTTTTGTGCCCAGCTACTTGCACAAGAGCCGCAGAATGGCGACTCTACCGCTCAACTAGGCCCTTGGTTATGTTATGGAGGTTCTAGTGGGTTTGGGGGATATGGTTCATATGGTGGAACGCGCTTTCACCGACGAGCCCGAGTTTGGGAGCTCGATGCGACTACCATGAGTTTGAAGACTTGGAAACGGGTCGAATACAATACTGATAGGGTTGATGAGCTGGTCCTTGTGGAAAATGGAGTCACGGTTGTCCCTTATTGATGAATCGATTGTTGATCAAGTGGGTTGGTAGCACCAGGAGTTCTTCCCTTTGCGGATTAGTACTAACTTCGGTCGGTTGATTCCTTGCTCGGTGTGTCATTTATGCCCCGAAATAACTATTGTGGCTAGTACAGCCCAAAGAAAAATACTATCAGACACCCTGGCTACCTGACGTGCTAGATCGGAAATCGTTCGATCTTGAGGGTCCAATAGCGTTGACTCGATCATGGCATACTTTGAGTATTTAGCTATGTCAAGCTCCGTGACCTGACTAGCCTGATTTGGAAGCTCTGAGCTAAGATCGGCCCGCCCCGGTGTAGATCCTCTAGCAGCCGGCGGAAGAGCTACGGCTAGCTCAGTGGTGTGGTGTGATGACGGAACGCCCCGATATTGCTGATTTGGACTAATCCCTGTGGGAGGCAGAAAAAGGACAGCAGCGCGTCCGCGAGTACGGAATTTATCGAGTGCGTAGCAGTAGTAGCCAAGGTGTCAGCCGGCGTACGGGCCTGTACTACTAGGAGCCTGCGTGGATGGACAATCAAGCTCTAGATTCGCCGTACTCATCCAACACGCTCTTCTTATGGCCCGGAACTGCACTCTCGACTCTGTCGATGTTTAGAAATCTGTTAAGTCGAGATAAGCCAAGGCTTCAAGGTGTGGTTGGAGATTAGGGGTACTTCGGCATCGGATATCCCAACATACAGCCAGGTGATAGAATCTGGATTCTTTCAGGTGGCCGGACGCCATACATCTTGCGAAGAGCAGTTCAAAATTGTCTGCTCTGTCCCGATGCCACTTTGATATATGTAATTGTAATCAATTGAGAGACTCAGTCAACATAGTTAGTCTAGTCAAGTCTAACTACAATCCCAGGCCGGCTTCTTGCTTCAGTAGAGAGCGTAGTCCAAATGTAGGTCGAATGAAAGTATTTCACCTTTAGACAAACTTCAGAACCCACAGCTGGTGAGGGTTGAGGCTATGGAGGTCACCTTGCCATCCAACAATAGGAGTTCTATGGTATTCGTAAGAAAGATTGATCAAGTATCAGAGCGGAAAATGACTTACCCATCATCGGAACTACCATAGCGAAGGTCAACGAAGGTGTTTGCTCCGTAGTTCTGGATCCTGTATCTTTGGTCAATCCCTTTCGTATTACTGATTAATTGAGTCACATACTTTACCACAGTCCCGTTCTCGGGGAACACTCCAACAGGATGAATGTACCAAGCCTGGTGACCACCGAAAGTCGAATACTGCCAGCCGGTGATCTTGGTGTTGTTGTCAGTGCCTCCATTGTATAAGTCCAAGGCTCCTGATCATAGTAAGCAACATATACTCATATTGTCAAAGTTTGACTTACTCCCAGATGCCCTGATATTCTGGATCCTGAAGATGGGACGACCAACGTCGTCATCTTTCCACTTAACGAGCTTCCACTGCTGGTTCTCGTTCAAATGGGCCTGGTACCCGATACAAGGGGTTCCATCAGGAGGGCTCGTCTGGCCTGTTTCCGACTGTGAGTATGAGAAAGCAAAGTATGAATTGTGTGCTTACCGCCAGAAAGATCCATGGCAGTGCCAGTGCCAAAGTTGACAAAAGCGACAGTTCGGCCGTTCAAACTCTGGGAGTCAATCATGTTCGCGGTGATAAGGATAGATTCGGTTCTTTTTGTCAGGAAGAGTGTTTCTTAGTCTGGATAAAGGTGAAATCGAAGAGGCTTTATATACTTGGTCCAGTCTCAGGGTCCGGCTACTGTCGGCAAGTAAAGCTATTGTTACAGGCCAAAACAACACACATCAGCGCTATTCTCTCGAGATTCTTCTGGCTTCCAAGCTGAAAGTCGAATACCATAACCAAGAGCGCAATGGTTTGGCAATCGATGCATTGGTGTTTGAGGCCTGCCAATATATGCAGCCACTAGCAACACCTGAACTTCCTGGATTAAATACTATGTGATTTCTGATGCATCATTCTCCTCAGCTTGCCACACGTAAGCCTCCCTCTTAAACCATCAGGGTTTAAGCATTCTCCGCACTTCGGGTTTCACTTTCAGCTAGCCACTTCAACATGAGGCGTAGTCGAGACCTTCCCGGCAGTTGCAATTGAAGATATTATGTACAGTAATTGACTGGCACACTCAAATAAATATTTGTAGGTTTACGTAAATCTCTCAGCCAGCTAAAAGCCATGCAATTGTACAAGTTCTTTGTCAAATCATCATGACGCGGCCTGTGTTCAGATATCCTGTGTCAATAAGCCGCCACTCAGCAATAACCGCCTTACATGCCCCTCTTAAACCACGTAGTTGTGTGAAGTATATACTATGAGCTAGTTCTATGGCTTATCGCTAGATTCTCAGACTTCTTCATGGCCTCTCGAAGGTCAATCCATTGAGGGGTTCACGTTCGTTGGCACTCGACTTGGGGCCACGGTAGTGCATCCATGGAGCATGGTACCAATTACGCACGTTGTTTTCTTATGGTCAACCTTCGAAACAATACTCTCTGATAATTTCAGCGTAAACTTGGGATAACAAAATTTCCATAATTGGTAGCCTTTTAGCGTAGCGTGCGGGGACGATGTGTGGGATTCCTTCTCGGCTGGCTAGCTGGACATCAGAGTATCTTGGCTTGTCTTGGAAGAGAGGGTAGGTGCCAAGACCAGAGACAGCGCACATGCCCGCCAGACATCCTGGATAGATTTGAAGGAAAACATTACTGAAAAGATGCTTCACCACGCTGCCCATTGATAATGGTTAATTTGTTTTATCGACGGAAAGGTTTAAGAGAAAGAGGTCAAATTATACAATGGACGTAAAAGATAAGCTAAAAGTAAAAAGTGCTTTTATTGTCTCCTAGCCTAATATCTCAGCTGTGGATTGGCTGAAGGCTGAAGGCTGAAGCTTTGCTACACTACTTTAAGGAAGCTAAAATAACTGTTCCAGCCTTACCAGCTTCCAATACTCTGAGCGACCAATGGACGAACCCCAACAATGGCTGTGGCGGCGTTGTGGCTCCCCAAAATGAAGCTGAAAGCAAAGTCTGTGCCTGAAGAGCGTCCGCTACTGTCTCCTATCTGCATCGTTAACTATCACAACAAACTATATTTCATTCTTCGAATTATCCGCTATTGTAAATATTGTATTTTCAGGTGATGAAGACCATTCTTCGAGACAATATGGGTTTATTCTTATTCATGGCGCGCATAAAGAGCAAATATTACCCTGCATATAATCGCCTGAGCTCTGTCACTTCTTCAATCGCAGCATATCGTCACATGTCTCCGGAGACATAAATGACGCTACTGGAGATACAATGAGTGGCAAATCGACCATTAAAACCGAGGGCTCAGTCTGATATATTATAGTTATAGCTATCTTTTTCCACTGTTTCTCGCCAGGAAACGGCCTTGTAAGGCGTAACCAGTTAACGTGGCTGTGTATGCAGGGATGTTAGCCGCATCTGACATAAATACGCACGTTCTGCCATTTTTGAGTGCGCGAATATCTTACTTCACCTTGATACGCTCCCCAAGCCAGCCATGGATATATTACCTGAGCCTGGGGACTCTCTTCCAGAGATTCGATGTCCCCTTGCTAGCCCCATCGTCCCTTACCACAGCCGCGACTTTGAATTATTCGGCAAAAAGCTCATGCGTAAACTCGGAGAGCCGTTGTCATTGACGCCTGAATCGCGAGCTTCTTTCATTCAATCATGGTTGTTTTTTGGCTTGCTGTCAAAAATACTATCTGACAAATTCCTCATGGAAGATTTCATATCCCGATCAACATCGGATTCTTGCTCATTTCTCAGCCTAGCGAAGTTGCCGGCTCTTATGCGAGGGATATACAAAAGCGACAAAATCGCCAAGCTGTTAAAATTTGCAGTATATGAAGTTTATCTGTGGGATCTCAAAGGATACCTCGACCGATCTCCAGCGGGTGAGAGTGGTTTGGCCGTTCATCTTCTGGCGAAAGCTGTAACCGCCATCTTAGACGACACATGGGAGCGGAATCTATGGTCGTGGAAATGGTCCTCGAGATTCCTGGAGAACTATATGAGGTCTCAAGGCTGGTGCCCACAGCAGATCGAATGGATTATGCGGTTCTGTGATGCTCCAACTGCCTGCTATCTCGCCCGGCTTCAACGTCCATCATTGCTTTCGCATGGAAAGTGTAAACGCGAAGCCTGCATAGCGAACGACGTGAGCCTCGACTCAACTTACCAACAGCGGCATGTCGCGGATGGGTGTACCTGCGAAGCACTCAGCGTAAATACGGCCGAGATCAAAAAGATCATTCGACAAGGAGGAGTGCCCTTAGTATCGGTTCAAAACTGCAGCCGGAGAGGTGTTAGCTTGAAGGTCTGTCGCGCAAGTCCAGGGTCAAAATATACGGCCATTTCGCATGTTTGGTCGGATGGTCTTGGCAATCCAGCTGCCAATGCCATACCTCAATGTCAAGCCCAGATGATCAGCACTACCCTTTCAAATGTCTCGTACAAGAAGCAGTGGCCCGTTTCATTTACGCGCGGCAACTTCGGTGTACGAATTGAACAAGATACTGGGAGATCCAAGACGCCGCATTGGTGGAGTTTTAGACACGAGAGTCCTCCACTCTTCTGGCTTGACACACTTTGTATTCCTGTAGCTTCCCCATGTGCTTCCGGCGACGAAAAATCCGACGTTAATGAATTGAAGATGTTGGCAATTAATCAGATGAGTATGATATACGCAACAGCTTTCCACGTCCTTATCCTCGATTCCGAGCTTCAGTTGGAGGCCGATGTTCTTGATGAAGCAGCACAAATTGAGTTTTTGGCACGACTGGTCTGTTCTGCAGGGATGAGGCGATGCTGGACACTACAAGAAGGTGCTCTAGCCAAAAGAATTATCCTCAATTCCAAGTTTGGCCCGCTGAGACCACATACATCCGCCGTTAGCGACAGAAGCTTTATAGATATGACTGAGGCGCCTGGAATGTTCTTCCACGGTTAGATACTCAGGATTTATCGTCTTGCAAAAGATATATGGCTTTCAGAGGATAGAGCATTGAGTAGGGATCGTCTTGAGATACAGCTGTCGAAACCAATTCATCACCACGTGTGTATTAGGCTGCAGGTCATCCTTGGAGACGTTATTCGTACATATGACTGTGGCAATTACTTAGGACCAGCAACACCCGTGGGCCAGCTGACGCAATTTTGCACTGTGTGGAATCATCTTGCGTACCGGAACACGACTCAAAAACAAGATATGCCCGCCATCTTTGCGAATCTTCTCGACATAAACGCCTAGAAGATCCTCCAATACCCCGCCTCAGAAAGAATGACGGTTTTGCTGAGGAGTCTCCACTATCTCCCCGTTACTGTCTTATTCAATCATGGTCCTCGTGCTTTTGCGTCTCAGGATTGTCGGAAGCGCTGGATCCCGAAATGGCCCAGTGAGACGAGAATACACAACACACGCTCTAAAGACAATGCGTGTTATAAAGTGTGCAATATTCTCCAGTGGGGTAAACAAGGAAGTCTCGAGCTATCTTTGGCAAATAATGAACCATTTTTAATGGTTCAACTAAAAGGATGCAATATAAGAGATCAATCCTATCCTTCATTCGTGATCAAGGTTCAAAATCCAAAATGTCCGAAAACTTTGGACTTAAAGATTCAACTTGATTATCCATTAGAAGACGAGCTGCAACAAAATGACAAATGTACTGAAGTACTGATACTCCAGATACGAGACCATCATAATTATGACACATCACTAGGCTGTCTCCTTCGAGTAATTGAGACTAAACCAGACTCTAATTACATTACCTGCTTCTACGATTGCCCTTTGACCTGCACGCTTGTAACACCAGAGGAGCTTGCCAACACTTTCATGGCATCATGCGTCGTAATTTCCCAGCCAACTGAAGTCACCATACAATGCGGTAAGCTCTCATAAGACATCTAGAAATACAACAGGAGCGCTGATTTCCTTGAATAGATGATGGACCGCGACTCCCGGAGAATTCCCAACGTATCCTTCTGGATATGCTTTTCTTCTTAGGCAAGTATATTACGATGGTGAGTATGCTTCTGATAGGACTTCTCTTCCATGGAATCAGTGTAATCATACGTATCGTTATCGAACTGCGATTGGGGTGGTCCAATCTAAACGCAGTTCGCAAGGCTGCCACAGTCACTTTTGCACTAGAAGCAACCTGGATTCTCTTCGTGATTATTCCACCACCATTAACGCAGGTTCTGTTCATCATCAGCAGAAGACAGGTAGCGGGAGGGTTGAATTTCTTAGAAACTGCATGGGTTGTCTTCAGCCTGTTGGGTAATCCCTGGATTGGAGCTATGTTCAGCAACGCTGTCCTATGTTGGTTAAAATGGTTTTGTCTGAAGATGAGGCAAATATCATTTCATCCTGAGTGGCCGGATAATGGGGGGTGGCTTTTAAAGGTATATCTTTGGATTCAACGCGAGTTTGTGGAACTCATGAGTGGCTTATCTCGGTAGATATTCTTAGCGAATAATGTCAGGCATGACTAGTAGATTGATATAATACTTAAGAGCATTGAGCTACTTGGGACTTTATTTAATTTATGGTAAGCGGTATGAGGTGTCTGTGTTGGACGAAGCTGGTGGTTAGCGTAGCCTCATGCTTGTAGGTTACTTCTATTAACGGCTTATGTTATAGGATAAATATAGACCAAGAAAACCCAGGCAAGCCCAAGTCCTGCCGTCGCGAAGAAGTCTCTCTCCAAATCTGGCTACTCATCTTCCACCAGCATCGTCGAAAGCAACTGCGTCAGCGGAAAGAAGTCAGACTGTAATAACCATGGCCACGATTCTACTGCCGTCGACTCAGGCCTGTGTGTAGCACATGGTGGTGACAGTATGATTAGTGATCTATGTCCATTGCTTTGCATTGTGCTGATTGATCTTTCCTGGTGGCTAGATAAACGCCCCCCGTCGGTTAAACGGGTCTGTAACTACAAAGACCTTGACACATCGCAGTAGACGTTGGTAGCCCATGCCATAGTACCTGAAGTCAAATAATGCTTGATTCTTCAAGAGCCCGGGCTGTCTGAATGGGCAGCACGGTACATCGCCTAGCAGTTGTTAAGCGGTTGTTGACAGGTTGCTCCATTTCTTGTTTTACCAAATGTAAAAGCTTCTCCTTGCCTACTCCATTGAAAGTCCCCCCCAGACCCTAAAAAGAATGTGAAAAGGTCTTTCCCACGCCCTCCAGCATTGAATGATAGACGGGGTCCAATTAAATAGTACAGAATGTCTCACAACTTGTAGCCACAAATTCTTAAAGAACCTGGATTATCTAAAGTTGTCTGCTAACATACCGCTGAGTTCTATCCCTCAAAAGGAAATACCGGAGAAAATATTGGGTTTTCGCTTATTGAGTTACCTGTCAGAGAATGTCAATTAATGACTTATCGCCAGCATTCTGTCTGTAAGGCGCCTTTATTTATTCCTTAACCCTGGCTAAAAATAATTGATAAGCGTAAGTAGCTACGTCATAAATACTACAGATAGGCATAAGCAGCTACGTCATGGGGACTATATGGTCCTTATAATATTTACTTTAACACGTTAAGAGGTAGTCCCAAGATAAGTCTCAATAATTAATTAGGCACAATGGATGTCTTCACAACGCTTCCACCAGAGCTAATCGCCCCGATCTTAAGCAATCTACCCGACCTGAGAAGTCTCTATAATACCGTCAAGGCATCGCCATGCGTCTTTCACTTTCTCAATAGCCCCTCTGGTGCTGCTGTTCTCGATAACCTCCTTGGATATTGGGGCAGAATCATAGAGGATGAACACCTTTTTGTCAGAGACATGGAATGCGAGGAAGGAGGGATGAAGCGTCGGGAAGTTGGCACAATCCCATGGATACCGCACATCCTACGCCTTGTAGCTCTTGTCAAACACTGCTCTGCGACAAACCAGCCAGCGGATAGTCTTGGATCGTTTTTCATCAAGTTTATGCCAATTATCGAAAAGAACGGGCGCATGCAGGGTATGGAAGTTTTTCCACCGGATACCATCCCGCGTATTCGACTGGAGGATATCATAGACGAACCTCATTCATTTTCACCACGGGAGATGCTCCTCCTTATAAGAAAGATTATAATGCTTTCGGAAGAGTGCTTCCACTTCTTTCATAAGCGCGTTCAGGCTATAAACCCTCAACATCTTGCTGATAAGTCTTTCGATCTTGGGCCACTGCCGTGGAGCAACCGACCTGATGGTCAACCTTGGGGCGAATTCTATGAGCTTGATACAGGAGGAGAAGCGTCATGGTGGGAAATGCAGGGGATTATCTTCGGCTTTTGTCATCTTCAACTGCGCTATGAGTTAAGTAACGCGATTTATGAAGGACGGCTAGACTGGCCAACATCTGATGCAGAAGCGATACGTGACTTGGGCAGCGCGGAGAAGTACTCACCTGAGCTTGGAACGTGGAATTTGTTGAACTCATGGGAGCAAGTCTGGTCCGCACTACTTTACGTCCGGTCTTTGGAAGGAGTTCCAGACGAGAGTTCTTGCGTGGGTGATACTGATGTCGAGAACAAGCTGATTGTCGTCAGCGACCCTGGCTTCAAGCCTTTGGAAGGCGGTCACTTGCGATTACCGCAACCAAAGTACGAAAACTCTGGCTTCGAATGGCCAACCACGGTATCGCGTCAACCTCCAGGATTCATTTTCGACAATACCTTCGCGACTAATTGTGCGATTACGATAGCTGGTGTCAGCTCATTGGTCGACCATGTATTTTGCTCAGAGAGCATTGCTCCATTAATGGAAGGACTGGTATTCCGTCCGTTCAGACGTCTGGGGTTTGGTATCTTTGATATAGATCGGTTGGCACAGATGCAAATGTCGGACACCCATTGGCTTTGGACTAGTGCGAAGCCTAGAATCTTCGACGATTGGCCAGAGAATCAGGCTTTTACATGGATAAGTCTCCTAAGCCCTGAAGAAAAGGAAGAATTACGAAAATATCAGGACGTGCTGCGAGAGAGGAGAGAACAACAGTCTGAGGAGTTCTCTGAAACCAATGACTAGCGGATCTACTTTCGCCAATGGCCAGTTAGTAATCTCACCGCAAGTTGCTCTTGTGATAGAGTTTCTATTGTTTTTGATAGCTACTTTGGGTATGACAGTCTCAACACTTCAACTCCATCCTGCCCTCGGCTTTGTTTCAGGGCTTACTATCCCTGTATCGTCTATGCTTGTCACGTCAATGTTATCTATCTGTTCGTTCCTGGTGCTTGCGGACATGTGGGGAGTGGTGAATTCCAAGGTCCCTACTAAGTCTTGCAACCTAAATATTGAATTATGCCTAACTTGCTGAAGCCTTATATTCAAGCCACGCTTTTGTTTCTTTGCTACTAGTAAACCATTAGTTCTGGTTCAATCAGCTGCCATTGACTGCTCGACCTCTAACCACTCGATCCTTCCAGCAGATAATTCATCTCCCCATTATATCGCAAATCGTTACCCGAAAGACAACGGCACAAAGTCCCCCGAGTCAAGAAACCATGTCCTCAACGATATCCCATCACTAAATGTCCCCCCGCGACCGGAGCGCCAAGTAATAACAGTGGACCTTCACCCTTGGCAAAACACCAAATCGCGGGGTTCCAACCTCTCGACCTCCCATTCGACAATGCCAATCAGTACTAACATCCAGATAGGAAGCTCACTTCGTCATCGGTACTTGGCTCGGAGATGTCAACCTGCATATAAGAACTCATGGCCTTTCTTCTCCAAAACCCTCGGCCACAGGCAACAATGCATCTCCTCATCACCACCGCCCTCTTCTCCAGCGCTTCGGCGCTGTCTTATGCTAGGAATCAAGTTCCCTTCAAACCGGACCCAGCTCACATAGCCGCCAACTTTCCCGATGTAGATCAAAAGCTTTACTCACCGGCCTTCATCAACCCAGACGATGTCGCACCTGGTTTCACTAATGGAACTTCGGCCCCCAATTCCCAGCAGAAGCTGGAGCAGTTCCTGTGGACATTGGCATCTCGCAATGACTGGATGACATATCACAATCCTGTCTTTACTTCTGAAGAAGGACGCTCGATTCCCTACGTTGTACTGTCCACGTCAAACTCGCTACTGCTACCTTCGCCAGTGAGTAATGCCACTAACAAAGTCCGCGTATGGCTGCAGGGCGGTGTTCATGGGAATGAACCAGCAGGTGAAGAAGGTCTTCTCGCACTTCTTGGAAGAATGGATGCTGAGCCAGAATGGGCTCTATCAATCCTTGAAAAACTCGACATCATGGTCCTTCCACGGTACAACCCCGACGGATCAGCTTATTTCCAGCGTCTTCTCGCAACAAGCTTCGACCCCAACAGAGACCATACAAAAATGATGTCTCAGCAGACTATTGATGTCAAACAGTTAAATCTCAAGTTCAATGCCCATGTTCATCTGGATTGCCATGAGTATGGAGCTGGAAGGGAGTTGACACATGACAACAAGACATATGTTCCTATGCAGGATAACCAATTCTCGGCGTTCAAGAACCCCAATGTCCATGCTGATATTCGCTCCATGGCTGAATCTCTCTTTGTTCCAGAAGTCGCTAGCGCTTTACGCAAGAAGAATCTCACAACCAATGGCTATGTTGTCGCATCTCAGGAAAACGACACCATTAAGCTCCAAGACTTTGTCACCGACACTCGCGGCGAAGTCACCGTCTTTCTAGGCCAGGGCCTTGCCTTTCTCTCTGAGACGAGAGGTATTGGCATTGGAGATGAGCATTTCCAGCGCAGGACAACAGCTGGTTTGACTGCTGCTGAGACAGTCTTGCAAATTGCAGCTGATAACGCGGATCTGGTGTACGAGACTGTTGAGAAGTCGAGAGCAGACTTTATTTCTAATGATCAAAAGGTCATAGTGAGAGAACAGCCTCGTTGGACCGAGACAACGTGGCCATATATAGATACCGAAACAGGGAATATTACTGAAGTTCCTGTCCTCTTCGGCAACAACACTCCTCCCGCGAACAACCTCACCCGTGCCCGTCCAGAAGCCTACATCTTCAGCCGAGCCTGGTCCAACGCCGCTCTTCGTCTCCGCGCCGCAGGCGTCATTGTCAATGAGCTGGCCGTTGAATTCGAGGGGGAAGTCGAAGCGTATAATGTCACTTCTGCCACGCTTGCACTGACAAAATACGAGGGTATTGCGCTTACGACGGTAAATACTGAGTTGAGGAAGAAGATGGTCAGGTTTCCTGCTGGGGCTTATTGGGTCAGTACGAGGCAGCAGCATGCGGCGCAGGCGTTTGTGAGATTGGAGCCGGAGCATCCAGATGGGTTTGTTACGTTTAATATTCTACCTGTTGATGTCGGGGATGAGTATCAGGTTTATAGGATACCGGCGGGGGCTCAATAAGCAACCAGGTTTAATATCAACGGCAGAATCTTGACTTCCACTGCAGATTAAGGCACAAGAAACAAACTACATACTTACAAACACTTGAATAACAAATGCAGAATTACCTCTATTGGCTCGATCCAATATCTGCGCAGCCACAATCACGGTATACCTCTTTGGGACGTCCAACTTTAGCGGAGTTCCCTATTGGAGCATCAGCATCTTGTCACCCCGCACTCGTTAGTTCAGCTGAGAAACTCAGCTCATCTCATTTTCAACCTCCATATGCAATGGATCCGTTGTCTATCGCGTCGGGCGCTGCCGGTCTGGCCATAAGCTGTGCGACAATCGTCAAGACGTTATACACGTGGATAGACGATACTGTCGATGTTGACGAAAATGTCTCTAACCTGTTCGAGGAGATCTCGACCCTCTCGCGATCCCTAGACGCCATCAGTAATGCTTCTGTCAAGGTCCCGCAGGCTGTCATGGCCGAGATTGACCCTGGTAATGGCCTCTGGGCTACTGTCAGTGCTACCTTGGGCGATATTAAGAATACCTTCAATAAACTCAACCAGTTGATGGCCGAGCTCGAGAAAACTAGCTTCTTCAGTCGAGGCTTTCTGCGAAAACCGACCAAGCAAATCAAGTTCAGTCTACGATCCAAAGACATTACGATATACAAGGACAGAATAAAGTCATACAATACGGCAATGACCAGCGCTCTTCAGATGATTAACGTGTGCGTCATTAGCATTGTAATCGAGCGCTATTACTGACGTCCATAGCTGCCTCCTCATCCACAGCAATTCTTCCCAAGATTCAGTGTTCAAGGTTCTCTCTGGACTCAAGTCGCAAGTGAGACGGGTTGAATTTGCTCTGCAGACAAGTAGTCCATCAAGCCCTGGTGCTTCTGGCGGACGCGAGGAGGACGCCCGCATCTCGCAGAATCTACGACAGTTTGTCCAAGTTGCAGAGAACTTCCACTCCAGCGCCAGTACCATTGTTAGAGATGGGGCTCGGTCGACTGTCTGGGGAGGAAGTATTATGGGAGACCCTTTAACGGAAGCGCAGACATCAAGGATCGAGAGATGGATACCGCCACCTGTCGCCGAAGAGTCATATCAACCTGGCTCTGAGTCTGACTCTGATAATGAGGCAGAACTGGCTCAAAGAATCCAAGAACTAGCAATCAAAAACGAGACAGATGGAGATCACGCAAAAGCAGAGCAGTTCTACAGAAGTGCCATCGATCACGGCGAAGCAAGTTCGAGACCAACAAGTCATATCACGGCGATGAGAGTACGGCTTGCATATGCATGCATGCGACAACAAAAGTGGACAGAAGCAGAGGAGGTCATCGCTCCGATCGCCTTTGAAAGAAAGATTAACGACATACTGGTGTATCACGCAATGCACGCTTTGGCTCTTACCTACCTCGATGGTTTGAAGCTTGAGGAGGCTGAGCGATACTGTAAGCGGGCTCTTTGGGGGAAAAGGAAGCTTTTGGGCAAGGATCATCTGAGTTGCTGGGAGACATTGACCTTGCTTGTTTCCATCTGCACGGCGAGAAATAAGACAGTTGAGGCAGAAGCCCATCGAAGCTTTATTCCGCAATATTCCATCATTGCGATAGATCCTGAGGGTTTGACTTACCTTGATCGCACTGTCGGGAATACGGGACTATTGGCCAGCTCCAGCGATGGGAGTTCAACTCAACAGCCGCTGCCTCCTGAACAACAATATGTCGACAGTCAACCATACACTCAACCTTACAGTCAACCTTATCCTACGGACCATGGGAAAACGTTGTCCGGCCCATCACCAGCCTCAAGTACTTTCGAGTATCCAAAGACTTTCGGGTCCCAATACATGAGCCCCTCGCCAACGCATACCCAACATAGCACAGGGCAGCAGCACTACCCACCACCTGGACATCAGCTAACAAACACAAACTTCACCCATCACAGCACCACCAACTCAGCACCTAACCTCAATAAGGCACCAACTGAATTTGCGCTGTTAGATGCTTTCGACCCACTCTGGCGTGAGCACTTTGGCGCGGTTCTTAACGATCGTGGATTGTCAGATGAATACATTGAACAAAATCAGCAGTTCATCATAGACTTTTGGAAGGAAAATCAACAGGCGGCCAAACAGCCTTCCCCAGCCTTACAACGACGAGCAGCCCCCCCACCGCCACCTCCTCTTCGAGCGGGACGATCACGTCCCAACGGTGATGGGCAAAACCGTTTCCGAGTTCCTCCACCGCTGCCCTCGGCTGGCGCCATGCCGAAGCCCAAAGTTAAGATATTTGTTTCAATCAACTTCATGCAGTATGGAAACGAGGACACTAGCGTTGCATATGCAGTCCATGGCATTGAGAACCCGATTTCAGAAATGGTCACCACATGGCCCGGCGCACCCACTTACAGTAAATCATCGGCAAGTCATCTCTTGGTCAGTTAGTTCGTGGTTGATCTTTGTCTGACTCTCTTTCAGGTTCCAACAGTACTTTACTATGACCATTATCAAAAGGTCATTGGCTGGGGCCACGACGTCACCAAGGTGCTCGCCCCGGCTGGGATTCCAAAACCAGGTGTTCGAAAGGTTGAATATATTCCTTCATACTTAGCTGCCCAAGCAGGCGTAGCAGGGCCGAACAACCTACCTCCTCTTATACCTGGATTTGACGCCGATAGTATCTCTACTGACTATCTCTATGAGCTCCGGTCAGCTATCCTAGCTGAGCTCAAGCAAAGATTATTCGCTGTGTTTGACGAGAACAAAGACAACATTCATTGGGTTTTTACTCTTCCAGACTCCTGGATGCAAGCTGATAAATCTATTCTGCGACGTGTTATAGAGAGAGCGGGATATCTACGCAATGAATCCGATGCGCGCTTGTCGTTTATGAGCGACGCCGAAGCCTCAGCACATCGGGCTACAATGAGAGGGTACTTCAACCTAGACCCCGGCGATGCATTTATATTTGCAAACTGTGGCAAGGAACTCGTTGAGGTCTCATCTTATCACTTGGTGCAAGAATCCCCTTTTGCTGTGTTAAAGCTCACAGCTGGATCGGTAGACATTCGCGGGTAAGCTTCCCTTCCCTGCAGGTGTTGTTGCATCTAATTTCCTGGCTAATCAAACATTTTATAGACCCTTTAACATAAAATGGAAGTTTTCGAAGCTTGTACGGACCAAGATCAGAACGACAAACCTTCCTGATAATTCCAAAACAGCTGCAAGGATATTTAACAAGTGCGTCGCCGATTTTGAAGACCGAATCATGCCTGACTTTCGGAACAATGGCGAAATCTGGGCTGTTGATGTCGGGATCGAAGCAGAGTATCCCAAAGCAAGTATCAAGGATGGTGAGATGGTTTTCACAAACGAAGAAATCATGTCCTGTTTCCAGTTTGTGACTGGCCACATTATTGACATGCTTTGCCACGAGGTCGATCAAGTTTCTAAGCTGGGCAGGCCTCTCCAGGTATTTCTAACCATCTCGCTTTGATTGAAATACTAACTGACTTTTACCAGGGAATCGTTGTTATCGGGGAGTTTGGTTCGTCCGAGTTCTTAATCAACGAAATCAAGTCTTTATTACCTCAAAGCTTACGATTTAAAATTATCCGACCGATGGATCCCGTATCGGAAGTCGTTGCAGGCGCTGTCAACTTGGAACTGTCTCGATTTCTATCTCGTGGCTACTCACGGAGTTAAGACATAGCCAATCATAAGCTTAATTGATATCTTATCTGATCAAGTGGAACCTGTCGCTTGGGGTAAAGGAACGAATCAAAACCCTTGCTATGACATTTCATCACAATTAGCTCCACTCCACGATCGGCAACCTTTTTCTCTCATTCTCTTCGGCTTCCGACTTCGCAATAAATGCAAATTCCCGCACAAAATGCCTCAAAGACCTCTGTCCCCAGAGTTGTCCGACGAAGCACCCCTTCTCGCGCCGCAACGCGGCCACTCACCACCTCCAACTCCCCCTCCAAAGCCTCCAGTATCATGGGCCTCCCTCCCCAACAAAGGCCAACTCGCCGTCATCCTGCTCGCTCGCCTGGCAGAACCACTAAGCGAGCGCTCTCTAGCATCGTATCTCTTCTATCAACTGCAATGGCTCAACCCCGACCTTGATCCATCAGAGATTCCGAAACAGATGGGCTACATCACCGCCGTGTTTGCAGCTGCACAATGTCTCACTTCCATGTGGTGGGGTCGTGCTGCTGATCATCCTCGACTGGGTCGCAAGCGTGTCTTGATGATTGGACTTAGCGGTTCGGCTATGTCGGTGTTGGGAATGGGATTCTCAAGATCTTTATCTGCTGCCTTCTTCTTTCGGTTCTGCGCTGGTGCGCTGAATGGAAATGTTGGTGTTTTAAGAACAATGGTGTCTGAAGTGGTTCCTGAAAAGCGGTATGCGCAAACTCCTCTATGCGATTGATCTATAACTAATTTATGGTATAAAGTCACAAAACAAGAGCATTTCTCCTACTACCCATGTGTTTCAACGTCGGCGTTATTATTGGACCTCTCTTGACAGGATTCCTCGCCGATCCTGTACATACTCTCCCCGACATATTCGGCCCAGGCTCCTTTTTGGGTGGCAGCAAGGGTGTTCAATGGCTTCAAACATTCCCTTACGCGCTTCCGAACCTTTTCTGCTTCTCCATCTTGACTTCGGCTTTCTTTCTAGTCATTCTGGGACTCGATGAGACGCACCCTAGCCTTCGTCATCAACCTGATGCTGGTCGGAGGCTTGGAAAGCTCTTGTTGCGCATCGTCCTTCGAAGAAAGACGGCAAGCGATTTATATGAGCCTATCAGGATTCAGGACTCGTCTGAGCCCCTTGTGAATGACCATTCCGACCAGGAACTCGGGGAGCGATCAGCAAAGCCGTACAGCAAAACTCGCCCTCCATTCCGAGACGTGTTGACCCGAAATGTTTGCCTAAACATGTTGCAGCGTTTCCTACAATCTCTCCACGTTTCAGCATTCAACTCAATATTGTTTAGTCTTCTTCCTACTCCGAAAGCAGATGGTGCAAACTTCCATCTGCCCTTCCGCTTCGCCGGTGGCCTTGGACTCTCGAGCGAGAAAATGGGACTGGCCAACACTATCATCGGCACGATTGGAATACCTCTCCAACTATTCGTCTACCCCAGACTTATCGGCAGACTGGGCGTAAAGGACTCATACAGTGCCTTTTTACCACTTAGTATTGTGGCCTATTTCTTGCTGCCGTACCTGGTTCTCCTGCCGGACAACAGTGCGCTGGTCTGGACTTGTCTATCTACAGTACTAAGTCTTCAGGTTTTGTCCCGAACATTCGTCAACCCAGCAACTATGATGCTAGTCAACGACTCAGCTCCGAGCCCAAGCCTACTAGGCACGGTACATGGTTTGGCATCGAGTGTTTCCAGTGCTGCTCGTATCATGGGGCCGACTGTTGGCGGAACGATGCTTGGGTGGGGTCTTGCTCATAATATTGTTGGGCTGCCGTTATGGGTGTTGACCATTTTGGCATCTGCAAACTGGGTTATTCTCTGGTGGATTGACGATGTAAATATGTCTGATTGATCTAGTCAATGCATACTTTCAACAAGCAAACCTGTCTTGTCGTTCACCAAAGGTAAGGCGAAGAAGGGTTATTCGTCACTAATCTGGCTATTCTGTGTGGAAGATTAGCTTCGTCTGGTTTTTCACAGATGTTCTGTACCATGTCGGGCCATTGGCCAGTTCCGTACATGTATATACTCATTCAAAGCTTTCACATGTTTTATCCTCCAGGCCGACTCCCTAGGACACTCATAATTCAGCTAAGTCATGTAAAAACTACCCCAAGGGAGCAGGGTCAAGGGAGTGGGCCCAAAAGCTCATCCTTGGTTTGCTTATTCTGAAAACATTCAACATATCTCTATCGCGATTATGTTGGTTCATTTGAGCCTCGACCTGTGCTTGTTTCAGCCATGTCCTATCGATTAGGCCAATTTCTCTCGATACTTCGTAGCAATACTTAACTAAAGACATCTAAACCATTACTACAACTGAATCCTATCTTAGCCTTGCTTTTATGCTGTTTAACCAATACCCTCTACTTGTTCTCGTTGCCTGTTCTTCACGCACCCCGGCGCGTACCACCACTATCTATATCAAGCTGGTGAAAAGAACTGTGTCTGCTCTCGTATTCAACCCCAAACCTTTGCGGAAATGTCATGAAGTGACGATAGGAAGCCAGGGCTAGGGTAACCAGATTTCTTTCAGCCGACAAAGATACTCCGTAGTTATATATATTTCAGGGCAGGAAAGGTTGTATTTCTTGCTGATTAACTTCCTAACTATTTATACAAGGTTTGTGTTACTGATGTTAGCTAGGTCAGGTGATCTGGATAAGAGAGTTTACGCAAATTAGACATAATATTAGTCTATCCTACGAGCGGCAACTGCAGGACATAGGAGACTGGAATCGAAAGTATATTTCTATTTATTTAATACTAGATTAAAAAATACAGATAATTGGCCATGCAACTACCCAAGAACAAGAACGATAAGAAGAATCTTTATACGCCAATAAGTGTTCGAATCCACAAGGCTGTAAACCAAGACAATTTAGCCTTGTAGACATCTCATACTTTAAAGATTACCGTTGTTAGCGATGAGGCCAGTTGTACCCTCGACATTGTTCTGGACCGAGGCACCAGTCTTGGATGCAAGGTTCTTCATAATTTCGACAACCTGATCCGCCTGGGTGACGTTTCGTCGGGCCATAAGATAGGCAGCGAGACCGGCGACATGAGGAGAAGCTGTGGAGAACTTGTTAGCACTCAGGTGGAAATCAAGAGGCAGGAATAGCCTTACCCATGCTAGTGCCGCTCATATAGGCAGTGTCACTGTCGGATTGGATACCAACACTGAGAATGTCGACACCGGGAGCATAGATATCAACCGCCTGGCCAAAGTTGGAGAAGTAAGCCCTGGAATCGTTGGTCGCGTCAATGGCTCCAACGGTAATGGCATTGGGTGCAGAAGCGGGAGACACGTTGGAGGCATCTTGCTGCACCGGTATCAGTACGGTCAATCCAGTGGTGCCCTGTGTGTACTTACAGCGTCATTGCCAGCAGCGACGACTGGGACGATATTGGCGTTTCGAAGGGCCTCGATCGCGCGGTTGACAGCTTCGGAGTACTCTCCGCCAACTGACATGTTCACGACGGCTCTGCCCTGTTTACCCTTCTTCTGAGTATCTTCAATAGCGAACTGCATTCCTCTGAGAATGCCTGAGTTAGGGCCCTTTCCTTCCCCGTTGAGGACTTTAACAGCAACGAGGTCGACCTTCTTAGCAACTCCGAAGGTAGAGCCGCCAATGGTGCCGGCAACATGACTTCCGTGACCATTTTGATCCTCGTTCTAATCTGCATGTAAGCATATGGCAATATCTTCATTGATGGCTACTTACGACTTGATCAATGAAATTGGCGCCCCAGGTAGCACGTCCTCCAAACTCACTGTGAGTGATCTTGATACCAGTATCAATCACATAGACAGTAATTCCTCTGCCGGCCGAGTTGTCAAAGACGTATTCGCTCGCGCCAGCTTGTGCGTGAGAGATGCGCGCGAGGCCATCAGGCGCATTCGCCTGCCGACTGGTGGCATGAATGCTGACCGTGGTATCGGCCTCAACATAAGCCACTTCATCGTTATTGAAGATGTCCTTGATCATATCATCATCAGCCGCGAGGGAGGTAGCACGCCATTTGTTGATCTTGAAGCTGTCAAAGTCGGTGGGCAGCCAGTTGCCATCGAGGCCACGCTTTCCGATGTTGCGCTTCTTCATCGCGGAAATGAATGACTCCTCCTTGGCAGTAATGGCGTCATCATCAAAGGTGTTGTTGTAAACGACAATGTAGCGGTTGGGGATGATGTTGCTGGCATGAGGGTTCGAGATCGGAAGGTGATCGAAGCGCGGAATGACTTCGGTATGGAAGTCGCCCTTATCCAAAGGAGCAGCGGCCACAAAGGGCACTGCTAAGAGAAGACGGGCGAAAACAGATGCCAAAGGAGCCATTGTGAAAGATCTTGTAGTAAAAGAAAATGAGAATTAGGTCCAGCAGTTTCTCAAGAAGAAAAAAACAGAGTAGTATAAACGAATGAGTGAAAGAATGAAGATAAAAGAGTGGAACGGTTTCTTCCGGAGTTCACCGTAAAAAAAGAAGTAAATGGCAAAGAACGAATGAGTTGTCGAAGCAATGATGGCATCCGAGTCGCATAGACTTATATACCTTCGAGTTTGAAGCAGAGACCTAAACACAAGCAGTTAGTCATGACTAAGTGGGAATAACAATATCTAATTAAGTCAGGAGGGTCTAGTGTCATGCTTAGGGTCCGTCTCAGGGCAATGAAACTGCTGTTGGCGACATATCATATCCACCTGCCTCCATGGGAAAGGTTGGCAATTCTTAGCCTTTGCAGTGTATTGGGGTTTAGTCAACCACAAATCAATCTGAAACGGTTGAGAATGAGAACTAAAATGAATGATATGCGAAATTCCTGCAGGTGCGGCACGTTTGTGAGCGTCCCGGAATCTTGATTTACCATTTTCTCTTTCCACCAACTATTGGTACGCACGTTTTTCTCAACCCAGGAAAACGATGAATTTCCTCAGAAGATAGTGGCAAACTTCTCTGGGGGTAGTAAGCAAAGCCACAATATTCTCTCATAAAGTGGCTGTTAGGTCTTCAAGGCTCCAGGGAAGTCTGACAGGCACAATGGCTGTCGGAACCCGAATATTTACAAGGATCTGACAGATGACAGACCATCAAAATGGCTTCATTATTAGGTCTCGACTATATGATCGACAGCCCCAAGCTTCCTATTCCCGGCTACTGCCGTTAATCCCTGCCTTAGTCCAATAGCTGGAACAGCGGACTGGCTTTAATTAATTGTCAAGTTGTAGCATTAGGGTGATAGTCGCCTCGGTCGGAGCCTAACCTGCTTTTGTCCACATTCCCGATCAGATAAATCCTCCTTTTCCAGCGCTAAGAAACCTGAAACCCCAATCAATTTCAAACCACCGCTAGTCAAGTCATCTGATCCGTGTGACTTATCAATCTGGGCTTGACTGTCTTTTTCTCTTTGTTTTTTTCTTTACAAGAATTAAGATTATGGGAGCGAAGGTTAGGACCTGCGGGCAGATCAAAGGAAAAGGGGCTTAATACTGAGGTTGCGAACTTCTGTAGCTCCTGACGAGAGGTACTTAAGGTATAGCTTCGTCACAACCGCATTTGCCGATACAGAATAAGGCTAGACGCTGTGTACATATAAAACTCGCAAAAGCCCACTCTGTAGTCAAGCCGAAATTACCAAGTTATGGCAAGTGAAATAACGGCGTTTGAAAGGGAGAAACGAAGCAAGCCACATTGTGTCAAGCCCAACATCCTACAAGGCCCACGCTTTTGTTTAATTAGAAGCAAAGAGCAATTTTAGGACATCGAGGTAGAAGTACGTCGGCCTTATCCCGATAGAAGGAACGCTGGGTAAATGTTAAGGGAAGTTATAAGAAGTTACTTTGGACAGATCGAAGTGACGGACTTATAATACGGAGTATATAATAAATAATATATATAATATACATAATAAGCTTAATAGATAAGTATATATTATAGAAACCTTAAACCCAAGAAGTAGAAATTAATAGAAAAGCATAATTAAGTTGCAAATTAATTAAAACTAATTGCCTTATTTTTCTTTAGATATTACAATAACTATATAATAGATTTTTGCATTATGCTCTATCTTACTCTACTTTCTATAGTACTTTTCCTTTAATTATGCTAATTTCTTAATTGTATTTTCTTAATAATGTGCTTTTTACCTATTTGTTACTATTTAGCTAATTAATTATATTTCTTACTTTTCTTGTTATTCTAATTTTTTCTTTTTATACTAAGTGCTGCCTGCTTAAACGGCCAGGCCGGTTCGAACTATTATACTATAAGATAAATATTAATAAGCAATTAGGTTCTCAGCAGTAGTCACCATAGTATAGTATTTAATTACGGGGACTCTTGAGTATATCAAGTCCCTTGAGACATGCAGTCTTAGTTTTACAGCTAAACTCGCCATAATATAATAACTAAAAGCTGCCCTGGACTAGTTACGATAATGCGCATGATTACGAGATAGTACGAGAGGAATAATATAATCATTTCATACCTGAATCTTCACTAAAAGTTCCATCCTAAATATAAGCTGGGTCCCTCAAACCTGGCAATCGGCGCCGCTCAGTCCAGCTAGTAGTACTTCATCACACGATTTACTCTGTCTAAACTAGCCCGACCAAAAAGTGAGGAGCCGGAATGGCACAGTCTGCTCCGTAGAGGAAGTGGGCAGGAAGAATAAATAGGGTGCCCAAACAGACAAGGTCTGTAGGCAGGCAGAACACCTTGGTTCGTTCTGTGGGGAAATTCGGGATGCGACCACCGAGCTGCTGGTTTTTGGTATACCCAAAGAGAGCAGCACCAACAACCTGATTCTGAACAGCACCATCAAGCTGGGAGAGTGCGTATCCAATGACAACAGAGCCCTGGCTATGGTAATTATAAGGGTTAGCATGGCAACAGTAGAGGTGCAAAATACTACGAACCTGTAACCAGCAGTAACAACAGGTGTACCGGGGCATTTGTCATGACTCATTTGGAAGAGCCGTTTAGCTTCGTTGATTGAGGCGGGGTTGGTTCCGTCAGGGAGGAAGTTAGATGGAAGGTCAGCTTTGTAAGGCCCGCCAACACCTTGCACCCAGATGTCAGGGATAGCAGCCTGCATGGCTTCGACGAGAATTGGCCCGGCGGTAATTCCCTGTGTACCGGGTTAGCTTTTGAAGACAGCTCTTGCGTGTGGGAGTGACAAACAAGGTTCCCCGGCTCAGTACTGCCACGGGCATAAATCAGGATCGCCTTGGGACACTTGGAAGAGTCTCCATTCTCGAGGTCGGTACGGGTGAGTAACCCTTGAGCCTCGAGTTGCTTGACATCATCTCTATTGGCCAGAGCAGTTTCCCGGTCTGACAAGGTAGGCATAGCGCTAGCCCCAATGGCCAAGAGGAAACAGACGATCTTAGGAGTATACATGTTGAAGCACGAGTCTTGAATGGGAAAGAATGATGGTAAAGGCTTTGAGATTCCTGTTTGGCTCACTCAGGTGAAGGCAGAGAACTGAAGAATTGATCGTGGATATTCAGCTTTGAAGTTTGGAGGGAATTGTTCGCTTTTTAACAACAATTGTTCACATCCACACTCTGTCACGAGCTTCAGTATGTTGGCAACTATAACGAGTATCCGAAACATGGGGTGCATTCGACTTTCCGTTTCTCGATTAGCTTTCTAGTATGAAGTTTGACACAAGACCGGTTATCCGGAATTCACATGGACAATGGCTGCTATGCGACTTCAAGCAACTGAGAAGTGGCTTTCTTGAACAGCTTCGCTGTACACACCTTGATATATCAGCATTCACACTTGTAGACCGAGGATCTCTATAACTATTTGCAGAATCCATTCCATCCAGTCTATTCTCCATAACATGCTACGAGAGCTCATTGATACTCGGATTTAATACTTCGAAGCCTTTCTATACAATTGCCCTTGTCTCAACCTTTCATCAAAGGTAAAGGTTCAGGTTCAAACCACGGCATTTAGGCGCATCGGACTTTCTCCAAATACCGACAACCCTCCATGCTCTTGTCGGCTTGCAGGATGGGGAAAGACTTTGATTAATCTAAGACATGGCGCATACCCCAGACTGCAAGAACATACACTTTAAGCTCAAGTCCAATCAATAAGTGGAGAAGCCGAGGAGTAAAAACACATTTCGACGTCGAACGCAGGCTCAGATGCAGGTTCAAAATGTGGAGTGTGGGGTAAGCAGCTTGCTATCCAGCCTCTGATTCCAAGCTGGGCCTGGGCCTGTGATATAAATTATTCAAGCTAGCATAGGACACTGCATAAGTTCAGTTAGTATTGCCTCGGCCAAAATCTGCAATTTGGTGCAGTGGTCGAAAGAGCATCTCCAGGGAGATGCTACAGCATAGTTGAAAGTCAAAGGACATGTGAAGCTTACTTCGCGTTTAATAGTCTTGTGCCTGACGTTAGTAGACATACATTCCACACAGTCATGCTAATCACTCGGAACTTGGGCTCTCTAGTTATACCCTATGCAGTCTCCCATTCGCATCTGTGGATTCACAAAGGCCTATCAATGGATTGTAAAAGAATGAAGAAACAGATAGTTATTATTAAGTGTACATGGAGTTATACAAACCCTTACTATCTATTCCCGAGCCCCTGTTGACGGACTAAGCCTTGAGCAGATTATCGACCTCCTTTGTGATATCTCTCAGGGGAAAAGATGACCTCTTGCCAGTAGTACCATTGACAGCATCTCCGAAGAACTCAGTAACAGCATAGATACTATCCGCGATCTGCACAGACGCGACCGTAAATCCGCCCTGATTAACGAAAGGGCCGGGGATAGTTCCAAGATTCTCTGCAGATGTCCACTTTCCATTGCTAGATCGCAGCACGACGGTACCGTTGTTGTTGTCACTGACCAAAAGGACGGTGCCAGCATAGAGTTGAGGCAAATGTACCCCGTCCAGATCATGACCAATAATAGGCTTATTATCAGAACTGTTTCCTTGTGACAGCGGAATGTGAACAGGCTTTCCCTTGGAAGCCTTGATGTCGAAGCGGTACAGCTGGCCATCCGTGTTATCGGCAACAAGTAGCGTATCATCCTTGCGGGCCATTCCAGTGAAGCCATGAATGGAATGATTGGCCGGTTCAACAAGGTACCACGGAATTGCCGAATTGCCATCAGCGCTAACCTTGATCAGGCTGCTGGGGTAAGTTCCGAGAACGAATGTATTGCCGGCGTCGTCGGATTCGCTATCTTGGTAGCCGCTGTATACGCCCGCGGTCACATTGGTCAGGTTTGCTCGCCATAGAAGGCTGTTGTCTCGCAGGTCAAACTTGACGAGGAAGTTGTCTCCCTCAACATTCTGGCCACCGGTATCGAAAGCTGCGCCGGCATCGATGATGACAGATAGTCGGTCCAGAGCGTCAACGCGGACTCCACTAGCATGGAGTAAAGGATCGCCGCTGAGCCCGGGAGCTTCGAAGGTATGAACTACCTCATTGCGGTAAGGGTCCCAAGCGACAGCTGTTGCGTTGTACAAGACACTTGAATGGATGTTAGAATCTTGTAGTTGGGTGCTGATGTAAGCGTTGAAATCTACTGACCTAGAGTATACAAGGCAACGGCGGGTGTCGAATTCAACATTCTCGGGGTACAACTGATAAGCCTCAATTGTTTTGTTCCCAGAGAAGGGTGCGCAGGTAAAAGGCCGAGGAATATGACTTGCGAGGCCAGCTTGCGCAGCCAAGGCGAGCAATCCCGTTTTGGCAATCATGGTGAGTTTTGGTTGTCGGTGGTTTTATGTTGTTTGGTTGTAATGCTGAACTGGAGGTAGAAATGTAATGGAACTTGATGGCCAAATGTAATCCAAGATGGACTCCGTGCAGATAACTTATACCTTCAAAGATGCAGGGACCATGTACCTGATTACGACGATGCAATTAAAAACTAACTTCGCTGGAGTTTATTTCATCATGCATTGGGCTATGCTACAGACTAGGTTTTCAGTTCAATGACAAAGAGATACGGTGGGATTCTCATGTAATCAAGAAGAGTAAGGCTGCAACACGACGTTTTAATCGGGGCGAATGGAAATAAGCTACAAATGCCCCGCCGAGTGGGATGCTGTCGACTGAGGTGGGATGTAGAGCCTTCCTAACTAGGAAGGTAGACGCATTGAACTTTAATATATTTTCAACTTTAAATAATTGTTATCCCATTCTTCATCCCACTTAACATCCCGCTCGGCAAGGTGCTCTTCCTGCCGCACTCTACGCACATGCTCAGGTTAACTATAATCAGTATCCGGCTGTTCTTGCTAAGACTGTTATTCTCGTCGGCCAGCTTCAAGCACTGGTTTTGGGAGCATCCAATCGGCATCGACAACGCGCCATCTCAACTAAATATTTACCCGAAAACCCTCTGCCTGATTGAAATCATCACTTGCATGCTTCAGCCTACTGCAGACATACTTCCTGTCCAGCCTACAAGTTCACAGCTTATACCCAGCCCTACTAAAGCTGTAGCCCAAGTCAGTGTAAGTTCACTTCTTCTGTCTTCCCTTTGTAAGTCAGCCTCCATCTCACGTTTCATCTACGACAGTGCATTTCGCTATTTCCTCAAGCTAATGAAGAATTAGTTCTCTTCCAATCCCGGTTCCTTGACATTGATAGTCTTAAACTCAACGGTTTCCTTGCCCTTTCTAGTTTTGGGTAAGCTCGTAGCACCATTTGATTTACCACCAGCACTTTCAATGTTTTGATCTGCATCTCCCAGTACTGGCTCGGAATCAAACTCTGAAGGAGAATCTTGTCTAGGCTTAGGGTCTTCGATACTGTAACCCTATGGTTTCTCTTTCTGATGATTCGTTAGCTTCCACTGTCTGTCTTCTTCTTGATTTTGAATATAGTCATCCCGAGTGACAGTAGGACAAGGAACTTCTTATCAACTTCTTCCCCTCGTTAGTATAGGTCCAGTCTCAGCTAACAAGTCGTCATTCTTGCTAAACGCATGATCACTTACTTGTTCTTAAACCCTCTTATCAAGCTTTAGTTCCACTGCTTCATCCTTCTTCATCCTAGTAGCTAACTGGATTGGCACTGTCTCCAGTTTGAAAGGTGGGTTTAAATCGCTTGAATTCCAAGGTTGTTGATGACTCCCATGTGATTTTACCCCCGTGAGTTATGTCTGAACTTTTCGAGTAGAAAAATGCGAATCTCTGGCTGATTCTGAAGAAATTCATCCCAATGTCTTGAAGACCTGTGCAATTTGATTGGATTGGCGAAGTGCTGTATGACAAAGTTCACATAGAACTCCTCAATTTTGAACCCGACGAGGTATTCCCGCAAACATACCCTACACCATCGCAGGCCACAGCCTTGCTAAACAATGTAGTTATGTGTTGTGCACAAAGACGGCTTATGGCGTAGTTTTTGAACTCGCTGCAAAGAAGCTTGTCGCCAAGAACCCAACATTTTATATCAAGATTGGAATTTGATGCCAATGAGAAAACATCATAGCTTCCGCAATACATCCACTGCACAAATAGGCCAAACACGCTGGGATTATGTTCAAGGATCTCGATTCGCGCATCGCGGGATCCCTGAGAATGGAATAAGTAGGCTGCTTTCAAATGGGGCGAGTAATGTGAGATTAAATGTATAGGGAGAGACCGTGTCCCAGATTCCCTTGATGATGTCGATTTGCCAACATGAATTTCGATCACACTCCCTCGTAGTCTTTCTGGATTAGTACTACTTCGTTACCTGTCAAACAGCGAACATACAAATCTAATTTCTTGCTGTCGACTGTTGGACTTTTTTAGAAAGTCCCACATCAGGCACGACGAAACACTGGTTATTCGTGCTTGCAAGGAGACTAGCTTTGCCACTGTTATAGTCTTCCAGTCTGTGTTCGTCGAGGCTGGAAGCTTGCACTCTTCTCTAAAAGTAAAAGTCTGGTATTAAATAGAATGGCCACTTTCGCGTTCTTGGAAAAGAGGTATTGGCATTATGTTGTCTCATTAACCAGGAGTCGATATTGTTCTGTCATTCAGTATTAATCAGCTTGCGACTTTAATGCTGTTGTGGTTAGGATTCATTGTGGGAAAGATAGTGGGAAACCTACGCACGCACGTCAAGTACCAGCGAGATCAAGTATTAGCATTGAAGAGGCATATTTAGACTCTTTGGCTGAGATGCTACGCTGTGAGGGTCCAGAGGGGGGAAAGTCGTATGAATGTCCTGTCTTGCCTAGAAAGTGGTTGAAACATGTGATCCGGGAGGGGTAAGTTCACAGAGGGCACCAATAACAAGTAAAAGGTAAGTTATGGCCTAAGGCTAACAAAGTTACAATTACTAACTAGAAAGAGAACTACGTGTAATAAATTAACCTTCGTAGCCTAACTAATTAGAAAATCTAGCGTATTAAAAAGCTAAAACTGTTTTCTTTTCAGAGAGATTACTTTTGCAGTAAGATTAATAGTTCCCTGTATAAATACGAGATTAATAATTTAACTGCCGGCAAAACCTTGCCTCCGATCCATGGTTTTCAGTGAGCAACCAATAGGAACAGAATGGCCGCTTCGGCTCCAAATTAACAAGGATAAAGTACATACTGTGGGCCTCCGTGCTCGGCGCCGACGCTGACGCTGACGCAACTTCCGATGCTACCTTGTTACCTTCCGAATATCTGCATGAACTGGCTCGGAATGGAGATTTTACTCTGAAGGATGTAGAAGTGAACCAATGTTAGTTATCGGGGCTAGTTAATGCCGAGCCGTAATGAACGGGAAGGATATGGTAGACCCCCAAAAGAAGGTGCAGATTAATATATCTACTCAATATATCACCTTCTTGGAAAATGTGACTTGTTGTGTTTCTTATCTATATTCATCCTGAGCCAAACACAAAGTCAGCGCCCATTTATTAAAACCTGACTTTGAAACATCCAAGCACCATGACACTCTACAATGGCTCGAACGGCGCACCGAATGGCACCAGTGATGTTGGCAATAGCCATCATGGAGCTCACAACGGTACTAATGGCTTTCACGACGCTTCTAACGGCGATCACAATGGCGCTACCAATGGCACTACCAATGGTTCTTCCAATGGCAGCCAAGAGTATGTACAACTCCCTCAAGTAGGTTCCTCCGAAGACGGGGACCCATCATCAGCAATTGCCATTATTGGTGTCTCTGGTAGATTCCCTGGCGATGGCACAACACCTCGACATCTTTGGGATATTGTCAAGGAGGGAAGAAATGCTCTTTCTGATGTGCCCGAGAGCCGCTTCAACATCAATGGATTCTATCATCCTGATGGTGGCCGAGCTGGTACCCTCAACACCACGCAGGGTTACTTTCTCAAGCACGGTGTTGATCGGTTCGATGCTGGTTTCTTCTCCATCACCCCGGAAGAAGCGAGGGGAATGGATCCTACTCAGAGAATGCTGCTCGAGCTGGCATACGAGGGCCTTGAAAATGGTATGTTGACCATTGCGATCTATGGGTATTTTGAGGCTGACACTTTATAGCGGGTCTGAAGATTGACCAGGTCACCGACCAACACATGTCGTGCTATGTAGGAGCATGCCAACACGACTATTGGGACCTTCAGGCCTATGACATGGATAGCGCGCCAAAGTACACTGCCACTGGCACAGGCCCGGCGCTTCTGTCAAATCGTATTTCGTGGTTCTTCAATCTGAAGGGTCCCAGTATCACCATCGATACTGCCTGTTCTTCCTCATTGACTGCCTTGCATCTTGCAAGCCAGAGCATCCGAAATGGCGAGAGTGACTCGGTCAGACTTCTTTCTTAGACCCACGACCACTGCTAACTTTGACAGGCCCTCGTCGGAGGTTTAGGCCTTCATCTGCTCCCAAACTTCGGTGTCTTTATGTCTTCCATGTCATTTCTCAGCGCTGACAACAAGTGCCACTCTTTTGATGCCTCTGCAAACGGATACGCTCGCGCAGAGGGCGGAGGCTTTGTCGTCCTGAAGCGACTCGATAAGGCCCTTGAGGATGGCGACACTATTCGAGCTGTCATCCGAAGTACCGGTAGCAACCAAGACGGCCGAACCTTGGGCATCACCCAACCATCAGCCTCTCGCCAAGAGGAGCTTATCCGTGCGACCTATGCTTCGGCTGGTCTGAGCTTTGACAAGACCAACTTCTTCGAGGCCCACGGAACTGGAACTAAGGTTGGTGATCCTATCGAGTGCTCAGTCATCGGTTCTGTTTTTGGCAAGACTCGACAAAGTCCTGTATACGTGGGCTCTGTGAAGAGTAACATCGGACACTTGGAGGGTGCAAGTGGCCTTGCTGGCCTTGTCAAGACTATTTACAGTCTTGAAAGTGGGTTGATTGCGCCAACTTACGGTCTCGAGAACATCAATCCAAAAATCAAGCTCGACGAGTGGAAGATCAACATCCCCACATCGACTATGAAGTGGCCTCCTGGACTGAGACGTGCAAGCATCAACAGCTTCGGTTATGGTGGAGCCAACGCTCATGCGGTGCTGGACGACGCCTATCACTTTCTCAAGACGCACAACCTAAATGGTCACCACAACACCAAGATCGAGGGAGTCTCCGCCAAGTCCTTGACTCAGAATGGATCACAACAGGACGAGAGGGACAAGGCCATCAACAAGTCGCTCCTATTTCTCCTCTCTTCTCACGAAGAGTCTGGTATCTCTCGACTCAGTCAAACCTTGCAAGCACATCTCGCCGAGTCTACGACCCAAGAGATCCCAGAGAAGGAGTATCTCCATCGTCTAGCCTACACACTCTCAGAGAAGAGGTCAGCCCTTCCTTGGAAAACCTATGCTGTAGCTTCCACCATTGAAGAGCTACAACAAGCCCTTGATGGTACACCGTCCAAAGCAGTGCGAGTCCCAAGATCGCAGGCTTTGACTTTCATCTTCACTGGCCAGGGTGCTCAATGGTATGCCATGGGTAGATCTCTTCAGAAGTATCCAGTCTTTCAGCAATCTCTTCAAACATCGAGTCAGCATCTCAAGGAATTCGGTAGCACTTGGGATCTCGTTGAGGAACTGAACCGCGATGCGAAAGAGTCCATCATTGATCAGCCTTTTATCAGTCAACCAGCCTGTACCGCTCTGCAACTCGCTATCATCGATCTTCTGGCCAGCTGGAATATCCACCCTCAGGTCACGATCGGGCACTCTAGTGGTGAGATCGCAGCAGCCTACGCCAAGGGAGCCTTTGACAAAGAGGCTGCCATGAGAATTGCCTACTTCCGAGGACTTCTCACTGGCAAAATCACCAAGACAGGTTCAATGGCCGCCGTTGGACTTGGACCTGGCCCTGTGAGTGATTATATCAGCCGAGTGACTGCAGGCAAGATTGTCATTGCTTGTATCAACAGCCCGGCCAGTGTCACTCTTTCGGGTGATGTTGAGGGTATTGATGAGGTTCTCAAACTCTTGCAAGCCGACGATGTCTTTGCCAGAAAGCTCCGTGTCACCACTGCCTACCACTCCCATCACATGAAGCAGATCTCTGAAGAGTATCTTGACTCTCTTGCAGGCAAGTGGGAGCTCAAGCCAGGGAACCCCAAAGTTCGCATGTTCTCCTCAGTCTCAGCCAAGGCCATCGATGGCACGGAGCTTGGGGCCTCGTACTGGGTCGCCAACCTTGTAAGCCCTGTCAACTTC
Organism: Fusarium sp. NRRL 53497; assembly: GCA_013184445.1. NCBI lineage: Eukaryota > Fungi > Ascomycota > Sordariomycetes > Hypocreales > Nectriaceae > Fusarium > Fusarium sp. NRRL 53497. The sequence continues at coordinate 239,335 of JABCJZ010000110.1, forward strand.
TCAGGTGCTGTTACTGCTGCCGCAAAGTCTGGGGCTCTCGGTAAGCGCAAAGCTTCTGGAAAGAAGGGAAGTGCCGATGCCATGGTTGAGATTGGTCCTCATGCTGCTCTTCAAGGCCCGCTGAAGCAGATCCTTGATAGTATCAGTGACAAAGGGGCTGCTCCCAAGTACTTTGCGGCCATCAAGAGAAACCAAGATGCTATCCAAACTACTCTGGAAGTGGTTGGAGAGTTGCTTGTTCTTGGCCATGCCGTCAATGTGCCATTAGCAAATGCTTACGCTGATGCTGATGCTGATGCTGAAGGTGGCATCTCTGCACTTGTGGATCTCCCTCCATATGCCTGGAACACGTCCAACAGCTATTGGCATGAGTCAGCTGCTGTCTCCGCCTACAAGAACAGAGACCATCCTCGCCTCGAATTGCTCGGTGTAAGAGATGAACGCTCAACCAAGGCGGAACCAGCTTGGCACAACTATCTCCGCATCTCAGAGCAGCCATGGATCGAGCACCATCAGTTCCAGAACACCAACATTTATCCCATGGCTGGTATGATTGTCATGGCTATTGAGGGTTTGCGTCAGGTTGAGACACGTACTGATGTCTCGGGTTATCACATCCGCGACGTCAACATCGGAAGTGCTCTTGTTGTTCCTCTTGATCAGACAGTTGAGACAAGGCTCCAGCTCGCTCCTTGGCGATCTGGACCAAACGTGACTTGGTCGCACTGGACCGAGTTTACAGTCTCCAGTCGTAATGAAGGTGGTTCATGGACGACTAACTGCACTGGTCTCATTACCCCCTCTTATAAACACGAAGCCAACGCCACGTTTATGGATGAGGAGGCTGCAGGTAACTCTCAGCTGAATCAAATTTACCAAGAGACTCTACAAGCCGGTCTTCCTAGCATCGACCCGAGTGTCTTCTACACCAAGTTGGATGAGTCAGGCTTCAGTCTTGGACCAGCATTCCACGGAGTCAAAGAGCTCAATATGTTCGATCACAAGTCTCACTTTTCTATGGAGGTCTTGGATACCGCGCAATTCTATCCCAAGAAGTGGGAGCCTGCTCATCTCATCCATCCTGCCGTTCTCGACGTGTTCGTTCACCTCTTGATTTCCAGCACAGGCGACGCAGCCGAGGTCAAAGCAAGAGTTCCAGTTACAGCTGCCTCGCTGTATATCTCAGCAGACTTCGATTCTACCAGTGGCACCAAGTACCGTGGCTTCAGCACTTCAAAGAAGCACGGCGCCACCAACATGTTGAGCGATGTTATTGCATTTGGCGATGACGGAACCAAGCCTCTGATCGCTCTCCGCGGGTGTAAGACTGTACCTCTTCGGGGTGCATCTGAGTCTTCCTCATCTGATGGTCAATCTCTGGGGCATGTTCCAGTTGTTCCCCACAAGGTGCCAGACGTTGAGATTTCTGACTCTGCGGCACTTGCACAACTTCTTAAAGGCACCGACTTGGCCTCCAAGCTTGGCACTTACTTGGCCCTACTCACACAGAAGCGGTCAGGTTTGGCTGTACTCGAGTATACCTCATCAACATCGTTCACTTTGGTTGACGCACTCAGCTCTTTAAAGGACGATGATAAGCTTGAAGGCAGTATCGGATCTGTTGTTCTAGCCAGTCCTTTGGATGGACCAACCAGCGAAGATGTGTTGTCTCCCGAGACATGGGGAAGTAAGATCCAGTACCAGAAGCTTGATCTTTCTCAAGAACCAAGTTCGCAGGGTTTTGATCACGAATCGCATGACGTTATTTTCTTCGACACTACAACAGAGCAACAGGACGATCCCTCAGTTATCTTGAAGAATATCAAGAAGATCTTAAAGCCGTGAGTTGCCTTCCCAAAAATTCTTCTTACTGCTACTGATGTACTAACACGTCGCTAGGTCGGGAGTTTTGTTGATGGCAAGCCACTCTACTGCCCCTCATGCCAGCCTTATCTCGGCCGGGTTCAGTTGGTCCATTGTGCCCGTTTCCAGCTCTTCAGATCTTGTCATTGCACGACCAAAGCATGATACCGAGCCCTCGGCTAGGAAAGTTCTTATTGTCACGCCGTCTACCCCATCCGAAGGTTTGAGTCAACTTGTGAAACAGGCCGAGCAAGAATTAGTATCACGAGGTTACGGAGTTGTCAAGGCAGATTTTGACAACATCCCCGAGCAGAACGCTCCGCCCTTGACACTTTCAACGCTTGATGTTGATGCTCCATTCCTCGAGAGTCTTGACCAGGATGCTTTTGCCAAGCTTCGTTCCCTTTTCCTCAACTCTCGTGGAACCTTGTGGTTGACTCTCGACAATGCTTCAGGAGGCCTCGTTAACGGTCTTGGGCGCACTATCAGGGCTGAGCACCCCGAAATCTCATTTACGACTCTTGGTTTTGACCCATCCACGGCTCTTGATGCGGCAGTCAATCTCAAGGCAATCTCACACATTGTAGAGAATATGTCCAGGAAGACCTTTGGAGAAACGTCGGACTCGGAGTATGTCGTTCGGGATGGACATGTCCTTGTCGAGCGCCTCGTGCCGCATCCTGACCTCAAGGCTCTTCTCGATTCATCCAAGTCAGGAAGCTACCTCTCTGCAGTTAGGATGCCTCTGAAGCAAGTCAGCAAACCTCTTGGGCTGTCCATTCGTGATCCTGGACTGCTCGATACCCTGGAGTATCTTTCTATCTCGGATCTGTCTGGACCCCTCGATGATGGGCAGATAGAGATCGAGGTTGGCTCCGTGGGCTTGAACTTCCGCGATATCATGGTAGCCATGGGCCAGATGGAAGACAGCACTCTGGGCATTGAATGTGCAGGTGTCGTCTCCAAAGTTGGCGCCAATGTTGATAAGTTCAAGGTCGGCGATCGTGTCTTTGGTATGCACGCAGGCTGCTTCCAAACCCGCGTCCGAGTTGATCCCCGAACCTTCCAACGAACCCCTGACCACTTGGGCGATGAGGAGGCAGCTTCCTTGATGTGCACCTCAGCTACTGTTGTCCACTCTCTGATCGATGTCGGTCGACTTCAGCGTGGCGAGTCAGTCCTGATTCATTCGGCTGCTGGTGGAGTTGGCCAGACTGCGATTCGTCTTGCCAAGTATCTCGGTGCTGAGATCTTTGCGACTGTCTCATCTGAGAAGAAGAAACAACTACTTATCAGTGAGTATGGTATACCAGACTCGCACATCTTCAACAGCCGTGACTATTCTTTCGCTGATGGCATTCTTCGCCTCACAAAGCAAAGAGGTGTTGACCTTGTCATCAACTCACTGGCAGGTGAAGCACTCCGCAGAACATGGCTTTGTGTCGCGCCTTTCGGACGATTCATAGAGCTTGGAAAGCGTGATATCTACGACAACAGTGGTTTGGACATGCGTCCCTTCCTAGACAACATTACGTTTTCTGGGTTGGATATTTTGACCCAGGTTATCAACTACCCTGCCCGGTTTGAAGCAATCGGAAACCAAGTAGTGGAGCTTCTGCAGAAAGGTGCTATTGCGCCTTTGAACAACCTCGCACGATACTCATTTGGGGAGGTTTCCAAGGCATTCCGACTGATGCAGAGTGGTGGCCATGTCGGCAAGATTGTTCTGTACCCTCGACCTGATGACATCGTTCCAGTAAGTTTGATCCTATTTCTACATTCTACTCACTGTCGGCTTACTGACTATTCTTCAGGTCGTTCCCGAAGGACTTGAAAGTTTCCGCTTGCCCTCAGATAATACCTATGTTCTTATTGGTGGTCTTGGTGGCATCGGTCGATCTGTCACGAAGCTCCTCGTTGAGAGAGGTGCCCGCCATCTCGTTTTCCTTTCTCGATCAGCGGGCTCTCGCCCCGAAGCCCAGTCACTGCTCGATGATCTCAAGTCTCAGGGTGTCCAGGCCACGGCTTTCGCAGTTGACGTGGCTGACAAGTCTCAACTCGAGGCCGCCATCAACAACGTAAAGCAGAGTTTTCCACCGATCAAGGGATTGATCCACTGTGCCATGGATCTTAGAGTAAGTCTCCTTTAAACTCGACATTGTTATACATGCGCTAATAATTGGCGTTCAGGATGCAGTCTACAGTAACATGACAGCCCAGGATTGGAACCTGTCACTTCGTCCCAAGCTCCTCGCTACACGAAACCTACACGATCTCCTCCCCACCGACCTAGACTTCTTCATCTGTTTGTCTTCGATTGCTGGTATCATCGGCTCGCGTGGTCAAGCCAACTACAACGCCGGAAATACCTACCAGGACGCTCTCGCCCATGAGCGTGTAGCTTCGGGACTTGCAGCCACCAGCATCAATCTCAGTCTAGTCGTCGGCATCGGCGTGTCCACGGAGAGGAGTGAGGTTTTCCAGCTTCTGAAGGACGGCGGTTTGATCGGCATGGATGAGAATGACGTTCTCAATGTCATCAAGGCAGCCATCTCTGGACGCACTCCGACACAAGTCGCCTTGGGAGCATCTACTGGCGGTCAACTTGATAAGCTGACTGCTAACGATCCATACTGGTTTGCAGACTCTCGGTTCGCCGTGCTGAGCCAACTTGATCGACAGGGTACTGGTGCCAATTCCTCTGGTGGCCAGGACTGGAAAAAGCTTCTTGCGGCGGCCACTTCTCCAGACGACATCTATGAGCTCGTGTTGGGACAGCTTTTGGAAGGTGTTTCGAAGATCATCAAAGCTGACGTTGAAGATATGGACTCGAGGAAGTCCCTGCCAGCTCTTGGTATTGACAGTCTTGTCGCTATTGAGATTCGCACATGGCTCTTGAAGGAGTTCCAGGCTGACCTCTCTGTCTTTGACATCGTGAGCAATGATCCCTTGACAGGATTTGCAAAGAAGGTTATCGCGAAATCTACCTTGATTGCTTGAAGTTTGAATTGAACTACTGTGGGAGGTTGAGATTTTCTTTATTTACTCTAGAATAATTATTCTCTGTCGGCTATTCAGCTACGTTTTGGGTGATATAGCTAGTTTTCATTATCAGTTTGGTATAAATAGACCATGTTTTTTAAGTTTATATTATGAGAATTTTATAGTGGCTTCTGAATTTTTTCATAAGTATCTAAAGATATAATCATTCTTTAATAACTTGTTCCTCATTGTAGATTTCCACATTTAAATGAAATTAATTATCGATAGCCTGTTGTAAGAATGCTGTTTTTTGAAATAGGAATAGGGTAAGGCTGATATGAAAATTTCAGGTCTGCTAGAACCCCATGTCATTATTTTCATGACGTGCGGTTTAAGCCGAGCCGAGCCGATGCCTATCTTATCACCGTGCATTGAAGACCCTGGTAACTTGTTCCCAAAATCATTAGCCTTGAATGTTGGGCCGATTGACAAATGAAACAAAATCACCGAAAGCCTCCGGCCGAACGCTGACAACATCCGCGCCCGGATCCGAAAGCGCCCGAACCAACCCCCGAACCAACGGCCAGCACGACACTTACTCTGGAGTCAAACACAAGTGCAGAAAAAGTACGTGTTTGCTCACAACTGTTAGGTAACCCTAAAAATTATTTAACTATGGACACCATTGAAGTCACGAACCATACGTGATTTATTATCCTCTTTTTGTAATTTACCTCCCTTGCCAAGCAAACATCTGTCCACCATGAGTACCGCGGCACCTTCACCTCTCCAAGAATATCTAGTTTACATCCCCGATCTTTCGGGTGTACTCGCAAAGAGGCTCAGTCTCCTCAAACCACACAACCAAGATGCGGCTCCTTTGGTCAAAGCGGGTCGTGTACCCTTCTTCGGCAGCACTCTATCTCATCACAGTGCCGACAACGAGCAGCCCGCCGAGAACGGAACTGTCATGATTATCAAGGCTGAGAATGAGGAGGAGATCAGGGATATAATCCGGAAGGATATTTTTACTATTGAGGGCGTCTGGGATTTTGAGAAGTTGACTATCTGGCCTTTCAAAAGTAAATAAACTTGCTCGGAACACCATCTCGTCAATGTTCGTTGCAGGAATAGTCAGGAATAACAGATAGATGGAAACATTATACCAGAGGACCTGTGATTCCATGAGATTTAGTGACCTCTTGCATTAACCTTGAAGAGCATCGGTGATTATGATTCAAATTATTGATTGTATGCGCTCTCTACACAAACTGGTTTGTTAGATAGATAGATTCGGGTTGTTTACAAAACTTCCGACCAGTCTCACTGAAGTAAGTATATGTGGAGTAATCGGAAGCTGTACCGTGTCCAATCGGTCGTTCTGCTCGGTACTTTCATTAGTCTCGTTAAAAGTAATCACTAGCGAAACTCGAATAGTCTATTTCGACTGACCTGCTGGGTTGTAACTTGTTTGTAGCCTGTTTCTATCTTTTATCTTTTATCTTTTTCCCCCGATATACAACGGGCGAGGAGCTTTCTAGCAAAGACATTCGAGTTTTATGATTCTGCGATCAAATTTATCTAAATCTCGGAGCTGACATCGGGGGTTTCTCTGGTCAGCAAAAGTCTCCGCCGGAGGTGAAATATGTGGAGCAGTAGTTCGACAGAGCCTTGAAAACAGGATTTGGATATTCATAGCCGTCACTCTTGTATTTGCTGGGAGTGCTTTTGATCGTTTTGTATTATCGATACGCTTAAAAAAAAGCGCATCACCAAATCCTCTGATTTCTGAATACGTTTATTCTCTCCCGGATTTTAGCAAGGATGCATGATTGCAAAGACGATGCCTGGGTGGTTCAAAAATTTGGGGGAACTAGTATTGGGAAGTTCCCAGATAAGGTAAGCTTTAGCTGTCAAAACAAGAATTAGCTAGAAGTATCATTGCTTACTATGTGATAATAGGTTACCGAGATCATAAAGAAGTACGCTCGAAACAACACACTGCTACGAAACCCGCTAATACCATCATTAGTACGAGACTCGGTGGTGACAGGCCTGCTGTAATATGTTCTGCCCGCAGTTCCGGGAAGAAAGTCTTCGGAACAACAAGTAGGTTAGTTGGTGTACCAGAAACATGGATTTGTTCCAATCTAATCACTTTGACCCAGATTACTGCAGGTATACAGGACGCTGAGGGGCATTGTTGGAATTACCCAAGACCCCGATATGCAAGTGTTGCTATTTGACAGGCTCCGAAGCATTATTCGCGATGTTCGCGATGATCAGTTGGCCACTGTCCGGAAATTCGTACACAGGAAAGAGATTCAGGACGAAACAAACAGACAAATCGCAGAGGATTGCCAAGAGCTACTCGACTACACTTCAGCTGCCAAAAGGTTCAATCTTGACATCAACGGTAGATCAAAAGATAAGATGGTCAGCTTTGGAGAGAAGTTGAGTTGTCGCCTTATGGTTGCCATGCTGCGAGACAGAGACGTTCCAGCTGAGTATGTTGATCTATCGGATATAATACCCAGCACCAATTCGGATCAGCTCAAGCCGGGGTTCTTTCACGAAGCCGCTGCAGTATTTGGAAAACGGGTGACGGCGTGTAACGGGAGAGTACCTGTCATCACGGGCTTTTTCGGTGCTGTGCCCGGTAACTTGATCGACAGCGGAATTGGGAGAGGCTACTCAGACTTGTGTGCAGTATTGGTAGCAATTGGTCTACAGACGGAGAGAGTTCAGATCTGGAAGGAAGTCGATGGCATCTTTACCGCTGATCCAAGAGAAGTGCCGGATGCGAGATGCTTGCCTTCAATCACGCCGTCAGAAGCAGCTGAACTGACTTTCTATGGATCAGAGGTCATCCATCATCTTGCCCTCTCTCTGGCAATTCAAGCAAAACCTCCAGTCAGCATTTTCGTTAAGAATGTGCAGAAGCCTTGGGGCCAGGGAACTGTTGTTATTACTAACTCCGCGGATGAGACATCATCATGGCCGATTGATTACCTGGATCCTTCCGACTCAGACAGCAGTTCATCGTCTCAAACACTCTCCAAGATGCCGACTGCAGTTACAATCAAGAGAGACATTACCGTTCTCAACATTCTCAGCAACAAACAATCGATGTCTCATGGCTTCTTTGTTAAAGTATTTACTATCTTGGCTGACCACGATATATCTGTTGATCTCATTTCCACCTCCGAGGTTCATGTTTCCATGGCAATCGACAGTTCTAATATGGACCCAGCTCATATTAAAAGAGTTCAACTTAGACTTTCAGAGGAAGGAGAGGTGAACGTGATGCCCGAGATGGCCATCCTGAGCCTCGTTGGCGCGGAACTGAAAAACATGACTGGGATAGCTGGGCGCATGTTTTCCATATTAGGGGAGCAGGAGGTGAATATCGAGATGATCTCGCAAGGTATGTTTGCCGTTGTTAACATAAACCTATATCTTCTTGTCACTTGTACTGATTTTGTCTACCTGATAGGGGCCAGCGAGATTAATATCTCCTGCGTGATTCCGGCGAAGGACGCCACAAGAGCAATGAACATGTTGCACGCTGAGCTATTCACTAAAAACAATGTATAGCTAATGTCAAATTGCATTGCACCAGTGTTTTACTAGCCACTGTGCCTGACTTTCAAACTTTGGATTTCATATATAGTTAGTTACAGTAGAGTAGACAGTCTTATAAGAGATAATAGAGATGAATCAAAACATGAGTTTCAAGGTGCTTGACCAACTAAGCGAGTGAGAATAACAGAAACGACAAGGGAGTCTGGGGAAGTGCGACTGAATTTCGCTTGCGACACTGTTTTTGCTCAAGCTTTTGTAACCAGTGAGAAGCTGAACTGCAGGATCTGAGGCTATAACCCTCACTGATTTATAATGTTCAACTTCTCAAATAGCTGTCGGGACAGTATGATACAAGAAGGTTAATCGAAAAGCTGCATCCGAGTATTTCTGAAAAGCAATGTAAAGACATATATTCAATCTATTGTCTAAAGTCTAACTGAAACTAATAGCGTGATTTATCAGATACCGCACCATGTTACCCAGATTTTCCGTTTCCAACCAACAGTTCTGCAACAAAAAAAGAAAAAAAGAAAAGAGGACAGTGACATTGATGGCCAAGATAAACTCAATGAAGTGAAACGACTGTCTCAATAATCAACTCTGCGAAATGCACCAACTCTTCATTGAACCTTGGAAAGTGATGGCCTCCTCGATGAGTCATTTTTCTGGATGTCTCCGGGTCAAATAACTCGGAAACAGAGTCATCCACAAAGTGATAATGATCTTTCACTCCACGAACGTGAACAGATGGCACTGCGATCTTCTCCAAAACATCAGATGGCCTCCACCTGAGCAGAAGGTCAACGGGAAAATCAAGCTCATCTTTCACTGCGTTGATCATGTCGTACTCAATTGACGTGTGAAGATCTTTCTTCCATTCAATCTTCTTCCCGCGGGTGATGTCATATTCGCCAGGTTGGTAGGTTGGAGCGAGAGTGTTCTTTTCTGTGAGATCCCAGCTGATCAAACCGGAGTTGAAAGAATGAGGGAGGAAGGCAGAAGTGAAGATGGCCATTTTGAATGGGTAAGGTGTGCCGGGGTTCTCAGCTTGGTGCATCAGAAGTAGGAGTGCTGCCATTGATCCGCCTTGAGAGAAACCCCAAACACCATCAAAGGGCCCTTCAGATTCGACATACGAAGCAAGGCGCTCGTATGCGTCCTCAACATCAATAGGATAGGGAAAGTTGTACCAGCTGTAGTTAGGCTTGGGGACTTGATCGAGTGTAGCTAGAGGCTTGTTAGCCTTATCTTGTGGACAGGTGAAAGAGTTCTTACGGAGCATCAGCTGCGATGGCTCCATTCCGGCCTCTAGGAACTCGTATTCCCAATCACTGGGTAGATGTGCTGTGATGGGCTCCATTTGTTCCTGGAGAACATCAACGCTTGTGGCGTAGCCATGCAGACAGAGGAACCTCATCTTGCTGTTGTCTGAATGTGCCGATGAGAAGAATGTCGGTGAAACTCGGGACCAACTTTAGATGAGTTGTGTGATGAATATTGGCCAAGAGGAGAAAGTTTAAAGCTTCGGTTGAGGTTGGTTTTATTTTCTCAAATACTACCGTCAAGGAAGTTGTGTCGGTAGCATGTATCCAAAATAGTGATTTCGGACCGCTCTTCCTGGAAGATTGTAAGGATTACTATTTGACGACCGATAAATATCTACCGAGCCATTCGGATTAACACGTCATAATAAAGAACCTTGCTCTACCTATAGAACCAGTCCAGGCTAACTTGCTTGTTTTGATTGGATGTTTTGGATGCACATGCGGGATAATCTTGAAGTTCGGAGCGGAGCTTTCGAAAGTAGCTCCGAGAATTCGGAAGCATGTCCGTCACGTCGGAGATTACAGCCTGGAATAAGCATTGGCCTTGATAACGACATCGGTACTGAAGAGGACTCAAGGAGTGGCTCGAGCTTCAGAGCGAGACCTTTCTGAAGACAAATCCTCACAGCTGGCCATTGCGATATACGTTCTCTTTGGACCAATGCTAAGGACTACTGGGCAGCTGACTAGCAACAAGATACGCTGAAAAGCCTTTTTCTGCAGAAGGAAATCCCATACCAGCACCAGGCTTTAGGAGTTCATCAGCACTAAAGATATCGTCGGTTCTTTCATCTCTTGGATACCTTCCTCATCGCCTACGTTGAGTGGCCGAGTTAACGAACCATGACCACAACGGTACTTCCGTCGATGGCCGCATCGGCATCACCACCATCATTACACGATGATAGCATCGAACGTCGAAAAATTGGTTCGTCTTCTGATTTCCCCCTCTCAGCCTAATTAGTGAACTGACTCGCTACTGCAGAACATAACGTCTCTAAGCCTGACAACCCTTTCTCGAAACATGTCCCAGGGCGAAAGATAGCCACAGTTTCTTCATTCACACTTGAATCTGGGGTGGTGATGCTCAATGTTCCTGTCGCATATATGAGTTGGGGTCAGCTATCTCCGAAGGCAAATAATGTCATGGTAATTTGCCATGCTCTTTCAGGAAGTGCAGATGTCAGCGACTGGTGGGGTCCTTTGCTTGGACCTGGGAAGGCTTTTGACACCGACAAGTTCTTTGTTATCTGTATGAACAGCTTGGGAAGTCCTTATGGAAGTGCCAGCCCAGTAACTGCGAAGAACGGGAACAAGGCCGAAGGCTGGTACGGGGCCGACTTTCCGTTGACTACCATTCGAGATGATGTTCGGTTAGTTGATCGGCCATTACAGTAACACAACTTGCTCACTAACTGCTTATAGCCTTCACCGACTGGTACTAGATCAGCTGGGCGTTCGCAAAGTTTCAGCTGTTATTGGTGGCTCTATGGGCGGTATGCTGGCTCTTGAGTGGGCATTCTTTGGAAAAGACTACGTTCGTTGCATCGTTCCAGCCGCAACATCTAGTCACCAGAGTGCATGGGGAATTGGCTGGGGAGAAGCGCAGCGTCATGCAATCAAAAGCGATGTCAAGTACAAGAACGGCTACTATGGGTTTGATGATCCTCCCGTACTTGGTCTCGAAGCAGCTCGGATGACCGCACTGTTGACGTATCGAAGCCGAGACTCTCTTGAGAGACGATTTGGGCGTGATTCAGGGAGCAAAAATAAGGTAAGACTCACGTATGGAAGGCCCAATGGCTATGAGTAAGTAGACTTGGGACATCCTGGTGCTAACTTCGATGGAAAGGCAGTGAACAATCTCAATGGCAAAGTCCAAAAAAGAGAGTCGTTGCCAGATGCATCTCCTCAAAGCCAGGGATCAGCAGATGAAAGCCCCGTAGCTTTTGACCGAGCCGATTCCAACTTTGCAGCTCAATCGTACCTTCGATATCAGGCCAAGAAGTTCTCGGACCGCTTCGACAGTAACTGTTACATCGCACTCACACACAAGCTAGACACCCACGACTTGGCCCGAGGTCGCACACGTTCCATCAATGAAGCGTTGTCACTCATTGAGCAGCCGACACTTGTGCTAGGAATACGGAGTGACGGGTTGTATACACTTGCCGAACAAGAACAAATTGCACGAGCGGTTCCGAACGCAAAGTTAAGGGAGATTGTAAGCGATGATGGTCACGATGCGTTTCTTATTGAGTGGAATCAGTTGAACTGGCTGTTGATAGGGTTCTTGCATGAAAGTCTACCTGATATTATGCAGAGAGCAGCTCTATAATGTTGAGGAATATATAGAATGGATTAGCACACACAATGTGACCTTTTTGGACTTGTCTAGAAACTTCTATTAGATATCCACCTAACGCTGATCCTTATCGCCTGTGCAGCGTAGCAGTGTAAACTTGATCCAGCAGCTGACGATGCTAAGATAGATGTGGCAGGGCAACACGGAATTCAGATAAACTATTAATATAAATGTCCATTTAGTATCGACACAATCATACAGATAATGAATCTTAACGCCGGCTTTGTATATATTACTTATTAATGGCGTTGTCAGCTTGTAAACATTCTCTCTGTATCTTACCTTCCTTTTCAAGCAACATAAACCTATCTCGACACCTGCTTACGCATGAGGACATTCCCCGCTTACTGGTGAGAATGTTCTCCGCTTACGCGTTTTCACTTGGACGAATTAGAATGATTCTGGAATTTCCTTTTAACTAAATCTGTCGTGAATTCAGAGTGTTGAAGTTGCCGAAGCCGTTGATAAAATCATTAATTGGTCTACAATCAATAAGCCCCTTGTCTTCTAATCAGTCTAGTTCGACTTCCCGGATATGCGGCATCGTATAGTTAACGAAGAAAGGCATCGCTGACATCTTGTGGTGTTGGACTGTATTATTTTTGAAGCTTCATGCCTCAGTTTTGATTATGTAGATGTAATGTATGCGACTTCTGTTTTTAGTATATATAGGACAGTAATCCTTCGTAGTTGAAGACTTTCAATAATAGCTTCAAGAGAAAACAAAAGCTTGGAACCCACTACCTGGTCATTATGATTTTCCCCAGTGCGCTGGTTTTGTCCTTTGTGGCAGCCAGCCTTGCTACACCGATTGCTGTCAAGTTGGACAATGTCGAGCCGCCACAGAACGCCACCTTCATTCCATGCGTTGAAGGGACCACGGACCCTATCTGCCTCAGCCTTCGCAAACCATCTTCAGATGTAATCACGGAGGTTGTGCATCCTGATGGGACTGTCGAGATCCATCACAACAAATACACACGGCAGCAACTGAAGGACATTCGTTATCAGAACAAAGTGAGGAGTATCCAACACCAACCCGGCCAGGCAATCCACGACCGCTCTGCCGAATTTATCAGCAGCCTCACCAAGAGGGAGTCGGCCCCCCCTGTCTGCTACACTGAGACACAGAGGTGGTACGACCAACATGACTGGGGCTACTGGTACCAAGCATGGCATCAAGTGGGCAACTGCTTCTATTGCGATCAGTGTACCGAGGCCATTGCTGTTGGCTTTTCCGTTACTGAAACCTGGACGGCTGGATTGGATGTTAAGTTCAACGAAGTCATCTCGGCATCCTTTTCTTTCTCATGGGGTCAGACAGAGAGTCTGACGGATACACGCACCTGCCAGTGGAATAACGTGGAGTCGGGTTGTCATTCCATCTGGTATCAGCCCTTGATGTCTTATCACAATGGATATGCCAACTACCAGACTCATACCCACTGTGGCCCCGGCCAAGGCGAACCCGCTCATGATTCCTACTACAACCACAATTGGGCTTTTGCCAATGTCAATCAGATCGGCAACAACAATGGTGTAAATCAGGGCAACCTTGGGTGCAACAGTGGTTGTCAAGGAAAGGACCACAGACAGTGTCAATACGGAAACAATGGTGGTTCCTTGTGGCCTAATGCAAACTAGGAAGGACATGAGTCAAGTCACATGGCAGCGGAGAGAGCACGTTCAGGCTTTGATGGATCTCTTACACTCGCAGTGGGCTTTCTTCAGGACCTTTCAGTTGTGTTGAGCGTTCTAGCTGATTTTTAAACTCGGCACTTTACTCTTAGACATCTGGTGAAAGAATTCGGTATTGTGGATGGGCAGTCAGAGGATATTGTATGACATGTTTATATGGTGGCCCCTTGAATAATTATTGACAGCATATCGTCAAGTTCGAATCAAATTAGTGGCATGGCACTGGCACAGTTTATACACAACAATGTCAGCACACCAATCCACCTTTATATATAAACTCTTTCTCAATAGAATTGACTCATAGTCTGGCAAACCATTGGTTTTACTATTATTTCTGGTGATATGTACTGCATGAGAGTGTATCCTACCATTGAATCAAGGGTCACTGATCTTGAGTACAGTCTTGCCAAAGCTTCCTCCCGTGAACATTGAAAGAAACGCCTTATCAGCTTGCTCAATACCCTCAAAGTCTGTGTAACGCGACTTGATCTTGCCTTCAGCGATCCACTTCGGCATGGTAGCACGAAAGTTCTCGATGTTGTCGGTGTAAATATTGTCATCCCAAAAGATAAACCCTTGGATCTTGATTCGCCTACGGAAAATCTCTGACAGGTTGGTAACTCCGTATTGTTCTTCGATTGGCTTGTTGTATTGCGAGGCCTATCAAAGACTTGTGAGCAGTGGTAGGTTAGGATGCCAGAGTGTCTTACCGTTCCGCAGCTGATAATACGTCCAAACCACTTCATGTTCTCGATTGCTGCTTGGAAGTGATCACCACCAACGTTCTCAAAAACAACATCTAATCCTTCTGGTGCAAGTCTCTTGAGTGCTTGGCTGACAGATTCCTTTTGGTAGTTGAAGCCCACGTCGGCACCAAGCTCGTTCACCACGTAGTCAAGCTTGTCATCAGAGCTCACGCTGGCAATGACCTTCATTCCTTCAATCTTGGCCAGTTGCACCACGACCTCGCCAACCGAGCTTGAAGCGGCGTTGACCCAGATGGTCTCGCCCTTGACGGGCTTCACAAGGCCGTAGAAGGAGTTCCATGCTGTCATGCCAGCTAACCCCAATGTCCCAACATAATGTTTGACATCAAGGTTATAGTCGTTGGAAACCTTCCAAACAAGCGGCGAAGCCATTGCTCGTGCGTCAATAAGTTCTTTAGGAATGATGCCGTATTCCGCAATGGGGAGGCTCCCTGCGATTAAGCTGCCCTCTTCGAAAGCATCGTTATCCGAGCGGATGACTTTGGCGACTGAGAAGTTGGTGATGGGTTCGTCATTTTCATAGCCAGGGACATAATCAACGTTGCCAGGTCCTCGCATGCGGTCTCTCTGATGAGGGTCAAGACCGGAGGTGAGAAGCTTGATAACAAGCCCCCCAGGCGGTGCAACCAGTTGCAATGGTCGATCCTCGAACACGGTGTTAATGCCGGGCTGGGGTAGCCCTGTTGGCGGTTGCTTGAATACCCAAGTCTTGTTTGAGACTGCCTCCGTCATGATGTTTGTGTAGTGTAGGGTGCGGGTGAGAACAAAGTCAGCCAGAATTATACATTGATTACTACTGTTTGCATTGGTCTCTATATTAAGCTTATGTTGTAATCGCCCTTTTAGATCTCCCCCAGGATCTGGGCCGAATTGCATCTGTCGGCTTGGAGCAAAATGTTTCCCATCGAATGCCTTCGGAGCCTTTCGGTATTTTCGGATGGTAGCACCGGAGGTTCGTTCCCGGTAAGCTCCCGGCTTATAAGTCTCCGTGTCGGACTGAATTTGAACCTTCTCTCGGATAGCTCGTGATAGGTATGCATTTAATTGCAAAACCCACCTGAGTTTCGCAAAATCTAGGTGGGAGGCCTGGCTTTGGCCACAAGGACCATCTGCAAGAATCACATCTGGCTCAGTTGTGAATGGATTGAAACATATGTACTAGACTTTTTGAACCCCGCATAAGCTCTTCCTGTGCTATCACCCTTGTAATAAACAAAGCGTTATGTATTTTACCATGTCGACTGTCCGCGAGATACATTCCGTTGTGAAAGTACTAGACTTCCAGTAAGTACAACATATAACGTGGGAGTAATATGAATCTCCCTTTTGAGCGATGTTGACTCTGTCGTCTAAGTGGGAGGTAGACCTACCAACCACTCATTTCCGAGACTGGCTCCGTCGAGCTAGATACATGGAAGCTTGTCTTTCTAATTGTTGAAGATCTCTACGAAACAATAAGTATCAAGATCTTTTTTGTACTGTTTTTGTTGCCATTATATGAAAACGTTATCTAGTCTTTCAGATAGCTATCTTCAAAGTTCCCCTCAATACATAGGTATGCCTAATATACAGGTTAACATAGCATCTAGCACTAATTGTGATAATTTAGTTGTCTTTTTATATAAGTATATATCGTTTCAATAATGCTATTTTTAATATCTACTCTATTTAAACACAAACATTCTAGTCTACCCCTAGCCAAACACTCAATGCCCGTATACCTGCTGGAACGATTGCTCGAAGTCGGCGATGATATCGTCCACATGTTCAATACCGACTGAGATACGGATCATATCTTCCGTCACTCCAGAAGCAAGCCTCTCATCATCAGACAACTGCTCATGCGTAGTCGACCACGGGTGAATGGCGAGACTCTTGGCGTCTCCTATGTTGGCGAGGTTCGAAACGAGCTTGAGACCGTCTACTACTTTGCTTCCAGCTGAAGCATCACCCTTGACTCCAATGCTCAGCATAGCACCGAATCCTCGTTTGAGATACTTCTTAGCCTGGGCGTATGTTGGATGAGACTCGGAGCCAGGCCACAAGACCCAGCTGACACTAGGACTTGATTGGAAGTACTGTGCAAGCTTTTCCGTGTTTTGGGCATGTCGTTCGGCTCGTAGACCCAAAGTCTCAATACCCAGCAAGAGTTGCTGTGCAGAGAATGGGCTAAGACAAGCCCCAATATCTCGCAGCATCTCAACCCGAATTCGAGTGATGAAGGTTGCAGGACCAAAAGCCTCCCAATACTTGAGACCGTGGTAAGATGGGGTCGGCTCAACCATCTCGGGGAAACGCGCAGAGTGCTTGTTCCAATCGAACCTCCCACTATCGATAATGACTCCTCCGATAGTGGTGCCATGACCACCGATCCACTTGGTAGCAGAATGAACAACGATATCCGCACCGTGCTCAATGGGACGGATGTAGTAGCCGCCTGCGCCGAGAGTGTTGTCAACCTTTTCTTTCGTTAGTTGTTGCATTCTCTATTCAGCCCAGTGACAGACTTACAACAAGAGGGATACCATGATCATGAGCAATCTTGGCGATTCCTTCGAAGTCTGGAACAACATAATCGGGGTTGCTCATGCTCTCGATGTAGATTGCCCTTGTCTGATCGTCGATGGCAGCTGCATAGTCCTCAAGCTTCCCACTTCGTACAAACTTGGTCTTTACACCAAACCGAGGAAGTAACACGTTCAGCTGATTGTATGTACCACCATATAAATGCGAGCTAGCAACAATGTTGTCGCCGGCTTTAGCGAGAGTGGCTATGGTCAGGAATTGCGCAGCTTGGCCTGAGGATGTTGCGACTGCGGCGATGCCACCTTCCAGCGCAGCAATTCGTTTCTCAAAGACATCAACCGTGGGCTAAGGTCAAGTTAGTCCATGAACTTTTGACCCCGTCGATCGGGATAAATACTGCTTACGTTCATGAGACGGCTGTAGATGTTGCCAAGCTCTTTCAGACCAAAGAGTCGCGCGCCATGAGCAGAATCGTTAAAGGTGTAGCTCTAGGAACAGTTAATTCAAGAGTGTCTTTATAGTTGTAGTCTGGGTGAAACTGACAGATGTTGCATAGATGGGCACAGCCGTGGATCTCGTGTGAGGATCTGGTGTGTATCTGTGAACTTGGTCAGCGTTTGATACGATGGGATATCAGAGGCTCATACCCCGCATGGAGCTGAAGGGTTTCAAAGTTCTGAAAGGTTTGTTCCGCCATCTTGAGATGCTATTCAGCGGGAAAATGCGGTTTGAGATGGACCAAGAGGGAGAAACTACTGAACATGAGATAAAGTACCAGAAAGTTAATTTATATGATGGATGTTTTATACGATAGCTCAAGCACCTCAAGTATTCAAATGCTCGTATTCCTTTTTCGCTTCTCCGGGTTCTCCACTCCAACAGCCGGATGCCGAGTGGGGAAATCGGAGCTTTCGCTCATGTTAGCTCCGGTCTTACTTAACCCAGCGAAGCCTTCCGATAACTAACACTATCGCTACACATTTCGAGCGAGAGTTCCTGTAATTAATTTGATGCATGATCTTCCAGAGATGTCATGACCTGAGCTAGATTGGAAAAGAAGTGAACCGAGAGTGGTTGTTATTCGGCTGTTAGTGTAGTAATTGCCACTACAAGGTTCCGACTTGCTGTCCAACGTAATCTTGACCAGAAACGTCCTTTAGTTTCAGATTCAATTCTAAAATGAATGTTGGTTACAAGTACAGACAGGCCCGTGTCCACTCCAGTCGTTAGACTGCAAATAGTTGAAGTTACTGTGAAACCTTCGCATCGACTATCACGGAGCCTGCATCGTAAAGCCATAGATAGAAGGACGCAACCCTATCTTAACAGTCACTCCATACCATGGGTTCCATTTCTTCCTCACCAGCATATGGCCATAGACTGCTCCCAGTGGTCATCGACGATGCAGCCAGAGACGACCCTCACCGCGTTCTTTTCTACACACCACGCAACGGTCAGCCTGCCCAAGGATATGATGAAGTTACAACTCAAATCTTTGCAAATGCTATTAATCAAGTTTGTGAGTGGCTCAGTTCGAAGCTTGATCCGCAAGCAGGACCTCAAACGATTGCGTACATCGGGCAGAGTGAGTTTTATCCACCAAGGTTTGCTGAGCGCAACCACTAAACTTCTTCAGATGATCTGCGATATTTTCTGATGATGATCGCCTCGACAAAGACTGGACATAGGGTATGGACTCATTAATCTCTTATGCTTTCACGTTTTTCAGCCGTCTAATCAGCTCTAAGCTTCTACTCTCCTCACCACGCAACAGCGTCGAAGGACATGTCTCTTTGATCCAGCAGTCTGGCTGTAAGGTCTGGATAACTGCATCAGGCATGGGCAGCCCCGAGTTTCTCAATGACCTCCAGATACCGAGTATCGAAGCGCCTGAGTTGTCCGAGCTGCTTGAATCTCCACCCGTCAAGAGCTATCCCTATCAGAAGGACTGGAATCAGGGAAAGTCGGATGTGCTTGCGCTGCTGCACACTTCGGGCTCCACAGGTCTGCCAAAACTTGTCCCTGTCTATCTCGAAACTGCAGCAACAGTCGACGGGTTTCACTTGATGGAGCCCACGAATGGAAAAAGACCAACAGGTGTTGAGTGGACTGGTACAAGGCAGCTGTGCGCGATGCCTCTTTTCCACGTATGTCTCTGATAAAACAGCTTTGGCTAACTCATGCTAACAATGATCTGTAATCAGGTCGCTGGAATATGTCTCGGACTGTACTCGGCTGTCTTCTTCAACTGGAGCGTCGTATTGCCTTCTCCTGGACCTATCATGCAGCATGTTATCGAGAACGCTCTGGATAACATTCAACTTGACTCGGCATTCATCTCACCCAGTGTACTCCAAGATATTTCCAAGTCGCCTCGAGTATTAGAAAAGCTTTCTAAACTCAACTTTATCACCTCAGCTGGTGGCCCAATTCCTCAGTCCGTCGGTGACCTCATCCATCCTCGCGTGCCAATCATGCAGACTATGGGAATGACTGAGGGACAGTGGCTTGCATCCGTCGTCACGCACCCTGAAGAGTGGGCTTACTACTACTTCCATCCACGTACTGGAGTTGAGATGCGGCCCTACTCAGATGGTATGTTTGAGCTGGTTTTTGTACAGAATCCGAAGCTCTATGCAACTCAGCCTGTCTTCAAGACATTCCCCGAGCTCGATATCTGGGAAACCAAGGACCTGTACTCGCGACACCCGACGCATCCCAACCTTTGGAAGTACGAAATGCGCCGTGATGATCTGATTATCCTTTCCAACGGCGAGAAGTTCAACCCTCTCGCGGCAGAAGGGAAGCTCATCGGCCATCCATGGATATCTGCTGCCTACCTTACCGGTCGCGGTCGGTTCCAAACTGCGGTACTCCTACATCCAGACGAGAGCAGCGTCGAAAAGTCAGACGATATCATCATCGACAATGTATGGCCTACCATCGACGAAGTGAACAAATCTCTTCCAGCATTTGCCCAAATCCATCGTGACTTTGTCAAGATCGTTCGAACCCCATTTCCTCGCACTCCGAAAGGCACCCTTGCTCGCAACGAGACCGAGAAAGCATTTTCGACTGATATCGACTCGATCTACGGGCGACCTCATCAAGTCGAGAACTCTATTCACATCAAGGGCACAACTCAAGATGCCATTCGCTGTGGTATTCAGGAAGCAATTATGACAGTGTCTGGTATTGCTGATATCAAGGACGACGACAACATCTTCACTAGAGGCTTTGACTCTCTCCATGTGATTCGACTTGCACGACTGCTCGCTTCGGCCTTTGAACAGCCCATGGAGATTGAGGTGGGCAGTATATATGCCAACCCTAGCATTTCACAGCTGGCGAATTGGATCACTACTAATCTTCAAAACGGACCGCAAGAGAAGCTACATCACAGCCAAGTCACACTTCAGATGCTCGCCAAGCATGCTCAGTCTTTTGAACCAGTTCGGAAGTCGAAGGAGAACATCGTTCTGACAGGTACGACTGGAGAGATTGGCGCGTATCTTCTTGATGTTCTTTGCAAAAATGATAAAGTTGCCAAGATCTGGTGCTTAAACCGCAGCGCCGATGCTTTCCAGCGGCAGGTAGATTTGGCAAACTCCAAGGGTCTCTCATCAGACTGGCAAGGCAAGGTCAAGTTTATCCGCTATGATCAGGCATCAGAAGGGCTCGGGCTGAGCCACCCGGATCTTGAAGAGATCAAGGATCAAGCCACAGCCATTATACGTAAGTTCAAGCTCAGACAAGGCTGCTGTTGAAAGCTAACCTTGATACTTTAGACAACGCCTGGGAGGTTAACTTCAATCTCCCGCTTTCTTCCTTTGAGCCCCAGTTCGTCGGTCTCAAAACTCTCATTGAGATATGTCAAGAGACTCGTCACAAGATCCGCTTCTTTTTCGTGTCTTCAATCAGTGCTGCTATGAACTGGCCGTCCGACCTGTTAGGGCCAGTGCCAGAAGCAAGCATTCCACAATTCGACGCACCAATCAACGGGTACGGCGCATCGAAGTTGGTAGCGGAGCACTTGCTTCAAAAGGCAGCGCGATCAGGGGTATTGAGTCTCTCGGTCTTACGAGTTGGTCAAGTTGCCGGTCCTGTTAAGACTCATGGTGCGAGTGGCATGTGGACACGACGAGATTGGGTTCCAGCAGTAAGTTGCCATTATATGCATTTGCCGGTCTTATCTAATCCTTGATCACAGATTATCGATGCTTCAGTCTATCTCCGACTACTGCCCTCCGATCTAGGTTCTGCTAGTACCCTTGACTGGATCCCTATCGATATTTTGGCGGAAATCATTGGAGAGCTGGTCAATCCCGTGAACTCAGTACTGGGACAAGAAAACTACTACAACCTTCTCAACCCCAGGACCCGCAACTGGCTCGACATTCTGCCCACCGTGAAAGACCGCCTAGAAACTGCTTTTTCCGACAGGTTCGAGATTGTTTCATTTCAAGAATGGGTCAGCCGTTTACGAGACGCCGAGAAGTCCATCTCCCAGGAAGTCAGTGGTGGATCATCTGAGACGGCAAGGAGAGCTCGGACAGGGCTCAAACTATTGTCTTTCTTTGAAACGTTGTCTAGCCAAAATGACGCATCAGCGGTAGCCTCGCTTGGCAGCTCCGGTTCTCGGAGCCTTCAGTGGGCTAAAGGCAACACGTTGGCACAAAGCTCCATCCTTGCTAGACTGGAGCCTGTCTCATCGGCTTGGTTTGAGACTTGGTTAGCACAATGGGGGTATTGAGTATACTCTTTATGTTAAATTGCATATAGTCAATTGTTTATGGATATTATCGCTCCTGTTAAAATCTGTACGATACGCGATTGTAGATCTCTACGTAAAATGATAAACCAACCTTTAAATCGACCATCTCCCAGGCCATAGACTAAAACCCTTTTATGTAAACTGTGTCACTTGTCGAGTTTCTTTCGCGGCCAATCCGCCCACAATCCTTGACATAGTAAATTTCCGCTCTGGTTAGTTACAGCGATTGTAAGACAGGATTTCTTTGTATGGCAAAGATCTACTCATGATTGATTAGATGGAATTGATAAAACAAGTCTTAGACTATGACTGCATTAGCCTACGGAAGTCCACCGACTTATCCCGGTAGAGGAGCAGGGTATGTAAGATCGGACGTCCGACATTGCATGATTCGACCCACATGAACAGGTCGCCTTCGGAAGCTATTTCTCTGCCCCCGAAAGTCAATGTTGGCAGTCGCCTTCGGTCGGAGGCTGGTTAATGCTAGTTAGTCGGAAGTTGCATCATGAAGAGACCGAGATGGAATAACGTATGATATCCTTCACTGGACAGTTCACTATTACATTACATTGGCAGTTCAAGTCTATAGAGTATTGGTATAAAATGTTATTTGAGTGCATCAGTATGTGTTAAACGCATTATGCGATAGTTTCTCTCGACTTGTCAAATTTCCATGTCTCGTAGTAACTTGCCTATACAACCAGCCAAGATGACCAGTGCAGCATCTCCAAGCTCCCAGGTCTTGTCCATTTTGGACTTGAAGGAGGCAGCATCGGAGAAGATGTCTCAGATGTATCGAGGTGTGCATACTTGGTTGACCTGGATGATCTGAACTAACAGTCATAGACTACTACAATGGCGGGGCAATGGATAACATCACGTAAGTTGCGCTCAAACAAACTTCGAGTCCTCGGCCACTGACTCCCATAGGCTTGCGAGTAACGAGACTGCATTTGATCGCTACCTGATGCGTCCTCGAGTCTTGCGCAATGTTTCCAGCATTGATATGACTACTAACCTCTGGGGTGCCACGGCAGCACTGCCCCTGGGTCTTTCTCCATCGGCAATGCATCGACTTGCGCACGCGGATGGAGAAGTTGGTACCTCCAAGGCCTGTGCTGCTCGCCGCGTACCCATGATCCTTTCAGCTCTTTCCAACGACACCCTCGAAGACGTCTCTGGGCAAAGCACTGACGGATCAACCCCCTATGCGATCCAGGTCAGCCCTTTCAAAAATCGGCAGATCACAATCAATCTCCTCAACCGCGCCAAAGGTAAGTATTCTCATCATATCTCTCATCCCAGGGCTGACAGACGCTCGTTTCAGCGGCCGGGTACAAAGCAGTCGTCTTGACTGTTGATGCTCCCATGTTCGGTAGACGGCTAGATGATTTGCGAAATGGCTTCAGCGTGCCTCCAGGAACAAGCTTTCCGAACCTGAGCTCCCAAACGCAGTCCCAATCCGGAGGACTGGGTGGCGGTATTCCAGATCTGTCTTTTGGTATGTGCTCTGTTGATCTAGTAGATGGTCCCACTGACTAGGCGAAGATACCACCACTACTTGGGAGGAGAAGATTGCATGGATGCGAAGCCAGACAGATCTAGAAATCTGGGTCAAGGGTGGTGAGTCATCAGTTTCTCTTATTAATCACTACTCCATTTTAGCTAATTCATGCAGTCACATCTCCCGAAGATGTGCAGATTGCCATTGAGCAGGGCGTTGATGGCATCATTATCTCCAACCACGGTGGTAGGCAGCTCGATACTACTCCTGCAACAGTCGACATTCTTCGCGAGGTTGCACCTCTCGCCAAAGGCAAAACTCGCATTGCTATTGACGGAGGAATCCGACGAGGTTCAGACATTTTCAAAGCCATAGCTCTTGGTGCAGACTTTGTCTTTGTCGGAAGAATTGCCATCTGGGGTTTAGCAGTAAGTTTCCCCAAGTATCGAGAAGGTTATCTAATATTGACAACTTTGTTTCCAACAGTACGACGGCTCTAACGGCGTGGGACTGGCCCTTGACTTGCTCATCAATGAGTTCAAACTATGCATGGGTCTCGCTGGTTGTAGCAAGATTACGGACATCACCCCGGCACATCTGTCTATCTTGAACAGCAACGGCATATTGGAAAAGGTGTATTAGCAAGAGATACGAGACTGAATTTCGCCATCTCGTATCAAGGCATGGTTTACGGGATGTCTTATTAGCTCTCATATTGAACACAGAAGGAGATACAATATGTGTATTTCTGAAGTTGCCCAGATCCATCTCAGTTCCATATCTTGGTGAAGTCTAGTCGACAAAGGCGTCTTTCAGCGTTGAGAGCTGGTACAGAATATATCTTCGTCCATCTGGAAATCGTCTTTCAATCCCTTCATAGCGACCTTTTTTGGAGCTTTCTGCTCAGAATAAGTCTTTTATAATCACGGAAAAATAGTCTCCAATGGTGGATAAGAGCAATCGACCTTTGCGAGAATATTGATTCTCTCAAACCCCCAACAGTAATTTACATAACTTCAATAATAAGTTTAGAAATACATATAGTTTAGTTAGTGTTTTTAGTTGAAAGATTATAACTTTAGTGTGCCGTCGCTTCAGCAGGCCTAGAATATTAAAGAAATTGGCCATGTCGCTGAAACGGCTTCTGGCAGTGACAACCCTCTTTGCCAACGCCCCCCCTGGCTGTCTGCATTCGCTAGATCTGCGACCGAGCATATTTCCTTTTCAATTGACACTGCATGCACAGTTATCAGATCAGTCGTGGGTGCCACCAATGCCCGTACGGTAAACCCCCACGTATAGGGTCAGCACCTTGATAGGTATGAAATAGACAAACCTCATCTTGGCACCTTATCTTGGCACGGCAGATCAGCCGCTATTTACTTGTTAGTAATAGCTTCTGGCAATGTTCCGAAATCGCGATCTTTGTCTTTAGTGCCGGCATTGATTCGGCCGAGTATGCCGCTGTCATCATTTAGCGGTTACAGCCGTGGCTTTGTAGCCTCTCTAATGCCGGAGTTGGTGTGTGAGGTCTACCCTGTTGTCCATTCGGCAAAATTGCGTCACCGGAAGGCTCGGTTCATATGGCGCGATGAAGCTGACAACGAGAAGTGAGACTGAGGTAATATGTCTTATTCGAGCCTTCAGAAGAGGGGCGTGCACATACTGAGCGGAAGGATTCCTTGCCGTAAGCGAGAGTTCTGATGAAATAGGCAAGTCGTGTTTCTAGGCAACTGCTGTCATAGCTGTTTTGGGAAGCTGAGTGTTTGCTGTGCCCCGGATATACTTGATGACTCCACTGGCAATAGAATGGACCTTATCAATCAGCCACGTGTCTTTTCTACTGAGACAAAATGCCAAAAGAAGCCGAGTAATTGAGTTGGAGAAGAAGCTTATGTTTAAGCCTGCTTGATTTAGAGCCGATGGGGAATACCATGGATGTACAATCGCAGCCTCAGTTTTAGGGTGTTTAACGACAGGGTTCCTTTCATCCTTGTTCAGTTTGATGACATATTTATGACATGTAAAATAGACATGGGGAGCCCTGTTGGGATGGGTTGCTTTGCAGACCCTCGAATGCCCGCGGGATTACAGATAGCAAAAGGCAAATTGTGATGTTGCATTTATCTTTTAATCCCGTTCCTCTCTGTCGAGAAACGCCGGTTCCTGAATGCCAAGTGGAGAAACTCGTTTAATTTCCGAGCGGATTTTCGGCTTGAGCTCGATCTCCTTGTCCGGGATCACATGAGGCGGCAATGATGATATCGTGACCAAGGAACAACAGCGGAGGCTATCATATAAATATGTTATGTAATTCCAGTTCTCTTGAAAGATGTTCAATTCGAGTTCCATGAGAATATTATTTGCTTTTTTTACTGCAATTTTCTAGTTCTTTGACATTCTGAAACAGGACCCTGAGACTAGAGAACTGCCGGACGAACCCTACACAATGCTGACAGCAGCACCAGCTTCTCACCACCACCAGCGCAATTTAGGCCAGCCAGGATTAGACTCCCACGGAGAAAAAGAACATTGCACAATGGCCTTTCACGAAGAACCAAGAAAACACGTGTGGAAATTAGATCAATCACCAGCTGAGACACGTGAGCCATTCAAATCTTTAGACTTGTAAGTTCTTTTTTATTAATATAGTCTAAAACAGTCTATCCGAGAGATAACTCAGAACTTGTATCCACAGGTCTCTAAAAGTCTTTAATCTGGCGCATCACTACCTTTAATGCCCGAACACACCTTATGTCGTCATGGTTTCCGTCTCTGTCTTCCCCCAACTGTATTGCCGCGTTAAGAAGAGACTGACTGTGCTGACTCCCAAACAGCCCAAGCTCCCCATCTTTACTGTCTTTAGCTCTTGAAGATACTCTATAATGTTCAGGAAGACCCATTAGTTGCTCGATTTGGTGTAATTGATGTTCGATGAGATGCACAAGTAAATTGCCTGAGAGCGTCTCATTGCGTGGAATGGGCAGCCCTCCGATGTAAAGTGTTAGTGGGGGTGACTGATAGGATGCAATTGAATTCTTTGAAGTATTGAGGAGGTATTCGAGAACTTTTGAAAATATGATGCCGTAGATAGAAACAATTTGTATGTAGCACGAAAGTGCAATGAGGAGCTGTGTTGTGCGTAGACGCGGGGGAGCTGCCGGTGCATAAGAAAATGTTGCAGGAGTGGACTCGGCAGATGTTGAGGGGCGCAGCCCGGCTAAGAGTCTGTCCAGCTCGGTACAAGCCTGTGACACTTGCACTAGAGGATGCGACTCTTGATTCTCGAAATCTTGACCATTGCCGTGATGTGTCAAAGTAAGGTTCAGGGTTCCTTTGACGTCCCATGGTGTCGATCTGATGGAGTAGAGCTGGGCAGACAGTTTTGAATGCAGCCTTGACAAGAGCAGCTCAGCTTGGTCGCTCCGTATAGGCAATGCAGGGTCTATCGGGCTGGTTCTTGGCATGTTGCTGAACTGGTAAGGCGCAGAATGTATTGAATTGGGATCCACAGTCTGAGCCTGTGCAACGCTGTGTTGGCTCGTGGACTGGGACGACAGGGGGGAGATGTCGACAAGTATATTGTCATTCAGCATGAAATCTGAATCTTGCATGCCAATGCTGTCCAGAATGTTATCAAGGGACAAGTCGTACTCAAAGTTCATCATGCTGATGTCTGTGCCGCCGGTAGTGGGTGATGAGTCCGTGGTGTGTGACGAAGAGCTGTTGTCTGCCTGATCGACGACGGTTGGTTGCACTTGTCTTGAGGGAGGACGACCAGTTGGGCGGGCTTTGCTGGTGACACATTCGATCCCAGATTTGAGGCACCTAAGACATGCGTCCGAGGAATGCCCTTGATCACGGTGACATCGCAGCTTCTGTGCGCGGCAGCGATCACATGCTGAACGCTTCCATGGAGCTCTGGAGGAAAAGTCGCCAGCCATCTTTGACCAAGTTTATGGAAAGTGGAAAAGAAAAGGAAAATGTTTTCCAAAAGATCCCGGAAAAGACTGGATATAATGAATGGGTCACAGTCAATCCAATATGAGAAAGAAAACTGGTGCGCGGCTTTATTCTATATCTGATGCAAGACAATAGCTCAACTGTCAGCGGGATTCCGTAGGCAGGGAAGAATATCTGGCGATGACGAAAAGTCCTGGCAAATCAAGCAATGCCCGTGCTCGTTAAAGCGGAGAGAAGGAATCCTTTGAGAAGGAAACGGACGGATTATGCAGCCACAATTGCCAGGATATTCACAAACTTTTCTTGCGCTTGCAGCTGTCATGTACGTACACCCAAGGCAACCTACCGTTGGGGTCCTTGACGAGCACGCGGGGTTGCAACAGTCGCCATCTGCTTAACCTTGAGCAGCAACGTGCCAGCTGCATGCGTAATCCTCTCATCCCCACAGACAGTGAGACGTTGTGGTGTGGCGTGTTATCAAGGTGTTGGGGGGGGTGACTGGAGCGATTAACGGCGCCTCAGCCTTACAGCAAAAGTTCGCAACCTGCAAGCACGACACGAGCCAAGTAATTTCCCAAATGCGTGTCATCTTATGTTTCAAATGCCGATACCGCACTCTGTGCGAAAACCCAAAAGCTTACAGGCGAAAAACAGCAACTCGTAAGTAAGATCGTTGCTGTCGACCCACTATAGCTGGTACCCGAATTCCTTTTCACGAGCAGCAAACTCCAACGAGCCGCTGTATGTGCTTCGTAAGTGGAGCGTTCGGTATGTCCGCATTTCTGCTACATCTTGAAGGAATGGTGCTGTACCCGCTCAGTTTTCACCAGCATACATACTCGGTTAATTCACCGTATAATATTACTCAGACTCCATAGTTGTTGTGTTAACTGCAACGTGTTGAAGGTCGAGAGTGCTCTACGAGGTTTGATATGTTGTTGATAGCTAAACAGTAGTTCATCCGAAAGCTTATTCTGCGGACAAACCTGGTACTCCGTGTAGGGACAATATGTTCTGTGCCTCGCTTCTTTGGCATATGCAGGCTGTCAAGGTCGATGTCGCTTATACATAATTATTGAGGGACCTTGAGATATAAACCTGGTTCATGTGCTATGCCACCAAACTCCGCCCCCCACTCCGCTAACTCCATGCCAGCTGGTGATCTTTACAGCCGGTACCCCTGTGAGTGCTCAGAGTTGTGTAGAGCATGCTTTCTCAACTACCGAGGCTTCACTCTATTGTCAGATTCACAAGGAACAGGTATGTAATGAATTAGTTCAGTGAGTCTATGAATCTAGGCCCTCCGGAACCCTGCTACAATGCAGGGGAGCCAGGCGAGTTATCCCGGGTGGCTGCGGCCCGTAAGCCACTAGTCACAGCGCACTAAGAGGTTGCCGGTTTAGCCGGACCCCCTGGAGATGCTGCACACTGAGCCCCGCAAGACTAACCTTTTCAGTTTGGCATACCAGGAGCAGTCCGATACGCTACTGCAAAGAAACGTAAAGAACGGGGGAAATGAGACCGAAACTGTATTTATTTATGGTAATAATAAGAAGTCATACTTCTTTCTACAGAGTACCTACCCATGCATTGGAACTTTGGACATGGTCAGATGTAATGCATACTGTAGCTTCCAGTAATTGGTAAATACATAGGACATTTTATTTTTTATCCAAACTGAAGTTTATTTATTTCAGAGATTAGATATTATTGCAAATAGGGTTAGTAAGCTTCTGGAAGTATATTTAGATTAGCAGACTTTTAGTGGGGTTATGCATTAAAGGATAATGTTATGTATTTATTAAGCGCAGTTAAGATCTAATAGTATAGTTTAAATATGTCCCTATTATATTTGCATTCTTACTCCAGTTAATAGCAGTTTCAGATATTGGAAAAAACCCTCCTGACCGCTCACATTTATCTGAGAATTAAACAATTCAGAAAATATATATCTGTGTCTTGAATTATTACCGCTACTGAAGAACCATGGATTTGAGCCATGATGTTACCGTCATGATGATAGAAAACTTAGGCGCCGCTGGAAGGGATGAGTTTGGCAGGGAAGGAGAAAAGTGACGCTCTCTTCTTCTCAAGTGTCATGGAAGGTCGAGCACGGGCATCTCGCAGCAGACTTCTCCAAATGCCTGCTGAAATTCTAGCTGATACTGTCGACTTGCTGAGCGACGACAAGTTAGCTCTGGCATCTCTCGCACTCGTCAACAGCGACTGCCAGTAACTTGCCCGCTGCTGTCAGTTCGACGAGGTGTAGTTTGATTATAGCCCTAAAGCACACCAACTCTTCGCAGAGCTTGCACGCGAAGTGTCGACCGAGCCTCAACAGCCTACCATTTCAGCTTGCATTCACAGACTTACCTTTGCGCCTCTCCCGCAATATGTTGCACAGCATCATCGAGACTTGTATAAGTCTTACTTTGGTGATGAAGCACAATCGTTTAGGCGTGAACAAGGGGGAACATTCAACGAAGACTGGGGCAAAGTCTATAAGAAATTGCGAAACGATGTAGTGTTGGCTATTTCAACAATGCCTAACCTTGAGACACTCTTGTGGAGGGATAAGTCTTCACTTGATAGAGACTTTTTCAAAAGAATAACTCATTCCAAAGCCCAACACGCCATGCTGAGCACGGCATCCCTTGATTAATGCTATTCATTGACGCCGCCGTTGACACCCTCGAGCTGGCCAATTAGGTCCTTAGATCTCAATATTTTGCCGCCCATTCACTCTCCAACAACAACTTTCGAGGGAGGAAGTCGCGCAAGATTAATACAGATTAACAACTTCCTTTCGACGCTGTTCAAGCTTTGCTCGCCGACCCTTGAGTCCATAGCCTGGACTTGCATGGACATCATGCTGACTACCAAAGCCCCCATTTCACTTGGGGACACTCATTTCCTCGCCTGCGGCGCTTGCAGCTCGGCTAGGTTGAACTAGATAGTCTTTCGCTTTCCTCCTTCCTCGCTGCGCCTCTGAGGTCCCGTGACATATCTTTAACTCCACTAGGTAGTTCTGAAACCGACCTTTCTCCTTGTGGGCCTCTTAGGGATCTTGAAAGCTTTGCTGCTGATACATTGCCATTCAAGATTCAACCATGCGAACAAATCGCCGAATTTCCTCATCCTTAACAAACACATTGACCGATTGTACATTCATGAACACCAGAACGCACTCGGAAGCACGGCCCATCTCGATCGATATATCATGGTGACTAAGAGCCGGGATGACTTTGGCAACCTACGCTCTTTGTCTCTGGCATGGGGCGAAGGCAGCGCGATGGGATCAACAAAACCACATAATGTCCAAATCCCCGAGACTGCCCTCGCAGTGATTGGGCAGCTTGTTTCTCTGGAGCAACTAAGTCTCTGTGCTGGGACTCGTATCGGATCGCAACATCAGTGGCTCGTTGATCATGAGGAACTTCGTCGTCATTTTGGCCAGCTCAAAGAACTCCAAAGGCTAGTAATAATCTGTGATACATACTCTGTACCCATTCCTGGGATCAATAATGAGGAGTATCATGAGCTTCGGCATAATGGGAGCCAGGAGAGCATCGATGCAGAGACGCGAGCAGAACTTGATACAAACGAAAACACAACAGTTGACGTCCAGCCAGGCGACGAAGAAGATGAGGATTTCCAGGCTGAAAGCTGGGAGAGAGCCCATCGGAACCGTATGCTTGAACAGGCTGAGAAATGTGCTATGGTTTTGCCCAAACTTTAGTGAGTTCTCTGCGGACAGCGACCGACGGGATTCAAGCAGAAACTTGAGGGACCAACAACACCTCGTATAGCAGTGTCTTTGATGAAAGAGAGGGATAAGTGTCACACATTTCTGCAGTTAACTTTCAGAGGACGGCTGGAACTGTAATGAGGTTTTGGTCATTCTGGATAAAACAAACGTCAGGAACGGTGCAATATTATAAAAGGTCCATAAATGTTATCTCGGGTAAGCCGTCCATCATACACAGTGGAGGGAAGAGAGAGAGCAGATGGCGGTTTGCTTGCACTTTATAGACATATCGCGAGTGAGTGAGCTGCTGCCGAGATCTTGACCCGAATATAAGTATTAATACAAAATCTAAGAAAGTTCTATTAAGTCGTTTTCTACGATATTCCCAAGTAATGAGAAAGATAAGGCAGCTAGCCTTGATAAGATCTAAACTCTGTCGCCCACTCTATTATCTCCATGTTCCTTCCTCAAACCTTTTACTCTTGAGCTCTGTAATCCTAACCCTCCTGCAGCAGTATACCCAGTTAAACAGAGCGGCTGGGACTGATAGATCTGCGATGACCATGAGCATGGCCATGGCTTGCTGATGCATGACTGTTGTGAGTTCTAGCCCTCCACATTTCCTCAGCCTCGTGCATAGCATCGTCCTCAGTTACAGCAACATGTAGAGACCGCATCTTTTGAAGAACATTGGCCGCTTCGGCTGCGTATTCACACTTCATACGAATCTGGCGTCCATACTTGTAAAACAAGAATGGAAAGGGAACACAGGCCAGCGCTAGAAAAGCCGGGATAGAACTAGCCCACTGTACTCCGAGGTTCTCATACATCTGTCGTGTGAACAAAGGAAAGGCAGCACCAAACAGCGACCGAAGCGCTGAGTTTGCCGCCATAATAGATGCAGCAAAGATGACGTCTGGGTATGGTTAGAGAGGTACAGTATTCGTGGAGGTGAAGCTTACAAGAGTCGATGAGGTAGTTCAAAAGTGCCATAAACACAAGAACAAGGCCCCAGGCAAAGAAGATAGTACCGATAATGGGAACAATCCAGTGAACACTAGGGAAAGTCGTCCAAGCGAACCAGAAGAGGCCAAGTGGAATGAGAATGGACCCCATAATAGCTGGCGGTAGCCTGTCTTCTGGCTCCATTGGGCCGCCTCTTCTCTTAGCTGCACGAGCATAACGCTTGTCTTCGAAGATAAAGCTGATGATGCACAAAACAACTCCGATGACGATTCCAGTGAATGCCAGTCCACCTACGCCTTGGTTCCAGCCTCGGCCCTTCTGGAACACAATGGGAAATGCCGCAAAGCACATGTACATCGTACCGTAAATAATAGATATGTAAATCGAGGTGATAAAGACGATGGGCTCTTTGAACAGTAGTAGCCAGGGCCTGGTCAAAGCATTCTTGAGCTGGTGAAATGTTGAGCTTGGCGGTTTATCTGCATCAAAAGTAGAGATGTATGTTTTGCCTGTGAGTTTGGAAAGGTGCTGGGCGCGTTTTCGAAGGATGTAAGGGGCATATGTTTCTGGGATGAATATGGTCGAGATAATCCAGATAACGCCGGTGAAGATGGCCATCAGCCCATGGAGCCATCGCCAGCCTGCAGCCTGGCCAAGGAAACCGCCTGCAATAGGACCTGGGATTCATTAGCTATGTATCTATCAGGTATAGCGGATCGAAACGTACCAATAGCTGGTCCCAAGAAGGGAGCCCCTGAGAACATGCACATAGCCATACCTCGCTCAGTTTTGTCAAACATGTCTGCAATAAGAGCTGGTGCATTTGAGAGAGGGGCAGAGCCAATAGAACCAGTGAGGAAACGGAGGACGAGCAAAGAAGCGATTGAACCAGCACCAGCAGCTCCAGCGCTGAAAGCCGTTGCAGCCATAAAGGTGAAGAAAAAGATTTTTCGGCGGCCATAAAGCTCGGACAGAGGGGCCCAGATGAGAGGTCCAAAGGCAAACCCCAGGACGTATAGGGAGATACCAAGCGTAGCTACTTCTTGAGAAATGCCAAAGGCGCGAATCACTTGCTTGATACCGCCAGAGTATGCCGAACTAGCAAATGTCGTGGCCAGTGTTGCAATAGCCTGAAGACCAACAAACGTCCACTTCTTCCACTTGGGGAATAACAAGGCATTGTGAGGGTCATCTGGTAGGAAGTTGATGCGATACGGAGACTCGGTTGTACCATGTCCTGGGTAATTCTGGTCGAGAACCTTTTGGCTGATGTGATGGGCTTGACTGTATATTCGCGATAGTTGAGGAGGCTCCGGGTTCTCCAGCGATTTTGGCTCGACGCTGGGATCATTGATGTTGATGTCGTTGACGACGTTGTCGTTTGCGATGGTGTCAGAGGACATCGAAGGTGAATCTGGTTGGGGTCCGATAGCCATTGTTAGTGCTTTGTCAGATGTTCGATGGTGGTTACAGAGACACACAATAATGTATCGTACCACGGACTCTTAAAAGAGAACATTAGTTTCCTAGATTGGTAAAAGGGGCGATACATCATCGCGTGTCAGTCAAAGTCTCCGCGGACTTTTGGTCGGGAATATAAATGACTTTGCTTAGAAAGCGGAGAACCCGTCATGTTGTGTTGGCCCGTCTCCGGAGTCTTCCGTCAGTGAAATAGAATAAATAAGTGGGCCTCGGCGTTTTAGTGACGTCTCTATTCCCTACGTTCTTAAATAACCGAAGCCCCGCGGCTTTTATCTTCCCTAATCTTCAGCCAAACCCCGCAGCGCCATTCATCTCGGTACCATACACGACAACAAATATCCACTGCATTTGACCTCTGCTCCAATGCCTCTTCAATCTCGGGCCTCGTCAACGCCCAAGATAAGCAAAGCATGCGTGCCCTGTCGAACCCGCAAGATCAAGTGTAATGCTGCTGCTGTTGGGCTTCCTTGCGGTAGCTGTGTCAGTAGGGAGTGCCCGGAGGAGTGTGTTTTATCGGCGCGGAAACGTCGTACTGTGTCAGTATTAACAATTTCAATGTCAGTTTGAGATGTGTTTACTCATAATTCGCTTAGAAAAGGGCGAAATGCCGAACCTGTCAGGCCACGTAGAAACCCAACTGTGAGCGATGCTTCCGTTTTATCTGTTAGTTACCTGTCTTACTCCTCCTGCCCGTGCACTAGCATCTGCTGTCCATTGGTCTGTTTCGTTGTCACGTTGACTAATGCGATCCTCCGCAGCCTCAGTCTCAACCTCAGTCTCAGCCTCAGCCTCAGTCTCAACCTCAGCCTCAGCCCCAGCCCCAGCAACTTGCGCCGAATGTTCCGACGCACACAACAGACAGTTCACACTCTGACCCTGTAGAGGAGTCCATCCACGCAAGCCATACAGAAAGCTCTCTGAGAAACGACACTCCAAACTCGCGAGACCGTCGCCACACACGCCAGACTCAGCCCGATCTTCTCTATCTCAACATTCTACAAGACACGGTCAATGATACCTCCGCGGGCCAAACAGATGCAAGTGACCATCAATCAAACGATGGACCTGATGATAGCTTCGACAATCAGATACATCACTGGAATCCGCCGCCCCAACTAGATGACATTGACAACGAGTACCTGGCCAAGAAAAGGGTCTTCGAACTCCCTCCTCCACGATACATGTAAGCTCATCTCTCTGTCGTTCAACACTATCTAACATAATATCAGGGATGCCATCGTGAAGGCATATTTTGACCATGTGCACCCATTCGCGCCAATCCTAAACAGAACAGAGTTTGTCCAGAGTTATCGATCAGGAAACTGCAGCCCCTTTCTCCTCCATGCCATATCTGCTGCCGCGAGCCTCTATGTCACGAACGAGGTAATACTAGGCTGCGGCTATGCAGATAGTTCGGCAGCACAGACAGATTTCTTTTCCAAGGCCAAGCTTTTTCACGACTTTCACTGCCAAGGCGATCAGCTTTCCATGTTGCAGGGTTCTATAATCCTCGGTGCCATCATACTAGATCATCCCTCTGACAGGGACTTTCAGTATTGGTTTCACAACTCAGTTCGACGTGCCTCCAAGCTGGGCATCCATAATGCGTAGGTTCAGATAGAACTGAGTACTTGCAAGCACAATCTCACTAACAGTCCTTAGATGCCTTCGCGATGATGTATCTCAGAAGCTCTATCGGCGAATCTGGTGGGTTCTTCACGTAAGTTCATATAACCGTCTCTTCTACACAGGTGGTTGACAGGTCAAAGAACAGGGATATCTTCCACTTTTTCGTCAACACTCAAAACATGAGGCTGCTGGCAAATGCGCCCTCTGTGAAACCACTCACAGAGGATGATTGGGAACCTGAAAGCCTCGAACAAGGCTTCGACTTGTTATCTCCGATATCCCATGCTCAAAAGGTCTCCTTCATAGCGCATGGCGAGTCGGCTCAAATTTGTAAGTTTCGGTTATTCTCACAATCAACACAATACCTAATATATACAACAGTTGGGAATGTCATGTCTGTCATAACAAGTTCAAATGCATCTACCGAGGAGGTCCAAAAGCTGATCCATCCACTGGACGTATGGCGCACATCACTCCCTGACAAGATGCAACTTGCTACATCTTTCCCGGACGGTGAGATTTACCATCTCGAAGCTCTCACCACGAGCTATCGATTTGAATGCATCATGTGTCGTCTGCTGCGTCGGGGGCGATGGCAAATCCGTGATGGAGGCCTGCGCGGATGGGCTCAACAACGGTTTCGGACAGCAATCTTTGAACTTGATACTATCGTCAAGCGGGTCATGATCAATAACATGATCCAAAAACTACCAACCACGTTGTATGTATAGGTCCTTGGCCTTATAGTTCACTTCCTAACTTTACCATTCTCCAGTATCACCACTATCACAGCTCTTCTTGCGCTGCACATCGAATCTGCCCTTGATTCATCAGAGTCAAGTCTCATCCGGTCAATGGCACGGATATCTATTCAACACACCATGCTTGCTCTTGACCAGATACGGGATACTCCTGCGATAAAGCGAGCCCT
The DNA here is from genome assembly GCA_013184445.1 of Fusarium sp. NRRL 53497. NCBI lineage: Eukaryota > Fungi > Ascomycota > Sordariomycetes > Hypocreales > Nectriaceae > Fusarium > Fusarium sp. NRRL 53497. The sequence goes on from JABCJZ010000110.1 coordinate 275,443, forward strand.
GCCTGCGTTCGAGATGGTGCTTTCCAAGAACAAACTCCACCCAGTGTCTTTGACTGATGCTGAACAAATCAACACTATGCATCCTGTTTCTCAAGACGATGGCTTGAATGATGGACATATCTTGCCACCAGCCCAACCGGACATGGCTTTGTCGCAGGATGACCAATCCTTCTTATACGGAGATTTCATCGGCTTTGACTTCTTGGATCGATGGCAAATGGAACAGTTAGACTTTACGGGTATTTATTAATCACCTCATTAGTACGAGAATGGTAGCCGGGGCAGGAGCTGGTACATAGGTGAGACCTTAGAGGATATGTCAAAGTTGGCCTAGATGGACTTGTTCTTTTTACTCATGGTAGCCAAGCTTGGAGCATGTTCTAGATCGATAGAGTTTTAGATTAATATTATATTGGTGCGTTGGGAATTGATAATTCAAGGATCTGAATACTGCCGTGCTGGTGATTCTCTATTGTTGCTTGGGTGCGAAAGCTGTGAATCCGGCTGTCTAATATAACTCTTGTTTCATTTCACTGCTTATCAATCTAACCTAGGTGAGATGGCCGAGTTGGTTATGGCGCCAGGTTAAGGTCAACCTTAACACCAATTCCTGGTGGAGCAATCCTCCTGGGTTCGAGTCCCAGTCTCATCAAGAGTTCTTTTTATTCCAGTAGAATGCATATTAGACCTCATTTTTACATCGATTTGACATTTTGAGCAAATATTAATATTCTGTTCTGTTATTCTGCTGGCCAAAAGTCGAGATCTGGCAATGGAAAAATCATCCCACTTTTTTATTCGCTGATGGTTTGGATAATCCCATGCTATTAGTATTACGGTTACCCTACGGCTCTGTAAAAGCATATAAGTTAGGATCATAAGCTGGCGCATTGCACAAATTTCAGTTATTGGGATAAACAAACAGACGTATCAGAGGTATTGCATTTTATGTTGCAATTTAATAGTGAGTTTGTTTTCGAACGCCATCAAGCGAGAGGCTAACACCAGCCCATTGGTGATGTCAGCTCGATACTTGAGCCAAATTCTCCAGGCATCAAAATAAACCATCACTCCTGCTCATAAGAGATTTATCCTCCTGATAATAATTTATCCTACCTTGGGTAAGAATCCGATTTTAAGTTAGGTTCAGCAAGCTACTTGTCGTTAATAAACCCGAAGCCGAGGTAGTTGACAAGGCCCAATGAGGGGAAGCTAATCGCACTGGGGCAGAATTAACGGAACCTTTAATTTGGAAGCATAGTGGCCTCTTTTAATGTTACCTTGTGGGTAAATGGTTCCTGATGGCAACCTCTTTACGGCATACAGATCGCGGATCTTTCCCCGCGTTCTCATCGCCAGTGACATTTCCCCAGATTTCTCCACGTATGCCTACGCATGAGTGGTTCCCAACTCATCAACACCCCAGACAAGCCATGGACTATTGATAAGGATTTATCCGACCCATGGCGGAACGGAATCTCGGCACATATTGCGGCCTCATGTAGGCCTGTATAAAATAACAATACCATAACATATGCAAAAGAGTCGAAGAGATCTCTAGCATCAACTCCTCGGCAAAATGAAGCATCTTCAATCTCTGGTAGCGATAGTGCTCGCGGTGTGCACCGTTGGCAAAGCCCGTGGACTGCACCATTCCTCTGATGCTTCACTAACCATCAAGACGACAAGTGGACACCTCTCGGGCTTTATCAACAAGACGGCTCCTGATGTCCGACAATTCCTTGGAGTCCCTTATGCTGAGCCTCCGCTCAAGTCGCGTCGCTTTCAGCCTCCTCGTCGAAAGCATAGTGCAGAGCATATCTCAGCAAAGAAATACGCGCCATCATGCAAGCAGATCATCAGCAAAAGCCCAACTGTATACACCGAGCATATGACCCAGTTTCTCATCAACGGCGGCGACTCTGAGGATTGCCTGTATCTCAACGTTTATGCCCCACTGCAACCAGCCTCTGGGCGTTTACCCGTCTTTATCTACATCCCTGGTGGTGGTTTCACAGGTGGTGGTGCAGACTCGCTTTATAAGATTCCCGACAAGTGGATTCAGAAGACTCAGTCTCATATTGTGATCACGATGAACTATCGAGTCAACTTATTCGGCTTTCCCAATGCTGAATCAGCCCATAAGAACGTGGGTCTCCTTGATCAGCGCATGGTTGTTGAATGGGCACGCGACAACATCGCAGCATTCGGAGGTGATCCTCAAAGAATGATCTTATGGGGCCAGTCGGCTGGTGCTGGATCTGTTGGAATGTACGGATATGCTTATCCAAAAGACCTCATTGTCAAGGGTTTAATCTCTGATTCAGGCGCCCCGGGCATGTTGGTCAAACCCTATGGAAACTACTCCAGCTTCGACACGCTTGCTGGTAAAGTAGGATGCGCCAATCTAACAGACAGAAAACAGCTCAGGTGCATGCAAAAGGTTGATGCTTCACTTTTGCAGAAGGTCTACTCCGACACCCCGAGTATCTCGTTTACTCCAGTTGGAGATAACGTGACGGCCTTCTCCAACACAACTGATCGACTTGCCAGAGGCTTGGTGACTAAAGTGGTAGGTCGTGTATTTACCACTGAAAAAAGAAAGCTCTTACTAACGTACTCTGATAGCCTTGGATCTTTGGTAACAATGCCAATGAAGGCGCTGGTTTTGGTACCTACAACCCAAGCGGCCTATCCGCTGCTCAGACTGCTATTGGGTTGCAAGCCATTGTCTGTCCAGTTGCTGCTGAAGTCAGGTAAGTCTCAACAGGAATTACCAGAGACCCATGACTAAAGTATCGACGCAGAGATCGAGCAAAGTTTGGATACACTACCTACAGGTACTACTATACTGGGAACTTCTCCAATATCTCGCCATTACCTTGGATTGGAGCAACTCACAGTGGTATGTTCGGTACATCAATATCATTTACTGTACTAACAATCTACTAGCCGAGCTTCCCCTCCTATTTGGAACGCATTACGAGTACCGTGGCAACTCGACGGAGTACGAATGGGAGGTCGCTGAGGGCATGCAAAGTGAGTTTTGTTTACTAGTCTATGTCATGAAATATGAACTAACATCTCCCAAGGCCTCTGGCTCTCTTTCGCTGGAAATCCCAAGAAGACTCCTCATAATGGAAAGGGAGTTACCTGGCCCCTCTACAGGCCAGGGCAAAAGAAGATGGTAGTATTTGCAGAAGCTGGAAAGGAGTGGTTTCAGCTGGGTGATGAGTCTCTCACTGAAAGTCAGTGCAAGGTGAAATAACCGGAGTTATCTAGAAATGACAGCATGTAAGCCTAGGAAGTAACTCTAAGGCCAGAACGCAAAGTGTGACATCGAGTGAGAAGAGAGACCATGATAGACAAAGCATCCCTTGGACCTAGATAACACCCTCGTTGCTCAATGCCCATTTCTCTATTAGAATTTTCCTGTGTTGCCATAATCTATCTTATTGATCATTGACCTGTCACATAGTCAAGAACATCCTTGAGATCCTTTTTCTGGTTTGTCAGCCTATCTTAATACTGGTGTCGCATACTTTACCACCATGCCAAGTGGGTTGAGAATGCCATTCTAGTATGTGTGACATGCCTACATCGTACAGCCACAGTCTTTCTCTTACACCTCCTTGGATGTTCAAATGGGACATCTTTGAAAGGTATCGTATCATCTCGGAGAATGCCCTAGCGTTGTGCAAGATAAGGAGCTGTTGGGGGACTTTTGCTTTTGTGCAACACTTGGTATTTGCGTAGCAGGTTCAACAGAACAACCCTGAGCCTAACATAAAGGCATCTTGCTGCCCCGCACAAATCGAGTAATTTACTTTGTTTTATCATTCCTGCATTAAGATCTGTTCTTACAGCATCTTTTCATCTTTTCAACGCTCCAAGATGTCAGACCTACTATCAATGGCTGGTACAGCAGTCGGCATTATGTCACTTAGAATTTAAAAACTTATAGTAATTACTTATAATTTTAAAATACTTAGAATATTAATTCATTAATTAATAAATAATGCAAGTGGTAATATCAAGGATTACTAAATAATTTGGAAAAAACTAAGCTGACGCCAAATTGTACTAAAGACAGGGGCGGCTCAAATAGCCAGTCTGGTCTTTTCCTACACTTAGGGATAAATATTCTCTGGTTGCTTCTCATATCTTACTTCTAACCTAAAAGCCTTTCTATTTATATGGCATTTGCTGCTATGCTATTTGCCAAAGCGCAAAGCTTATTTTCTGCAATAAAATCAAGAAAATCGAAACTTAATATTATTAACACCAGCAGGGTTTAGAGCTTTCATCGAGACCAGGTCGGATGAGTGCCGAGGACCCCTCCGACAAATTTGAGCCGGATTAATAGTAGTGACACGGGAGATTACCAGTAAATGGCTTGGTCAGTACCTTCCCAAACAAGGTAACTCAGAACTATTTTATATTTCGAGCTATCACTGAACTAGCCAAACTACCGTAAGTCAGCAATGCGATGACGAATCAGGGTGACGGAAGATGCGACTGGCTGATATGTTTTGAAGGATATTATAATCCCGGAACCGCTGTCCCATTCGCACCTACCAACCCTGCCTCCGTACGAGAATAACTAACATTGGGCTGACGCAGACAAACCTCACAGCTCTTGGACTGCGAATCGTCAAAATATCATCGATATTGGCCATCTACTACCAAATTCATTCGTTTTTCGCCCTTGCAGAGTTGCCGGGCTGGCAGATCAGCTTCAACAAGGATTGTACCTAGTCGCCGGCCATCTTCGGCGATGGGAACATATGGCAGGGGTTTGCGACCTGTCGGAGACGTTACCCCTTTCGAACTAAGTAGTTTGATGGCGTAATCAATGCGGGCCAGGCCGAACCGCCTCCTCATACATAGTAGTGACAAGAGAATCTAGTCTAGATCCAGATGTTAGTTAGTCGACGTCGTGTTTAAACATAAAGGGAGAAGATTTCTCCTAGTGCTGACCCCAGACTTGAGCCGTTCCAAGACTAGGTTGCGACAGGCGGGCTGATATGTTGAGGAGGACTGGAAATCACAAATCAAGGGCACGTATATGGTCCCCCACGGTTGAGCACGGAAAACTTTGACCATACGGAAGCCGCGGTGATGCTAACGCCAAGCCTGACAGAAGCCCACTTTTCCACTTTCTCTAATGTAACGGTGAAGATTGAGACCCACCCACTTGCACACGTGTTGTGATACACTTTGGCCCTTTTAGTTGCTGATTTTCACTGCTCTCATACGAAAGCTTGGCCCAATCACGTTCTTCAACGACAACTGCGATAAGTCTATAACACAGGTAGATCGATTGTCCTGACAGCTTCCGGCGAATCCGGTGTTTGGCCATTTACTGCGCCGCGATTCGCGAAGCTCGATGAGAAGATCGACAAAGGATTTTCAACCTAGTTTTCTTTTCTTTTTGCTTTCATCTTTTTGCATCAGAACCAGCTACTTGGATTCAAGCGTTCCACTGTGTAGCAAGAAAACTAACACTTTAGAATAACACTTTAGATATATGACTTTCTTCACTCTTTCGAGAGTAAAAGATTCTTCCGACGATCCAGCTCAACAACACCAAACATGGACGATCGATTGTTATAAGGACAAGTTCTGAAGCCGACGACATCTAAGCTAGTATAGATCCGATATCTCGATGAGACTTGAACACACTGCCTGTGTGTCCAAGCTCGTTTGGTACGTATGGTACATGAACATAAGAGCCTACGATTCAACATCTTCCCTCGCATTTGTCTTGGAGACATAAGGCACAGTGTCTACCGGCAGAACCATAGCAACAAGTCCAATAGTCAAAAAGCAAGCACAAGCGACCCAGATAGGCGCTGAAGTGGTAACATCAGCAAACGTAGCAATGAAAGGCGCGCTAAGAGACGCCATCCTGCCGGTTGCCATAAGAAGACCTGTGCCCAGACCACGATTCTGTACCTCGAGCACCTGGGGTGTGTATGAATACACAATGGCGTAGAGAGCGTTGAGGGAAAAGTTGATCATGCTTGAGAATGCGAGGTTCTGTGCGGCAGTTCTGACCGAGGTGAACGCACCTGAGAAAGCGGCACAGATAATTCCTGTCAGTAGCATCGACCTTCTGGACTTGAACCATCGTAATGATACCAAGATGGTGCTGAGAACAGGACCGAAGATCCCAACGACTGATGAGACAGTCCAGTCGCGGTAAGTAATGTAATTGCTCTGTTCGCCAAAGTCGGCCCCGTTTGCCGCTAGGTAGTAAGGTAGGAAGATGGTGTAGAGTGGATATCTGTGGATTTCTGTCATCAGCTATATATTTCACTCACGACAAGCTCGATCAAACTCACGCGATTCCTATCAGAGCCCAGATCGTGATTAGCCCAATCATCAAGCGGAGTTGTTTCGATCCAGAGAATAGTTCTGCAGCTCGGTGCATATTGGCACGCCATGATCGAACCTCACTATCGATCTCGGGTCGGCTCATCGTTATGAACTGATCCTCCGTAATGCGATAATGAGAATTATTCATCTTGCTGATATTGTTGATGACCTCGGCAGCCTCTTGCATACGGTTACAAGAAATGAGCCACCTTGGTGACTCAGCAGATCGCAGAACGAAAGCTCTGATGAGAGACATGACCAGGCATAATCCACCAAGCGTGATATAAAGATATCGCCAACCCATATTGTCGCCCTTACTGCAGTTCTCGGGGGTGGAACCGCTGGGGCATCCGAAGTTGACAAGCAGTGGCCAGGCTACAAAAGAAAGGTAAGCATGTGCAACGGCTTGGCCCTTAAGGCATCATTACCTATAAGTCCTGTGATGGCGTTTCCAAGTCCCCAGATGCCTGCGAGACTAGAGAGAATAAACGACCATTCTTGGGGAATTGCCTCTGCCAGAATAGTCAAATCGATAGCAACTATGGGAAAGTATGTCGTTATTAGTAATCCTTATCAACATTGGCATGGATGGTAGACTACAGCCTGTGGAATGGGGACTTACGGTTGCCACCCGCGAACAAACCGATAAAAGTGATGAAGATATTGAGAGCGGTCCAGTTCGGCGAACAGGCAGCGATAGTGGTCACAATAGAGCAACCAAATATGGACAGTTGCCAGACAAGTCTGCGGCCAATGTTGTCTGCCAGTCCACCAAGGACAACGGCGCCGATCAACATGCCGGCGTACAGGGATGCTGATAGGAGTGTTGCGTATCGGGGACCAAATTCCATGGCAGCTTGGGGAGTGACCAGACTGATCGAGACGAGAATCATCTTCGCATAATCGTTAGTTCGATGCATAGAGAATAGGGATTGCTTCATCTTACCTGATCTACCAGAAACCCAAAGCCGCAAGAGAATGTCAACTGCCACTGGAACTTACCGAATCCAATAGTTTGAATCGCTTGGTTGATGACTTCATGATTGTGCAAGGTGGCGGCGTCTGCTCCATCAAGGGTTGCGACGGTGCCGTTTCTATGGCTGGAAACGCGATGGAGAGGTGCATCAAACGTCTTGCTCTCCCGCTCCTTATCACAGATGGATGCTGCGTCTGTGGAAACTGGTTGAGTCGACATGATGTCCGAGGGGGTTAACAAGAAGAGGAGGCTCAATGATGTTTGTGATGTCGAAATTTGCAGGTCTACTGACTGTTAAGAGATAGCATTAATCTGAAACTGGCGGAAAACAGGGTTAAAGGCCTATCTATAATTAAATACCCTACCGATAATCCATTATCTCTTAGACCTACAAGTTCACTATCTTGCCAGAGAATCCAAGGGATCCCGCCCCTTGCAAGGTTCCCCGGATTCCAGCCCGCTTGATTTTGCCTAGTTTGAAAGATAGGGACGGATCCAAAATCGCACAAGCGGAGAACTACACAGTTTTCCGAGATAACAACGACATGTTTCCCCGCAAACCCGGAAGCGGACCGTGTCTTGGTAAGCCTTGCAAGCCATCCTTGGCTAGCGTTGCTAGCCAGGCGGGGGTAAGGGGCTGGATCAGCGCAATGATAAGGTAAAGGTTGGCATTGGTCTTGCTTGGAAGAGAGAGTCCAGTGACCGAAGCCACTACGTGTACACGATGGGTTCAACTGTTGAATGTTACTTGCTGCCGCCGACAAAGGATGCGCCAAATAGCCGACTGCCGATCCTTGTCTATCGAGATGTACTCCCCCATCCTAGAACGGAGGAGACGGCAACCCAGTTCTTGACCACACACAGCTGGGAAAAAAGAGTTGGTCATATGTCTCATTATATTTGTCACAAAATCGTAGCCACTAATCAATATCTTTATTCAGGGAACTTGGGGGCATATTGGAATCCGACACTTCCATCCTAATAGCCATGAGTGTTATGGTGAGTGTCGTCATGATCACGATGGCTCCTGTCTTTCTCATATTATTCAACAGGTATTTTCCAAGGATCTTCGACCTTGTTGTTAGGCAAGATCCAGGCTGGAGAAGGAATGGATGTCAGTGTTCAAGCCGGGGATGTTGTCGTCTTGCCTGCCGGAACTGCCCACTCCTCAAACCAAAGCTCGCCTGATTACAAGTACATTGGAGTTTATCCACAGGTCAGTGTCTTTGAACATCCATATTGTCCATGTGCTGACAGTCCATAGGGATGCCCAAAGTGGCGCAATGAAACAGGCAAACGGCCTTCTGACCTGTTCTTTGATATGATAAAGAAGGTGGATTTGCCGGAGGATGACCCTGTTTATGGAACCGACGGGCCTTTGGCGCGGCTCTGGCATAGGGTTCTTGTAGCAAAGCTATAATTGTCCATATTAAGTCTTACTAGTCTATAGCCAGCATGAAACTGTCATAATTTAGGCCTCTCCCTTTTAGTTGCACTCAGTGATAATCGACGAGTAGATGTGATCCAGGTCTTGATGTTGATTTGTATATTTGGAGGATATGATTTTGGGATTCACACAATTTTTCTTTAAAGTGTTAGTCCGTGCATTCAAATCATGAAATGATTCTCAAATCCGACAAATCCTCGCCTATCGCAAATGTAATTTGGATGAAACTCGCTTTACATGCCAGAAACCGCGTAGTTGAAAACGTTTTTTTCTTCATTTTTTTCAGCAAAAGCATCATTGGGAATTATTGGCCATTTTCTTTCCACAACGAATAAAAAATTAAAGGAGTTTCTTTCAATACTCTAGTTTATACTAAACAGGCACAGAAATGCATGTACCATTAACATGTGCATCGATACCCATAGGAACAGTGGCAGAGTCGTTCACAGAGTTATTGCCCACATCCTTAGATTGGTCTTCCACCCAAGTGTCCTTCTCCTCATTCTCTACTTTGACTCTCGTGACAGGAGGTATGCAGGCTTTAGGCAAAGGGCCACTCTTCCATAGATAGAAACTCAAGTCAGAGTCTTTCTTTGGTATGGTGGTCATTGCCTCAATCATATCCTGCCTTCTGGCGCCCAACGGATCGAGGTCGGGCTCTTCGATCCAAGAGAGACCATGCCCCCAATAGCTGTACCTTTCTGACTTATGCTCCCACTCATAGTCTTCCCAACGATCTTCTGAGAGAACCTGGATGTAATGAAGGGAACTGCCTGCCCAGATTCCGGTCACCTTGCCATTTGTTCCCTGCTTGTCTTAGGCTTGTTAGCCGACTTGATTGAATTGAATGATGAGTGCGACCTGACTTACACCAGCTCCTACAGGTTCCTGTCCAGACCATGTCTTGCATGATTGTCTGTGTATGTGTGTTGAAATCCGCTTGGGCGTCACTACGGACTTCGAAGGACTTGACGCGTTGGCGGATCATCTTGTGAAGGAGACGGATGAAGTAGTCGGCAGTTGCCTCCACTGAGCCTACGTAAAGTTAGCCAAGCAGTCCTTTTTGAGGCATTTAGTATTGTTGCTCACCCATTAAACTCCCGTTTGAAATTGGTGTGTTTGGCCCTAGGAAAATGAGGTAGTTGGGAAATCCCGCCACTCCAGTTCCCAGGTACGAAGCTGGGTCGTTTTCCCACAAGTCTTGGAGACTCACACCGTTTCGACCAATGATTGGGAATCTTGGCCTGAAAGTGGTATTAAATCCTGTCGCTGCTATGAGTATATCCGCTGAATACTCTTTATTCCCAGCCATGATCCCATTCGGGGTGACTGTTTGGATTGAGTCAAAGATGGGCTCTACATTTGGCTTTTGTAAAGCAGCTAGAAATCCCTCCCCAGGATTGATGCGTCGACAGCCAGCTTCAAAGTGGGGAATCAGCTTATCTTGAAGTTTCCTGTCAGGAATAAGTTGTTTCATGCGAGATTCAAAGAGGTTGCGTATGTTCCTCTGCTCAGGGCTCGACTTAAGGAAGATCCGAAACATCCCATTGAACTGATCTTCGAGGTCCTTTCTTGTGGCTAGATATGTATCCTGGCTCGTTTCAAAACCTTCCTTATCTTCAGACGTATAAGTATAGTTCGTCGCATTGGGATCTGGTAGGGCGACTGGTGGCGCGATCCATGAAGGGGTCCGAATGAAAACTTTCATGTCTTTGACTAGAGGCTGAATCGAAGGTACCAATTGAATGGCACTAGCTCCGGCGCCAATTACGCCAATTCGTTTTCCTCTCAAGTCGATAGAAGAGTTCCATGAGGCAGTGTGAAGCAATGGTCCAGAAAAGGTTGACAGGCCCTCCACATTGGGTAGCTGGGGATGATTGAGGATACCGCTAGCGTTAAACAGAACCTCGGAGGTGACAATAGTGCCATTGCCCAACTCTATGGCCCATGTGCCTGCGTCGTCGGACCAACGTGCCGACACAACTTTAGTGTTGAGAGCTATATATCGTTCCAAATCGAAATGTTTAACTACTCCCTTCAGATAAGCGTGGATCTCCTGGGAAGATGTGTAACTTTATCATGTTAGCAGTGAATTCATGAGTCAAGGACGATTATTGCTCACAATTTCGACCACGACGGATTTGGAGCGAACGAGTATTGATAGCAATGGCTGGGCACATCACATGCGCATCCAGGATATCTATTCTCGAACCAGGTTCCACCAATATCTGGGGACTTTTCAAAAATCTGGAAATCAACAAAGTCGTTAAGATGTTGCTTTAGTTTGTAGGCTATTTGTGGTCAGAATAACACGAAGACAGGTCTAAACATTCCAGCGAGAAATGCTTACCTATAAGAATTCCCGAAACACTGTAGACGATAAATGTTAGCTATTATTTCAAATAGCATGGGCTTTGGAACGCTATCTTACCCAGCTCCGATAATGGTGCATCGAATACGATCTGGTTTTTGCTGTTGTGCGGAAGACATGATTGATGTGGTTTAGGCTCGGTAGGTCACAAATTCGTAATTAATTTAGACTGACCAAAAGAAATAACCGTTTATCAAGATTTTAGAGTTATAGCCACAACGGTAGGGTAAAGGTGAATTCCTTTACGGATGTAGTTATCCTGCGATTAAGCTGCAAGAAGTATAGTTATCTGATTGGCCCAAGCCAAACAAGGAAAGCGACCCGGAAGCGGGCCGGCTGGAGTACGGAAGACTCCCCGGGAAGAAGTCGAATTGGCTGGATTGGCAAGAATGTGGGTACGGAAGCGGACCGTGGATCCACAAGCCTCGATTACAAATCATGAATAGGGCTTCTGTCATTGGTTCAGCCCAAAAACGCTATCTGAAGGGGTCTGGAACGGATGAGAGGATACTGATACCGGGCTAGGAAGAAACAAGCAGATGACAGTCGACTGCAGCAACAGACAAGGAGGAGGCTGACGGACTGAAATTCCGCATGCTTGACATGTCTATAAGGGCAGAAGGTTCAGTTTGGTTGACGTGTAAACCACTGGTCCACTATCATCGTACATTCCAACAAGTCAATTGTTCTTTCACCAGTACCATCTCCTCTGCTATCATTATCACTTGACCACCCCCCAAAGCCACAATGAGTCGCTGGTTCAATTTTGGTGGGGCTAAAGATCAAGATCAAGGCCCCAAGACTACCCGTGCCTTGCCTGCTTCCTGGTATCGGTCATCTCCTATGTATGAGCTGGAGAGACGAGCAATCTTTTCCAAGAAGTGGATCGTTGTCTCCCACGAGGCCAGATTTGTCCAAGCGGGCGAGTTCCTCCGCATTACAGAGGCTGGCTTCACCTTCTTCCTGATCAAAGATCGCCAAGGAGAGATTCGGGCACATCACAATGTTTGTCGACATAGGGCATACCCACTAGTGGAACAAGACTCTGGCAAAGTGTCGATTCTATCATGCAAATACCATGGTAAGCCATTTTGCTCATCCTGATTCACTCATAGACTCTGATTATTGCAAGGATGGTCATACGGACTCGACGGCAAACTGGCCAAGGCTCCGAAGTACCAAGAGGTTCCGTCCTTCGATAAATCAGCCAACAGCTTGTTCAAGATCCATGTCCACGTGGACAAACTTGGTTTTATATGGATCAATATGGACTCGAGCTCTTCGCCAACTGTCGATTGGGCCGATGACTTTTCCTCGGTTGATACCCAGCCACGGCTTCAGGGATTCAATATGGAAAGTTATCATTTTGATCACCAGTGGGAAATGATTGGCGACTACAATTGGAAGACGCTCGCCGACAATTACAATGAAGTAAGTGATTTCGAGGCCTCTTATTTGGCGCTGGCTAAACGGACTCCCAGTGTTATCATTGTCCGACTGGACACCCAGCACTCAACGGTTTGACCGATTTGTCAAAGTATTGGGTTGAGACAGATGGCGGCCATATCCAACATTTCAATGTCGACAAGCCGGACGCAACGGGAATGGGTATCTACAGTACTTTCTACTATCCCAACGCATCTATCACCATCTCGTAGGTAGAGCGAAGTGAACCTAAAATAAGCTAAGAACTCATTAATAACGTCATCTAAGACCTGACTTCTTCTACATCATGCGCTGCATCCCTATCTCGGCCAGCCAGACCAAGATGGAATATGAAGTCTATCGACATAAGGATGCTTCGGATCATGATTTCAATGACATCAGCGACTGTTTCAAGCAGATCCTCAAAGAAGACAAGGACTTGTGCAATGCTGCACAAAAGAACTTGAACGCGGGTATTTTTGTAAACGGCGAGCTTCACCCTCGGGTGGAAAAGGTATATAGGCCCGCCATAACTCATAACATGGCAGATTATGCTAATACCGATATAAGGGCCCCTTGTTCTTCCAGGAGCTAACACGTAAGCTGGTTATGGAACATCATAAGCAAGAGGAGGCCAATGGACACCAGATCTGGCCTGCTATTCCCAAAAGCATGACCTCGGGGGAAAGCCAGGACGACGTTGAATTCTGCAACAAGCTGGAGTGTTCTGGGTCTGATGGCCTCGAGTGGTAATATCTCGACGCTGGTGCCCGTGGGATTGAGGACGCGAAGGATAGCTAGGAGGGCATGTAAATACTATATAGTATCACTTCTAGTTATCTAGGGGGTGAAAGCGCAACCTTGCCCGTTTGAGTAGAAAGATTGCGTTATCTTCTGGAGGCGGCCGTTACAGTGATAGCTCAGCAATTCTAAAAAAAGAATCCTTCCTTACGACATCGTATTTTCCCAGTCAAGACTTAACCACTCATCGATGGCTCTACCGAAGTCATGTGCCTGTGGAAAAATGTTCTCTGGGCCGGTCATAGATCCAAAACCATCTCGGATATTCTGCTGAAGGGACTCTACGAACATTAAACAATCAGACTCTGAGTGGGTTTTCTGGAAAGCGTCAACTTACCTTCACCTGGGGCGTAGATAGGGGTGTCCTTGGCGACAGTCTTATGTCCGATAATGCCGGCCGAACCCACCAAATCATAGCTAGCTCCGGACTCAGTCCCGCTCCCCTCGTTATCGCAATTTGTAGATAATAGGCCGCAAAACATAGATTGGTCGATATGCGCGTCTGACCGACCTGCTCGTTCATATGACAACAAGTCCCAGAGCAACCTAGTATCAATTGTAAACTTATGCTGAGGAGTGCCAGAAAACCCAGTCTCATCAGACGTCAAAGGCTCAAACTGAATGCTCCGCTGTAGCTGTTGTAGGTTCTCATGCTACAAAGTTGTTAGTGCTAAGTTACTTCGTATTAAGATAGTTATCACAACTCACCATCACAGCAATACTAGGCCATATTGAGCCCATGCGATCAAGGAATTCTAGACATTTCCCAAAGCCAGACTGGGCCTTCTCGCGTAGGCTATAATCATCCACGAAGCTATGCTGGAGATGGATTGTCGCAACAACGACTACGACATGTGCCAAAGTCGGGTCTGATATCTGATATGCCATTCTGTTTATTAAATCAAGATGGTACATTATCCATCCGATATGACGCGTAATTGCATCATAAGAATTATTCATGAAAGAATGCGGCATCGTATTTCGGAAGTTTCGCAAACGCATCGATAAGAGGAACGGATGGTTGAGGATAACAGGGATAGAGGCGTAGATAAATTGAGTAAATAAGTAGGGACCCCAGTGGTCTCGGTGCTGGTGAAGTGACTCAGCTGTCTGTTCTCCAATTTTGTTAGCAGAAAAGCGATATTTTAATGGCACGCTGCAGTCGATCTCAAGATGGCGATACGCGATCTGGGAATAATCTGATCGAGGGTTCCAAGGAGGTAGCATATCCGAGGAAACTCGACAGGATGCGTATATCCTTGCTTCTCGCCATACTTGAGCAAGAGGTGTGGTGTACTTCATGATGCCTTGGTCCATCTCGCTTGACATCGAATTTTCTGGTGGAGTCAGCCATCCCGAACCTGACAATGGCTTTGTCCCGAAGTCGTCTGCATGTGAGATGTTTGTAGGCCAAACGCTAGGACAAACACTGCCTTGCAAATGATAGAGTACGAAAATGCTCCTGAGACAGCCATTGAACTCCACGGCATCTCCGAGGATGCTGCCTTTAGGGATACCACGAATAAACTGGATTGCAATACTGAGGTGTAGGCCAGCTTGAGCAACATTCCCCTCTTAGGTACTTGATCAGCCGATGCCGTGTTATTGATCATTCTCTTGCATCTTACCTGCATACTCAAAAAGGCTGAGAAGACATAGTGTTTGTAATACGGAGCAATCGACTTGGCTTCCAAAAACCTTCTCCATCACAAGTTGACGCGAAGCTCGAGCCATGGCGATCAACCGTTGACGGGACTCCGTGTTCAATGATTGTGGGGGAAACCGAAAGCACAATGCTTGTAGAGCAAGAACTAATTCGGGGTCTCGATTGGGCAGAGAGGCTGCGAAGGTTTCGGCGTTGAACATGACGAGGGGCTGTCGGTGAAGCCAGGTCAGATACAGAGATGCTAACTGGTTGCCTCGTGGCTCCAGAAGTAACGAGGCACTGTTGATTCTAGTCAGAAATCTACGTCGTAGTAAACTGAAGTTGGAAATTTGTTTCTCGCCTTGAACTTGGCCCAGGTTGCATGCAGTCAATTGTCTCTGGCATTTCGGGGAGGCCCAGCATAGAACTCGGCGTGTGTCCCGTCACCTGCTGCGAAGCTGAGCGTTGACGTGAGTCTCGTATCACAGGACTGCAAGATGGCTGTTAGTACAATAATTGACACGCAGCCATGGGAAGCAAGCGACCTACTCTAATCGTTCCATGAAAAAGTCCAGCTTCTCCTCAAGGCTTTCCATGCGGTTTTCCTATAAGGAAATGATTATTAGTTATTCATAATCTGATGGCATGAACAAAAGATGCTGTTGGTCACAAACTAATGAGTTGTCCTGTCGACTGCGCTTTTCTTGGTAGTCAGAACCTGATTCATAGACACATAACTGGCCGAGTCGCTCGCAGTATGAGCACGTAGGCTTCTCTCCGGGACACTTGGACTTTTTTCGTCTTAAACGGTCGTCAATATAGCCTAGAATGGGTCATAGAGCGATAACTCACCGGCATGGCTCGCAAGCCTGCTTTGCACGTTTCACTGGTCGCGTATTTTCCATGTCATCCCTTGATTGTAATAGCGCAGGGCATGAGTTTGGGAATTAAGCCTGGAAAAGGGCGGCGATCAAGTTGTTATAAACTCAAAAATGAGACTAAACTCAACGTAGATCGGTGGTTCGGGCTTCGCTATCTTATCTTGATCCACGCCTGCAACGCTTATCGGTGGGGAAAGGCGGGGAGATAAACCTTGTGTTATGCTGTTATGGGACGACATACTAGGGTATTTGCATTAGGCAATTCGCAGATCACACAGCCTGATTCTTCGCACTCGGTGGCTTTCCATATTTTGTCTATCCCACCAACTGTCGCATTTACTTTCTCCCATTGATACAGGCACAAAAAACCATTAGTTCCCATCATGCCAGATAGTGAGAACTACAGCGAACCCGATGCCGTCCTCATCGATCGCGGCGATGTGAGCAACTACAATCCCGACAACATCCTCCCTAAGTCGGCAGAAGAGATCAAAAGGATTCGAGAATGGCTACAGCCGACGTCCTATACTGTTGCTGGCGGCTAGTTTCGCAAGCATCATGCATCCCATGCACCGAGAACGGGACAGTGGCTTGTCTCTACCGACGAATATAAACAGTGGCTTCGAGGAGATGATGAGTGTGGCCTGCTCTGGATCAAAGGGATCCCTGGGTCTGGCAAATCAGTCCACGTTGCCAAATTGATTGATGACCTGGCCAGGGAGAACCCTAGCTGCCCAGTGCTCTTTTTCTTCTTCCGTCAGATTATTGATGCAAATCATAACCCCCAGGCCCTTCTCCGGGATTGGATGGACCAGGTTCTGCGATACGCTCCACCACTTCAACACCAGCTCTGGACGTATATAGACAAGCAAGTATCGCTCAGTTCATTGTCTACGAGCGACTTGCTCGAAGATTTACTGATGGCTTTTCGAGCGCTGCCCGACAAGGTCTTTTGCGTTGCCGATGCCCTCGATGAGATGGATGCTGGGAACGAGGCTTTTCTCCAGGCAATCGGGTCTCTCGGCCAGTGGAGGCCACGCAAGGTCAAGGTTTTGATCTTGAGTCGACCTGTTCCAAATGTCGAGCTTCATCTCCGCCAGGCGCCGGCTTTCTATATTCGGCTCGAGGAGCGACTGGTAGACCTTGATATCTTGACCTATGTGAATACTGCTCTGTCAGATTCTCATATCCCTGAAAGTGGATGGAATGCAATCGCAGACGCTGTCCCTAGTCGAGCCAACGGCCACTTCTTGTACGCGAGGCTGGCTATGGAGGCCTTTCTCGAGCCGTTCCACTGGACCTCAATGCGCTCTATACCAAACTACTGCAGGAACATGCCAGGCGCTCTGGTATATCATCCAGTGTTCAGCGCCTCATCCTCCAGTCTATCACACATGCGACATGGCCACTACGACTGCTCGACCTCGCTGAAATGTGTAGGGTAGTCGAACCCGTTGGTTCGGGTCGATGATGAGGGCGGCTATGCGGTGCTGCGTCCTGGATCATCACATGCCCAGCTTGCTCTGTCTTGCTTGCGGTACTTGTTGGTGACTCGCTACCTTGATGAAGTCGAGATCACGATTGACGATAGCGACATGAGTCGAGCCTGAAGTGACGAAAACTATTACACCTACCGAAAGGACTATGTTTCCGGTGAAATTCGTGACTTGCGTATCAAGTTCCCGTTTTTTGCATATGCTAGTCGTAACTGGCACGCTCACATTAGAAGCTCGGAGGCAGCAACCCATCCACAAGAAGAAGTCAATCAACTCCTCGAGCAGTTTTTTTAGCTCCGATAATACAATTAAGACATGGTTACAAGTGAGCTGGCATGGTCACTCATCGAATGCGCGAAAGTTTTCAGCGCTGCACATCGCAGCAAGATTTGGGCTTGTCGCATACACGAGGAAGCTAGCAACAATCTGGCCTGGACGCGTGGACGCCTTTGACATCACGGGTAGAACACCGCTGTAAGTCTAACACTCAAAATTGTAGGACGCAAGCATGTGCTAATCCGGCCTATTAGGTGGTGGGCAGCTTCTGAAGGCCATCCTAACACAGTTAGCGAGCTGATCGCTGTACGCGCCAACGCCAACCACCTAGATATCATGAGTGGAGAGAGACCGCTTCAAGCGGCTGCTAAGAATAACCATGCTACGGTTGTCAAGGCTCTGCTAGAAGCCGGTGTTGAATCTCTGGTATCACCTATCAGCAGCGAGAAGGAAAAGGCGGAAGATTCTTCGAACAAGATCAATACAGAACCGGCCTATAGATCCGCCTGTGAACGCGGACATGGAGAGGTAGTTGTTGCCTTCATACCATTTCTCGACCTCCCGGCAAAGCAACAGTGTCTAACTTGGGCCGCCGAGTCAGGGCAATCTCGAGTCGTTGCAGAAATGTTGTCACAGTCCGAAATAGACGTGAATGCTTTGCACCGCGGTAGCACTGCTCTTTTCAAGGCTTGCTTGAAAAAGGATTTGGCTACTGTGGAAGTCTTGCTCGAGGCGGGAGCGGACCCAAAGCTTTTAAATGAGTACTGGGAGCAGAGCTCTAATTATTCGAAACCGCGAGTGGTTCGAAGGCCAGATGGACCATATCCTCAATACACTTGTCTCCATGCGATTTGCGGCACTGTGGATCTATCACCAGATTATCGTGAGATGGATCATGAAGACATCTGCAGAATGGCTGAACTTGTTATCGAGGCGGGTGCCGATCTTGATTACCAGACAGGGAATGGAACATCGGCCCTACACAGCGCTACCGGGGTCGATTACTACCTCGTACGGCTTCTCATCGAATCCGGATCCTCGGTACAGGTTGTGAACTCTCAGGGCCAGACACCGCTTCATGTTTTCCAGGTTGAGGCTTGTATTCCTCTCTTGGTAGAAAGCGGCATTGACCTCGATGCACAGGACGTGTATGGGAGCACGGCCCTTCTTGCGAATGTTGGCAAGTATGGCTTCACTAGCATCGTCCTTCTATTCTTGGCTCACGGTGCAGACGCCGGGGCGATCAACTTGGCTGGCCAAAGCACTCTCCGCTTGGCACTCGAACCATATTACACGGAACTGGTAAGCCCACCCGTTTTCCCCATGTTGCAGTCATTCTCCAGAGATGTCTAATCAGAAAAGTAGGATATCATCAAGGCACTCCTAGAATGCGGTGCCGACCCAAATAGACGAAATCGTAAAGATGAGACACCCTTGCTGCTTGCATATCGTTGTATACAATTTAATAGCATCTGCGACGTACTGTTAGTAGCGGGTGCGGACATTAACGCGCGAGACCGTTCGGGACGCACCATTCTCTGGCGTCAGATGGGAACAATGCCAAAGGCGAAAAATGACAAAGAGTCACACGACGGCGTCCGGTTTCTTCTTGCACATGGAGCCGACCCTCACTTGCGAGACTTCAAAGGAAGAACTTTGCTACATCACAGTATTAAGCAGAGGCCAGCCAGCTTCCATTTCAGACCCGAGGACGATACAGGCATTCCACGTTTCGACTTTCTAGTAAGGCTCGGCCTTGACCATACTATAGTCGATTACAACGGGAACTCTCTGCTCCATGAACTTGCAGCAAGAGAGTCATCAACGTATCCGCATATACGGGGCTGGGTTCTACTGCTATGGAAGCGACTTATCGGGACTCTAGGCGTCGATGCAGGCCAACAGAATGTAAGAATTCTTTTTACCCATCTATAGGTGCCATTCAGAGAAAGAGTCTGCTAAATAGTAACCATACCTAGCATCTGGGACGAGCTCCCCTCCATATTCTCTGCGATGCATACTCTAGGCCTGGTGGATATCGCCCTACTAACAAGCCTGAGCCTATCGACATACTCATCAAGCATATGAAGAACTTGGATATTCCTGACCACACTGGAAAAACGGCACTACACGTTGCCTCGACTCGATCAGAGTATTGTACTAAGAAGCTCTTAGACGCTGGTAGCAGCCCTCTCGCTATTACTCACCAAGGTCTGACACCACTCCATATCGCTGCCCGCGCGCAGCAGAGTAACATCGTTGGTATACTTGTGCATTCACTACAGGAATTGTCATACCAGAAGTCCCATATAGGTGAACACACTTCCGTCCAGAACGAAGAGGAAGAAGAAGATGGTGATAAGTATGTCTATGGAAAAGAAGAGGATGATGATGCAACAGATGAAAAGGGATACAGCCCGCTCTATCACGCTGTCAGAAGCGGTAGGCCTGAGGCTGTCCAGATTCTTCTGGAAGCAGGGGCAAATATCAACACAGGCGGTGATTTATTCAAAGCCTGCGCCAATTTTGAAGATGAAAACGCCTCTCGCGCTGCGACATTTCATGTCAAGCATGACACACTGACTCAGAGGGAGGCAAAGGACGATGATTTGAGCCCACTCGAAGGCTCATCTCCATTAAAGTCGGCCAAGCCCAAGTACTCTGTCATTGAGTCTAGCCGACTGGAAGAGATTATTGTTATGCTGGTTGATTATGGAGCCAACGTCTCCGCGCTCAAGACGGGCTCGCCCTCAAGTGCCTATGGCGCGGCAACGCGTATACAGCTAGCTGTCTTTTCGACCAAGTCCCTATTTCTCTATGGACCGAGCCAGACAGAACAAAAATTTACACACCCCTCCTTTCGAGTAACGCTCCTGCGTATGATCCTTCGGTCGCTTCGAAATACCTGTTGCCAGTTGTGGCCCGGGGGCCGAACCAAGCCGATGTCGACCTATATATAAGGTAAGAGAAATGTTTTAGATGCATGTTCTTTGCATTCACTAGCTAACAGGCAGCAGGAAAAGGCGATAGTATCTATTGAGGGAACTTGCCAAACGCGGAGCAAGATTCCTCCCAAGTCCCAATGATGACTATCAGTTCAGCGACTTTGCAACTCTTGTCTGGCTTGGCTTCACCAAACTTGTCGGCACAATTGGCAGGATTGAAGCAGAACGTGCAATCGGTCAAGGCAATTGGCACGCTTTCGGGGATAGCTTCAAGGCAGGGCTGTGGTGTGCCAACCGTCCAGCCGATGAGGCGAAGGCCGAGGGGAGAAACATACGATTCATGGACCGATCAGAGGAACAAAGTATTCCGAAACCTTTCCTTCTGCAAGCGGTCGACTGTGAGGGCCCTAACCTCAATATTGTCAAACTGATGATCGAAGAGTTCTATGTTGACGTGAATGAAAGGACTTGGGGTATACGGTATACCGATGGAAGTACTTGCCTTGGATATGATAGCTCGGCTCTTCATTTCGCTGCCGAAGGGTTTCACTGGTGGCAAATTCACCAAGCCATGGATTATCTCCTAAAGGTACCTGGGATCGAAATTAATCTCAAGATTGGAGGCGGGTTGACGCCTCTTCACGTGGCGATGGGAGGCAGAGACTTTTGCGATCACCTTCAACACCGTCCCTATTCCTACGACGCAATGAACCGTCTACTCATGGCTGGAGCAGACGTCCATCTGAGGACAAAGAGCGGGATGAGCTGCCTCGCTCTCGCCGTTCACAATATCGAAAGTTTGCGACTGCTGATTGAGCACGGAGCCATAATCTCACCTAATGATGTCGTTTCAGCAGTCGAAGCCGGAGAAGTCGATGTACTGCGCGAGCTTTTGCACGCAAAGGGCGAGGATGGACAAGACCCCGCTTTATACCTGAATCCAGGGTTACGTGCAGCAGATTCTCTATTCAGAAAACCAGACCCAGAAGACGGCTTTCATGGTCCATTGGTCGACAATGCGATAGTCATTGACATGATTGGGATCCTCATCAATCTGGGAGCTGACCCGCTTTCACACTACTTCATCCGGAACAAGGACGATGACGAATCTGAAGACCCGGAATACGGTTTCTTCAAGAGCGGCATGCCGCCACCTAACACGAAGCCAGAAGATCGTGAAATGACAGTTTTGCACACCTTTATCACAGAAATCAGGGACTTTCACATCCAACCTTTTCTCGTGCCCGGAATCGATGTCAACCACAGAAACCCGAATGGGCTCACACTTTTACATGCTGCTTGTCAGAACGGTGATCTAGTCTGCAAGCCATTCACCGAAGGAGGGCGAGAAACCATCTTCCAGCACCTTGTGGCTCTCGGCGCTGATCTTAGCACACGAGACAATAATGGCAGGACGGTCCTTACAACATTGCTTTAGCTTTACCAGGTTAATTCGGTTGAGTGGAGGGCGATATTAGATGACATTATTCGCCTAGCGCCGGAGCTAGTACATATACCTGATGATATCCTTGGCGACACGCCGCTGATGTATGCCATACGTCGGTCTATTGAGTCTGAGGGTGATACGGAGGCGATAGAACGGCTTCTATCAGCAGGGGCGTCCCCTCTCATAACAAACAAGCACGGCGATGGAGTACTGCACATACTAGCAAAGGATCTCGGTACTCCGGCCCTTCGTCAACTCTTTCGGAACTGCCACTTCGCTTTCATTTGACTCTCATAGCTTCAGCTATAAGTATCCTCACCTTCCCCAGGTCAATCGGTTAAAGCTCTTACGCCGTAACGACTTGTTTTCACCCATAATAAGCAGACCTCATTATCAATCTTTCTCATCTTATCTCTACACCAGCAAACATGTCAGATATTCATATGTGCACGATTATGCCTGTCCCTGAAGACCTTCGGGCTCACGCAGACACACTCGCCAAGAAAATCCCAAGAACGGCCATCAACTCACTGCTGGTGGTGCTGTTCTCGGCACCCAAAACCCCCTCGCGCTCGCTTTGCCCGCCGGATCCATGTGGCGCAACAAGCGTGTGCTTCGTGTCAAATTCTTGAACGGGTCTGATAAAATCAAACAGAAGATTCAAGAGTTCGCCCTGCAGTGGAACAAATTTTCTGGCGTCACATTCTCATTTGACAACTCTGACGATGCTGAAATCCGCATCAACTGTGACAGCAGTGGGAAATCATGGTCGTATGTTGGCACTGATTGCCTGGGTATCGCCAAGAATCAACCTACCATGAAGTTTGGATGGTTCACTGACTCAACTCCTGACGCCAAATTTTCTCGCGTCGCCATTCATGAGTTTGGCCACGCCTTGGGATGCGGTCACGAACATCAGTCTCCCGCCGGTGGCATCCCCTGGAACAAAAAGGCGGCTTACAAGTACTACGGGGACCAGAATAATTGGAGCCATGACGATGTGGACCGCAACATCTTTGACTATTACAGCTTTACTATTACAAGGCTCACGGATCTAGACAAGAAGTCAATCATGATATACGCTATTCCCAAGGCCCTCACGTTAAATGGGTACTTTGTTGCATCAAACAACGTCCTTTCAGCCACAGACAAAGACTTCATCGGTGGAGTGTATCCCAAGGGGGGAGCTGCCACTTCTGCATCTGAAACAGGAACTGCCGTTTCCACTTTCAACACCATGCAAGTCCGAAACTGGCAAAACCCGCAGAACAAGACCTCAAAGACAGTCGCATTCTCTCAGACCTTCGACAAACCGCCTACTATTGCAGTGGGTCTCAACTGGCTTGACATTGGAAACAATGCCAACATCCGCGTCAATGCATCTGTCGACTCTATTGGAACGGACTCTGCTGTCTTCCATGTCGATTCTTGGGCAGACACGACTCTCTACTCGGGAGGTTGCGTAGGACTTGAAGTTGCCCAAGACGGCCCCGACTTCCAGGTTGGTAAATTCAGTACTACAGATGACCACCCATGGAACCAACCTCAGGAGAAGACATCACGTCAAATCAAGTTTCCTCGTTCATTTTCATCGCCGCCGAAGGTTGTTGTCTGGCTCAGTCAACTCGACATGGACAAGAACAAGAACTGGCGTATCAACGCCACAGCAACAGGTATCACCTCGAGCGGATTCACTATGCATCTTGACACATGGGCCGACACGACCTTGTACGCTGCTACAGCGCATTGGATTGCGTATCCCAGCAATAAATCAGGAGTTACTAACAGAACATTCAACGTGACAGATATCAAGTCGTGGAACCAGCCTCAGTTGTTAAACACAGGACATGCCAGCTTTCCATCTAACCTTTTCCAAAAGCCTCCGTTGATTTTGATCGTTTTGAACAGTCTTGATATTGACTATCACCATAATCTTCGAGTTAAGTTGGGAGCTACTAATATTTCTGTGAGTGGGATGGACTGGCGCATTGATAGTTGGTTTGATACTACTTTGTACGCTGCTGGTGGTTCGTATATTGCACTATCATAAGTAGTCAATTATAAACCACTACCTGCATTATCCTTTTTTAATTATTAAGAATATAGCACTAAAGGTAAGCCTAATAATTAAAATATAGCACTTTGCTTTCAGGGCTATACATTGTGCCGACGCATATCAAAAGTGGGCAGAAGGACTTACTTTACATATCGAGGAATATTACTAGCACACTTACCTATGGAGCTTTTTAAGCCTATGGCTCCCAGTAAGGGCGGCAGCGGAGTTTAAGGGAGAGACATTGAGGCCAGATAACGGATTGCTAATTTTCAAGACATTATTCCCTTTATTTAAGGGCGATGACGAGCCGCTCATAATATGCATGTCGGTTCTGGAGTACCAGAAAAAATACGGGAGTCTCTAATGAAATTTTGTAGAGAATTCTCTTTTGTTTCCCTGTCGCTCATATGTTGTGCTGCATTGATTGATATTGCGATTTGCGCTTCAACAGGTTTTACAGATTAGCACTTACAACAACGGGCGTATCTTTGGTCAATTGACGAATCACAGCCACAGAAATGTCCCGTGTTTCACGGCAGAAGGTCGATCAGTGAAGACAGCCAATATCGCAACATTCCTCAACTGCCGTATATCTCAAGACGTCATTAAACTTGCTACTAGATTACGTTCGAGCTTGAAGGAAAGGCAGATAACGTTTACTGAAACAGCACTTTCGGAGCCTCTAATAAGCTCCCGTTCACCAGGGTTTACTCGTTGCAAGGACAACAAGCAAGATAAGAATCCATGACATGAAACACATATTTGATATATCCCTTGAAACCGACCCGAAATGATCTTCGTCGTCCATGCCATTGTGAGGCATTGATAAACCATTACACTTCAAACGCCATTAACAGCAATGTTACTTAACCCCCAGAAAAATACCCAGGTATACTTAAGGGCAACCCCATTTCGCTTGTGCAGTCATTTCACCCATGGTATTCCACCTTTCCATCAGTAATCCGAGTTCCTTTTGACCTTGTATTTCAATACGTCTCCTCCGGCATAGGAGATCTTCGCTCAATATGGTCAACTATTTTCACTACGAACCTTCCTTTCTCTTAGCGCTTATCTGTGTTATACTATTCACTCTTTCATCAAACCTCCATTTATCTCAGATCATCAGAACAAGAACATGGTTCTTCCTACCATTCTTAGCAGGCTCCCTCTGTACGTACGCTCACTAACCACATCATTCTGCCATTGGACTGACAAAACCTGCCCATCAGGCGAAGCAGTAGCATTTGTTAGCCGTGCGATTAGTGCTAAGGAAGCGCCAGACTACACCTTCGGTATATGTGTCGTACAAAATACGCTTCTCCTGTTAGGGCCGACATGCTACTCTGCGGCGATATACATGACCCTAGGACGCTACATCAAATGTTTGGAAGGAGAAAGATTTTCAGTCATCAAGCCAAAATGGCTTACCAAGATTTTCCTTCTTGGAGACGTGACGTCCATTGTGCTGCAGGCAATAGGTATTTACACAATTCTCATTACTGCCAGCGAAGACATACTGACTTACATTATAGGTGGTGGCAAGCTTACCAAGGTCGATACAGAACACAACAGGACAATAACAGAGGATGTGGTGATCGCTGGTCTGATCGTGCAGCTTGTGTTCTTTAGTCTGTTCATGGCTGTAACAGGATCTTTCCACTACAGATTTGCCAAGCGGTCTTCAGAAAAGCCCCATAATTGGCAGAATTACATGACAGCCATCTACACTGCAAGCATACTTATCCTTATACGATCGTTCTTTCGCATGTTCGAGTATATAGGAGGGCCGGAGGGAGAGCTGCAGGTCAGGGAGGTCTATATCTACGCCCTTGATGCTATTCCTATGGCTATGGTCACTATCGGATTCCACATCTTTCATCCCTCCAAATACCTTCGAGGTCTCGAGAAGAGTGTGAGCGATTCAGATAGTGACGATAGCGAGATGATATTGAAGTTTCCCCATGTCCCGCGTCAAGGACCGTAACGAGTGCAACGGAGATGGAGATGATTGAGATTTCATTTGTTTGTAAGATAGGAATTCGTTTCTATTCATGAGCAGGCCTCGGAATGTAACTTACAAGGCGCCTTTCCTCTTGTCATTCAATGATAGGCTGCATGATGATACCAGTTGTGTTCTAGGTGCTGTAGTGATGACAATACCAAACTGTTACATGTCAGGAAACAGCCTTCTCATATTGTGTCTTAGTATTAATCATTCGACTCCCTGCTTGTTTGATTGCTCTGAAACTAGGTTCATTACTCTAGCAAAAGACTAGTTAACTCACAGATTCCATCGTCACTCAGTGTCGTGTATAACGGCCCGAAGTTCAATCCAGGAACTTGTGACCAGATGCAGTCCACTTGTGGCGTCTATGTCCCCCAAAGATTATTTTTCCGGGATAAGAGGCCGCCAAGTTACCGGTACCTGACGGCCCTAATGGGCGACAGGCAAGCCCGGAGCATGCGGCGCGGTATATAGCCTAGGTTTAATGCCTATTTATCGAATACCTTAACAGTAAGTATATTTGACTTATTTAGGGGTTATAAGTCTATCATATTAATAAGGTCGTAGAGTATTATAAGGTAAAAGGGTATAGTTACGGGAGTGTTAGGCCCTGATATTAAGAAGAAACTGTACTGCCTTTTTATTATGGCCTCTTACCAGAATACAAAAAATATACCTGTCTACTATATCTTTAACTATTAGAGGCACATAATATTTTCTTTTATGAGTAGAGTTATAATTAGGAAGGTTAGGATATGATATTGAAATATACTATACCATATTGCTCTGAATGGGCTTGGATTGGAGGTCGATTACTTGAAAGAAAGTACATGGAATAACCTTCCGAGCCTGATATGCAAGATTGATAAATGCCATCACAGTGAGGGGCGAGAGTTGAAGACGAGGTGGAGCCCTGGGGTGGCGAGTGTAAATGTATCCATCTTGGACCGTTGAAAACCCTCTCTGGTCTGCCCATCGGCCAGCCTTATGTCAAATGCCCGGATGACATGTGCTACAACGTATCTCACCTCCATCAGACCAAGTTGCTTTCCGACGCAAGAGTATCGCCCTTTTTATAGTGAGTTCAGGCTTTGAAGCAAGAAACATATCAACTTACCAATGGAGAATGGGGCAAAGACTGTGCCATTCTTTGTCAACTGCGGAGATGTCGTCCAACGCTCCGGAATAAACTCCAGTGGTCTCACAAAATGTCGTTCATCTTGGCCAATTGGTTAGTTCCGGCTGAGAAGATAGAGACATTTGAGATGGACTTACCTCTCTGGATAGTATGCATGGGCACCTGGACGATGGTGTTTCCTGGAATCATGGTATCGCCTATCATCAATCCTTGTGGAGGAGTGACTCTCTGCAAACCTGAAGGAACAGGTGGGTGTAATCGAAGGGACTCGTCGATGATCGCGTTTAGATGAGTGAGAGTGGAAAGCGAGGTAGAATCTGCATGATCCCTCTCACTGAAGTATTGGTTAACTTCCTTTCTCAGTTTGGCGACCTGAGATGGACTGGATGCGAGCTCGAAGAAGATACCGGTCAAAGTCGCCGCAGTTGTATCGCTATAATATGCTTAGCTGGTGACAGACCTTAAGGCTCGTCATTCACCTACCTTCCGGCAACTGCGATCAAATATGCCTCGGCGTCAAGGTTAAGCTTTGCTTGCTTCGTCTTGGGATTGCGCTCATACTCTTCAAGGATCCAGGAGAAGACATCAGGGTTGTCAGGCTTCAACTGCTCATCATCTATATCAGTTCTGTATAATATCTGTCCATGGAGTGACCATACCTTCCGTCGCTCTTCAACTTGGCTCTCGCACCAAGTCCAAAACCTTTTGTCCTCAGCACTCACCGCTGGGATCAGTTTGAAGACGGGGAGCATCCACGTAATGTGTGAGAGATAGCCAACCATCTTCATTGAGTCATGCAACGCAGTCATGAAATAATGTTTGACGCCACCGCGCAACATATCAAAAGACTTTCCGAATGCAAGGTCACCCATCACGTCGAAGCTATAGAAGTTCAGCCAATCGGAGGCGTTGATATCCATGCCTTGCATCTCGTGAAGGCGATCAAGTAATTGAGTGGTATATTTTGTAATTCGCGGCTCGTAGTCCCGTAGGGCTTCACGCGTCTTAGTACAGAGCAGTGATGAAGCGATGAAGTGGCTGGTTCTTACCCTTAGTACTCAAAGCTCTGTCTCAAACCTTTCGCCTGTTGCTGTGCTCTTTGTGCTCGCGAATCATGTGCAAGGAGACGCGCGGATGGAGAACATTGTAGAATGGGCCTTTGGTGCATGGAGATCTAGCAGAGTATAACGCTTCCATAGCCTTGGGATGAATAATGGAGAGTTCCGTTGGCCCTGATGAAATCCTGTTAATATGAAGGAGAATGAGGTTGGAATCTACTGACCTACTCTCACAAAATCGCCATGTTTCTCATGAAGCCCCTCTACCTCTTCGAAGAGGTGTAGGTTCTTGGCACTGAGGTAGGTGGGATAGAAATTCGAAATGCGAGCACCGAATGGCCCGGGGAACCGGTTCAAAGGGTGAAACAAGGTGCGATAAATGAGAATACTGCTAAAGATACCCACGATGTGAGTAACTTCGAGTAATAGAACAGATGTAGCTGAGAATTTTGCGTTATTGAACCAACCCTTGGCCCCAGCAAAGTGCAGCATTCCAATAACGATGACGGGTAATGTAGTGTATATCTGCATGATGCGAGGCACAAGCAAGTCCCACTCTCCTCTACGGTAAAAGAGGATATGCAGGATCCATCCACTCGCAAAAGCAGCCGCAATGAGCTCGGGGTCTCTATGATCGAGAATCATGACGTGACGCATGTTGAGAAGGCAGTGATGAGGATATTGGATCAGTGAAATCAATGCTACTGAACAGCGGCTGATAAGGGTCTTCCAAGGGCATTTTAATACAGGGTTGTATAACCAGCGTGATGATAATAATGCCGGCTGGTTTCGCCCGCGGGTTGCTGTATGGCTTGGAATTCGGCCTCGGCAACTTTCATTTACCAGAACAAGAAACGTCGCAAATTTAGTGGTAAATTGCCAACGAATAGGGTGTTACAATGACGTCTAGATCGCGAGGTGGAACCTGGGGAAACGCGGGGATTGCGGGGGATGGTGGAGGCGCTCTGACATGATGTGCATTCACAAGTGGTGTCATTGGACCGGCAGCCGTTGATAGTGCTCTTACGCGAACCTTGACTTGGCTAAACAAACGGACTGTTAACGGGCGAAATGCTATTGCGGGCATGTGGATAACCTTGTAACCCAGGATTGGTGTTTCAATTAACTCAATATTCATTGAATACTTGTCCATGATTAAGCAGGAGTGTTACTCTTCTTTACAAAAAAGGTCTTAGAGTTGCAATATCCTCTCAACCCATCAAGCCCCCATTCACAGCCAATCCCGCTCTTCTTATGACCTCCGAACGCAGCCGTAGGCTCTATAGCTAGGTGCTCATTGAACCAAACACTGCCAACATCAAGGCCCTCCGCCATGCGCATCCCAAGCTCGTCGTCAGCAGTCCACACGGAAGCTCCCAAGCCCATGTCACTTGCGTTGACACGGGATAAGACTTCGTCCAATGTAGACCACTTCAAAAGGGGCACTACTGGCCCGAAGGGCTCCTCGCTGACGATCTTACTGTCATCTGGGGGGTTATCCACCACAGTGGGTTGAATAAAGAACCCGTGCTGCGGGCTCTCGGACATATCCCCGCCCTTTAATACAACATAATTGTTCTTTGCTACATCGTCTAAGTGCGTCTTAACACGCTCAAACTGAAGCTCGTTTTGAACTGGCCCCATAAAGGTGCCTTCAGCAAATCCATCACCCACCTTGAGTTGCAACAGGTGTTTCATGAAGCAAGCTTTGAAACTGTCATAGATATCTTGATGCACGTAGACGCGTTTGACAGCGATGCAGATCTGACCCGCGTTCATAAAAGCAGCAATTGCGATATGCGATGCAGCGCTCTCGACATCTGCATCTGAGCAAACAATCGCAGCATCATTGCCTCCACTATATCCGACGTTAACTGCCATGTTCTGACCAAGACCTATCGAGGGCTTACTTACAGCTCCAGAGTCACTCTGGCAAGATTCTTGCTAGCACTCTCCATAACCTTCTTACCTGTGGCTGTCGAACCTGTAAAGCTGATCTTGTCGATGCCCGGATGGGCCGTCAACATTGGGCCAAGATCGTCGCCTCCGCTGAGAACCTGGACGACGCCAGGTGGGAAGAAGCGCTGTGAAAGCTCCACGATTTTAATGCCGCAGTAAGGCGTGAAGGGAGAAGGCTTGACGATTATGCAGTTTCCTGCCATCAGCGCCGGACCTAGCTTTCCACATAGAAGCATAATGGGATCTGTAAAACGGGATCAGATTGAGATGGAGACGAGAGATAGGGCCGTGAAGACATACAGTTCCATGGAACAATTCCAACAACTACTCCCAGAGGTACGTAACGAGTGACAATTCGTCGCTCTGGGTCGTCCTCTACCACATCCACGGGCATGTCAAGTTGGCAAGTTCCAGTAAGCCAATGTGCTCCCCGCATAATCTCATGATATGCAAACTGCGTCTTGAGTTCGTTAGCTTGAGTTGTCCTCCGAATTCCTGATGTGCACATACTGGCTTTCCCTGTTCCGCTATAAGCAGGCGCACAAATTCTTCCATGTGTGATAGGAGCTCTACTGCTAAAGCCTTGAGTTTCTCCTTGCGAATCTCAACAGGTGTCTTTTTCCACTCTGGGAATGCAGTACGGGATGCTTGTATAGCTGCATCAACGTCTGCTTGGGTTGACACAGGACAGGGTGGTAAAGCTTCGCGGGTTGATGGGTTTACACCATGTCGTGTAACTGCGGTGCCTCTGGCTTGGCCATTGATGATATTTGAAAAGGTCGAGAAATTCATGTTGTTCGAACAACCATTGTCAGTCATCGTGGTTGTTTCCAATCGGTAGATAGATCTGGTCGTTTTGATTATGTCGTATACTAAGCAATCACATGTATAAGAATCCACGACGGGGGCTTAATGTATATCACTCGGCCCTAATGAAGCTCGTGTCCCCATTGAGTTAGTTGTGAGCCATCACGAGGCTCAATTAGCTCAGCTAGTCCCTAAGTGGTATTTTATTTCTGCCGAGGTTAATGTCCCATTTGTTGGAATTTAAGCCTTGGGTATAATGATATTACTAGCTTCATTATGACTAGTCATGTTTCCCTAGCAAGGGTCTTAATACATGATGATCAGCATGTCCATAATCGTAGTTGCCTAGGAACATAACCACCAACATTCACCTCAAACTAGTCTTCTTAATCACGATTATGAGCACCAAAATTATTGCAGCATACGAGCCTGAAGGGACTGGGCCGGTCTTCAAACCCCAACGAGGGTCTGTGCGAGCAATTCAATCCAATGAACTTCTTGTTCGAGTCGTTGCTACTGGTGTCTGTCACACGGATGTCATATTTTCCACTTGGCCTGCTGATCAGATCCCATACCCCAAAGTCTTAGGCCATGAAGGTTTGCTCTAGAAAATCTGCCATTGGCAGCACAGTGGTTACTGACGTATCTCCCATAGGTGCAGGCGTTGTCGTGGAAGTAGGGTCTAATGTGACTCGAGCACGTGCCGGGGACTCTGTTCTTCTCTCTTTTCACAGTTGCAAATCTTGTCATGACTGTAAAGAAGGGCACCCATCTTACTGCAGCAAGTTTACGGAGGTCAATTATGGTGGAGAAGATGCCACTTACACGGCAGAAGGGACCAATCTACGTGGTAACTTCTTTGGACAATCGTCGTTTGCTGAATTGGCAGTTGTCAAGGAAACATCTATTGTCAACGTGACCAACATCGTCCAGAGTGAAGAGGAGCTGAAAATCTTGGCACCACTTGGTTGTGGCTTTCAGACCGGTGCTGCAACAGTTGAGAATGTTGCCCAAGCCAACGAGAAGGACATAATCGCAGTGTTGGGTCTTGGTGGTGTAGGATTGGTTTCTATAATGGTAAGAAATGATGCATAAATCACACAAAGACTCAGCTGACACATCGCTCCAGATGGCAAAGTTAAAGGGCTGCAAGACTATCATTGGTATTGATTGTATGCCGGACAGACTGGACTTAGCTATGGCCTTAGGAGCGACTCACATCATCAACACAGCTGATGGGAGTATTGATATGAGAAAGGAGATCCAGACAATCACGGATGGAAAGGGCTCGTCCATAACCATCGACACAACAGGCAACATGGACCTCATCAAAGAAGGGTTAGAGTTTACTGCCAACAGAGGCCAGCTGATCATTGTGGGAGTACCACCTCTTGATGCCTTCCTGGATGTGCATCTTATTACTTTTATGCAGGTAGGTGTTCAACAGGTACCCTGATTAAGCTCGTGATACTAAGGCGAGTCAGACGGGCAAAATCATCCGAGGGACGATTGAAGGGGATGTTCTCCCTTCTGAAGTATGTATTGAACTACTACAGCCGGTTAACAAGGCTCTGATAAAACTTATAGTATATACCTTTGATGATCCAGTGGTATCGAGAAGGGAAGCTCCCAGTGGACAAGCTAATTAGCTTCTACAAGGTATTCCCTTTTACTTTCCTACGTAGTGATTTCGCGTGTGTACTGATGATTCGTGTAGCCAGAAGATTTCGAGACTGCTATAAATGATATGAAAAATGGCAAAACAGTCAAGCCAGTCATAATCTGGTAGTTCATGGTTTATAGCATTCAATAATTATTATTCACCTTTGTATATCCGTATCTATTAATTTTATAAGTAAACTATGTAAATTGTCTTGGTTATGTAAATAAGCAGATTGTGAGGTTATGTTTTGCATGTAGTTTGGGATATGCAGTCTTCCTGGCTGCAATAATGCGAAAAGTATGGTCGCTATATTTAATATGTTTCGACCCACGCCAAGTGAGAAAATGAAGCCATCAAGCTGGGAGGGAGGGTGTTTCTGGGCACAGAGGGGCCCGCTAGTTTTTTCTGACCTGTAGTATTGAATAGAATGCCGACTTCAGCCCTGTCACATTGAGTTTTTAGCCGAGGTCGAATCAAAGATAGCCTCAAGCCCCAGACCGATGTTACTTAACCGCGGAACAATTTGCGTATAGATTCCCAGTACAAATGAGCCTATTGAAATCTTGACTACTACTATTTCCCCGTTTCTATACCGCAGCATATCAGTTGTCAGAACATAAACTTGTCTATTCACGCTACAGCCCGCATACTGTCATTATGATTTTCGCATCTCGGTATAATATAGATATAGGTGAAGTCGACCTCCTCACCTATCTATTTGGTACAAGATGATATTACAGACTCTGGAGAAAATTGATACTAATGTTGCCAGACACCGCGGAATCATGCAGCTCAACTACGCCCATATATGTAGATGCGAATGACAAAGAATGCAAACTCAATAAGGCCGAGTTGCAGGTCGCAATTAAAAAGCTGGGTTCCGGGATGCGCAAGGTGTTGAACATTGAAGATAACGATGTTATCTTGATATTCAGTGAGAATTCTGTAAGTCCTGCTCATACACTACAGGGTACTGGCTGATCGCTACAGATTTGGTATCCAGTGGTAGTGCTAGGAGCGATTTGCGCTGGAGGAGTCTTTACAGGCGCAAACCCAGGGTACACCTGTTCTGGTAAGTTAGAGACCCTGCATTGTTTAAGGGCTATTCAAATCTATTTTACCCTAATTACATAAATGCTTATCGGCCAATACAGAGTTAACTCACCACCTTCGTGTCTCGAAGGCCAAATGCATCTTCACTGACAGAGGAAGACTTGAAACGGCCAAGCAAGCAGCAAAAGCAGTGGGCCTGTCACCGAGTTCATTGGTTCTTGTCGACGATCAAGGTTTAGGCGCGATGAATGGCGTTGTATCGTTGGAAAGCCTGTTGAAACATGGAGTTCGCTCTTGGCAAACGATATCAGATGTCGAAATTCTTGCCGATAAGTAATTTGCCTTATTTTTGCAGCAGCGTATTCCGCGAGCACTAACATTTCTTATAGACCAGCTGTCCTCAACTTCAGTAGTGGTACAACCGGTCTTCCGAAAGCTTGTGTTATCACCCATCGTAACTTGGTTGCTAACTCGGAACAAATACTGCACCTTGACCGCGTAGCTCAGCGACAACGCAATGGGTCATCTTTCACGCCTGACGATGTTAATATTGCCTACTTGCCATTATACCACGCCAGTAAGTCTCGGGTTTTCTGGAGTGATATATAGACACACTGACGGTTGAAAATAGTGGGAGTACTGAACTTCTGTGTTCTCAATGTCAAGAAAGGTTCCACCACAGTCGTGATGCCGAAATTCGATCTAGAACAGCTTTTGAACACCATTCAATCATTCAAAGTGACCTATCTTCTCATGGCACCTCCAGTGGTCTCAATGATGGTTAAAAATCCCATTGTCTCTCAGTTTGATCTCTCAAGCGTCAAGTTTCTTCTCTGCGGAGCAGCACCCCTTCCGCGTGAGCTGGAGCTCCAACTCGAGGCACTCTTCAGCAAGAGCAACGCTCGTAGTCGACAAGGCTGGGGCATGAGCGAAGCGACCAATGCTGTCACGCTTTTTGGGCCTGACGAGTTTGACAGTTCTCGTGGGAGTGTGGGACGCTTAGTGCCTAATATACAAATGAAGGTCATCGGCGAGGATGGTAACAGTCTGGGTTATAACCAGGAGGGAGAGGCTATTATCCAAGGTCCCAACGTTTTCAGAGGCTATTACGAGAATCCAGACGCAACTAAGGATGCTTTCACGGCAGATGGTTGGCTCAAGACAGGAGATATTGTCAAAGTCAGCGAAAACGGTCTGGTTAGCATAGTTGACCGCAAAAAGGTAAGCAAGCCCATATTTCACGTTGTTTTACACTAATGACTGCGACGTTCTAGGAGCTCATCAAAGTCAAAGGATTCCAGGTGGCACCGTCTGAGCTTGAAGGCCATCTCCTCCAGCATGAAGGTATACAGGACTGTGCAGTTATCCGAGTTATAAGGTATGAATTCACTTCCAACCATGTTATTTACGTGATGCGGCAGTGTTTCTGCTAACTAAAAACTGCAACAGAAATGGACAGGAACATCCCCAAGCGCACGTTGTGCGAAAGCGAACGGATGTCACTGCTGAGTCAATCCTTGAATTTATGGATAGTCGCTTGACTGCATGTAAGCGACTTACGGGTGGCATCATATTTACGGATGTCATTCCAAAGTCTCGGTCTGGCAAGATCTTGCGTCGGATGCTAAGTGATGGTGCGGCTAAGGACCCTCGATCCCGACTGTGACGGATTATTTGGATTGGCAGAAATTCAACCTCGGCAAGAAAAGTTGAGCTGGGATTGTTTTCGCAGCCAGTGGCTTCACATCTGTTTTAGCGCCCTGAGCTATTAGCACATGATTAGTATGCTACGGCAGTTAGATACTAGATCTAACTTTGTTTATCATAAATATCTGTTGTAAAGTGATGTAATTGTGCTGGTGATACCCCGACTTGACTCGATAGAGTTGAGTCAGAATCGACACATGGTGTACTCTATAGTCCGGTAAACATGGGGAAGCGGAGTTTAGTTAGGTAACTCAGGCCTGGAATAACTGTTAGTTTAAGACCGACACCTCACTGCAGCTTAAAATTATTCTGTGTTTTATAGAATAGATAGTAAGAAACTAAATACATGTATTAAAGTGTAGTATTCGCCTTTCATATATCCTTAAGTGATTATTTATCTGCTTTCAACAGAAAGAGTTTAATCGAGAGACTTGAATATATCATTAAACTACTGATAACAGGTAATTCGCTAACGAAATCACAGAGGGTGTAGTGTACTCCGTACCTTCAGGCTTCCCCGTGTTTTACCCCGCGTTTACAACTTAGGCCCCACTTGCTATCAGTCAATGAGGGAAGGGGAGTTTTTAATCTCTACTCCGTACCCAGTTTAACTTTTCTAACCAAAACATCCTCAATCCTTCATCCACCTTCACTCTACACCCAAAATGCAGGAACCAGCATCACCCACCGCATGTACGCGACGAAAGCGAGCTAGTAAAGCTTGTATGGGCTGTCGCGCCCGAAAGGTCCGATGCGACGTTGTCTATAGACCACATCAATGCACCAACTGTGCACTGGACAACGCTCAGTGCGTTGTCAAAGACAGGCGATCGAGCTAGTAAGTCATCTGCAGAAATGTTACCACCCATGTTAACCCAAGCAAGTCGCAAGAGATCTCCAACTGTGGTTGAAAGACATCAGCAGATACGATTCAGAGACGTCTTTCCGCAACTTCAGCCAAAAGACGCAAACATGACTGAATTAGATCCAACTTCACCGAACGAGTTATATCTAGAGCCAGGATTCTCAGAGATTCCTGTAGAACAAAGCCTCGGGACCCCATCTGCATGCTTTCAAGAGCTTTGGGATGAACCTTCGAGCGGTTATCCATTGAATAATCCAATGCAAGCTCAGTCGGAAGTTACAGATAAAGGATCTAACACAATTAGAAGAGTCATAGATCATCAAAAAGCAACTGATTCTTCAGATACTACAGCAAGTCCCAAGAATCATGAGGTCGAGCCCATGCCAGCCTCAAAGAGAAAGTCATACTCGGACGCCGAACTTACCGGCCAATCGCATGTCCTCTACTCTTACTATCAATTTCTCGATCTTGACATCTCTGGGCTGTCTCCTGATGACGTCCACTATCTCGAGGCCCAAGGCTGCTTCCGAGTTCCCACTCGGGAGGCTTTGGATGAGTTTGTCAGAGAATATTTCCTACATGTCCACCCTGGACTTCCTTTGTTGGACGAAGCTTTGTTTTGGGACATATACACAAGGCCTACGCAGTCTCACTGGAAATCGACTCTATCACTATTTTTGTTCCAGGCAATGTTGTTTGCTTCCTGCAGTGTACGTGATGAATACACATCCTTTGACGCTATTTGCTGACTATATTAGTTTCTCCCTTTTTTGACACTGCAAAGTCTTGGGTTCACTTCAATGCGGAGTGCTAGAGACACATACTACCGTCGCGCCAAAGTAAGCTACACTCTTTTAACCGAGCAAACACATGTAGGCTGACTCGTGGCTGTAGCTTCTATTCGACCTTTGTGGTGAGAGAAACCTTGTGCCTAGCTCACAGGGAGCCTTGCTGCTATCATACAACGGAACGATGAAGGACCAAAAACGCATCAATTCCATCTGGCTCGCAACTGCTATCCACCTAGCCCTGGCCGCAGGTGCAGATCAATTTCATACAAGCTCAGACCAAGGTTCAATCGCTACAAATGAACTGAAAAGGCTTTGGTGGTGCTGCATAGTCCGAGATCGAATCCTGCCTCTTGGCGTACGAAGACAATTACACATTACGTCGCTCGATCTAACCCAGGAGAATTATCTACTTACCGATCAAGATTTTACACAAGAGATTGAAAAATCTCGAGTGTACAACCCACAGACTAAACAAACCTTGGTTCAACTGTTCATCACGTTATGCGAACTGGCTGTCCCGCTCACTGATGTCATCAAGACTGTCTATTCTACAGGACCATCCATCGACGTCAACTCCCCAATGATTCGTGATTTTCAACTGACAAACAAGTCCCTCCGCTCTTGCGAGGCTCGCTTGAATGCCTGGTTCGACAGAGCGACCACCCAATTCCCAACTCCCGCTGGCATCACAAGCGACGAAGAGTCTCTCGTTTTGTACATGAACCTGATGTATATATACTACTAGTAAGTGCTGCCGCTAACATGCATATATGTTGTTATGTCTGACTCGGTAACGTAGCTCTGCTCGGTTTGCGCTATATCAACACGAGGCCTTTGTCGTCAGTCTCGGGCTGGTGAGATCTGAAACGGACGACAAGCTACGGGAAACGCGAGGTCAACTGGAGAACGCGACCCTGAGAATTACAGAACACCTGAAAGAACTTATCCAACTAAAGCTAGGAAAGTTCCTACCAATCAGCATGTAAGTCCAAGCCCAATGTCTGACTTGACGGCTGCTAAATTTCCAATCATAGTGCTGCATATGTAGCTCTTCCACTCGTGCTGCATATCCTGGATGTTAAACTCGCAAAATGGCCATCCCAAACGGCTCAGAAGCAAGGTAGACTCGATGTGTACATGAAAGTGATGGAGGGCATGCAGAGTCTTTACGATGGCGTCGATGACGTGTGGACGTTTATCAGAACAGCTCTCAACAATGCAACTATAGAGGGCTCGGGTAATCAGCCATGCTCTCAGATCGGTCGTATCATGGAGCCTGGCGAAAGCCTCCACTTGACATCACCACTTGTCAGCAAGGTTGCTAACAATTGGGGTAATATACTGATTGAGGAACCTGTGCTATATTTCCGACTATCGCGAGCGATTGACCTCTCATTGGCGCTTGGGCGTTACTCAGAGGACTCCGCTCTTGGTCTTTCGCCAACACCTGCACATTTCCCATCTCCTCGACTTCTTCGTATTGACATGGGTCAAACTATACGAGCTGGCACCTCTGGCCGAGATAAAGCATCTCCGAATACGGGTAGAGTGTCAGAGACAGGTCACGATGAATTGTTAATACCATCCCAAGTATTGGAAGATATAGATGAGTTTGTCACATATGATTTTGGAGTCGATAATCTCGAGCTTCCGATTCAATTTAATGAAATTAGGCTGGAAGCTAGAGAAGCTAGTAGCTTAATGTCACCCCTATTAATAGTTTAAGATAAATATATTAACTCGTTTTATATGCAGGTCTATATCAACTAAGTTGTATATTAAATCTCTATAAGAATGCCCTTATTTATAAGAATCAAGATATATAACTCGCCGGGAATACCATAGGCATATCTGTTTTATATACGGTAAGTGATACAGGAGAGCCGACTACCTCCAGCGACACTCCCAATCTCACCAGAATCACCTCCAATTTCGCTGTCGCCTTTGCCCAAAGGGCTTCAATCGCGCCGACTTGCTTCGGCGACACGAGTCTGCTCATGCCTAAGACTTTAATAGACCTAATACTCAAAGACAAACAGAGCGTGTTTCCCAGGCTTGTACTGCTTGTATATAAGCGAAGGCCAAGTGCAGCTATTTAAAACCCTGTATAAGATGCCAGGCGAAATTGATAAAATACATTCAGCCAGATCCTAGCCGTGGCCAGAACTATCTCAATTAAATCTCTCGAAAGAGGCAGACGTAACCGCAGGATTATAACACATTCTGCCTATAATTAATATATCTTACCTTAATCCAAGCAAGGGAGTTTCTCGCCTTTCCTTGGCACTATTTAGATCTCTACCGCCTAAGGAGTTATTTATAATACATCTCGTATTTTTAAATCACCCTAGTAACTAATAACTAAATTAACTCTAGTAGAGTTAATTTTATCAACCCACTTTAAACCTAGTAGGGTTGATTATTGCCAGGGCGTAGAGCTAATTAAGAATTATTCTATATATAGAAATATAAGGGTTACCCCAGAATGCAATGCATCCCTCTGCGTTAAGTGCCAGACCCAAAGACTGAGCTAATGGCGAAGTCTATAAAGGGACGAGCCGCGGCGAAGCAACGCGCTGCTAAGGCACCGACGACTAATGGAACGATTGTGGAAGACCAGGCGCCCGAGAAATAGACGAACGTAATGACAAAGCCCACGGCAAGCAAGATAAGCAGATATAAAGCGAGTATAGATGCCTCGGTTAAGCGAGAAATTAACATCCCTAAGAGATTATTAACCAGGAGGAGGCAACGATTTAGGGAAGCATAGGAAGAAGCTCCTTAACCAGCACCAGCATCTTTATTAGACCTAGTACCCAAAGCATTATTAAGTTGCCGTGTTAATAAAGTATCTAAGAAATATGGACCCTACGCAAAACCTTATAAATTAATTCCAGACTGGGAGAAATTACCATAACGCAAACCGCCTATATAATCAGCTAAAATTACTCTGTCTATAAGCAATACGCCTATTATTAACAGAAATAAGGAAATACAGAAGTAGGTAAATAATAGTAATAGGAAGAGCAGTTTAGGTAATTATAGAAAAAAGGCGAGCTTTTTAATTAAAGGCAGCTGAATAGTAATACCTCACCGAGAGGTTAATCTAGCGGATTTCTATAAACATATTAAAGCCAAAGGCTTAATAGAGCCTCGGCGTATAAGATAACTATTGACCTAGTGAGGCGAGCGCGCTTTAGTAAGGAAGCCTCTTATAGCACACTGAATTCTAATATTATTTTAGTACTTGTGCTATTTAAGACTAATTACTAAAAGACTTTGCGGCTTAATCTAAGTTATCAGACTGGTTTAGTCGAGGAGATAATATGTGAAAAGTTCCCGTAGTATTAAGGACTAACCTTAGAAATATGGAGTTAGACGAGAAACTAGCTAAACTAATAATTAATATCAGAAGATTCTAAGATGAGAAGAAGGCATAGTAAGTAATTCGAAAATTAATGCCTAAGCAACCTCCCCTCTTCTCTAAAGGCGAGACTGGGCGTATTATTTTACTAGACTTTAATTTACTAAATCTTAACAAAGGTATAATTAGAGAATTCTTAGCAAATAAGATATTATTATTTATTGCTATTTAGTCTAAGATAGAATTAAGGTTATAGACTATTTAATTATTACTTAAGTTTTAGGT
>JABCJZ010000111.1:0-24654 GCA_013184445.1 Fusarium sp. NRRL 53497
TAATATAGGTAAGGCTTATTAATATAAAGAAGGAGCTAAAGTAGCTAATATAAATAGCTCTAAATTAAATTAAAGCTCATTAAGTAGTATATGCGAAGCCATACGCCTTTGCTTTCCTGAGTTCATAGAGCCTGATAAAAAGTCGCTTGATATTGCTTTTTGCCATTCCACGCTTGAGGCAGTGAAAGGTAAGTGAGTATCTATTGTTAAGTGCGGTTGTAAGGACCTTGAGCATTTTGATCAGCCATTCCCTATAATTTATGGTGATGTTTACTTTTATTTAGATCCTTAGGGTACATTAATACTTTCTTCTTCTCTTCCCATGAATGTATGTTTATTGGCTACTAATTAATGCGAGGCCTTACAGCAGGACGTCTTGGAATGATACCTATGCAGCTGAGGGGTTCAGCTGGAATGAATTGGCTGAGATCAATTTCCACATACTCAGAAACGCTCGGTCTAGCAACAGGCCGCTTCTTTCATATTACCTTTGATCTGTCTCAGCCAAACACGAGTCTAGGCCATAAGCTGCACGAGTTTCCCTAAGCGAGTTTCTATGCTTACTGAGACAATGATCTTTCGTCCATACTTCAACAAGGAACTCGGTTTCCTGCATTCCTTTGCGACATGAAATACATGCTTCAAGTTTAACTACAATCAAGCACAGACACCACTGATTCTGTTTAATTTCCCTCGTGGTTCAGGTTGCCAAAGAGGTCCTCCACAGAAATGGATATATAAATAAACAAATAGCCCGCACACTTTGCCTGGGCTTTTGTCAGAGAATGTCGAAGAATCTTCAAGGCTTCTATTACGACATCTTGATTATCCGTAACGAAGACCATAAGATCCAGTCTTGGTCACGTTCTTTCATTCTAACCCCGACAACCTTTAGTTCCTTGATTACATTCACGATGCGTCTGTTAACAATTCTCGGAGTGACTGCAGTCACTATCCAGCCAGTATTCTCTGCCGCTATCTACAGTTGCGGTTGTGCGAGTCCTCTTGTCCGAAAAGAATGGTAAATCAGAACCTCCAAACAACCCAAGAGCCTGATAATCCTGGTAATCCTGTTTAGCTTGCGACAGAAAGATGACTTACTTTTGCCAGGAGAACATTAAGCAATGAAAAGAAACATGAGTATATCGAAGCTATCAAGTGTTTGGCCTCCAGGCCTTCAGAGACAGGAAACATCTACGAGGGAGCCAAGTCACGGTTTGATGATTTCCAAGCTACTCATATCGCATATACCGACTTGGTTCATTATGTTGTGAGTGCCTCCTATCCAACAACCCTTTCCATTCTCTGGCTTATTTTTCACGTCAGGGATTCTTTCAACCGTCAGTTCCAACCATTGGAGTCTATGACCGTGGAAGCTGATTGCCCAGCACAGATGGCATCGCATGTTTATCGCGCAGTATGAGAAAGATCTTCAAAACCTCTGCAGCTATACTGGAGCACAGCCATACTGGAGTATGTGGACCTACGCGACTCAACACTATTGTTCTGGCTAATGATCCAAATTCAGACTGGGCCCTAGATTCAAACTCGGCGGAAGACTTTTTGAGTTCACCCATCTTCGATAAATTGACTGGGTTTGGAGGTTTGAGCATGCCCTACTGCATTTGTTCTTCAACAAGATACTAACATGCGACGAGGTAATGGAATATTTGTCAATACCACAGGCTGGAGCAATGTAACGAGGGAGGTCCCTGGTGGAACAGGGGGAGGCAAGTCTTGACCCCGAATAAGGTGAATCGATGCTAACTCAACATCAAGGCTGCGTAAGCAATGGGCCATTTGCCTCCAGTCACTTCACTGTCAATTTAGGCCAGGGTACGTCGATGTTGGTGCCCGTGTGACGATAAGAGGCTAATTGATAAAGGCAACTCGACTGCTCACAACCCACACTGTCTCATACGTGACATTGCTCCAGAATACGCTATCTCGAAGCTCAACCAAAGCATCATCGACAGGACCCTCGAGGCCGATGACTTCTACGAGTTTGACAAACGCGTCCAAGGCGGTGTTACGGCAGACACGCAAGGATACCACGGTGGCGGCCATCTAGGAATCGGCGGCGAAACCGGCGACCTGAGCGACATGTACTCGTCACCCGGAGATCCCATCTTCTTTCTTCACCACACTAACATCGACCGGCTCTGGGATCAATGGCAGCGTCGAGACTGGGATGTTCGGAGAAGCGATATTAGCGGCCCTGACACTCAGTATGCATATCCTTATAACTTTTTCGGGGATAAGGATTATAAGAATATTACCATCAACTACAATATGGAATTTGGTAACCTAATCCCGGGAACACAATACGTTAGCGTCAAGGATGTGATGGACACACAAGGAGGAAAGTTGTGCTATATATACGAGTAACTGTTCGGTGCGGAATTGTCTATAATTGCAGTATATATAACACAGGCGGTATATGTACAGGAGCCATATACGCTTGGATTATCTGGTATCAAATGTCTATCATCATGGCAATATTTTAGCTGTGCTTCTTTCATATCTGAACAGGATCCTTTCCTTGGAGGATAAGTTGGTCGTAACATCGTAAGACAGGTCCCCAGCTTCATGCAGCGATTGACATTGCCACGCGTCAATGACGAGTTAGTTTCTGATTCGGTGCAATAGAACCTCAGACTGTCAATAAGCATGCTGTAGCAGGGGTCACGCAAACGAGGTCAGGTTAAGGCTAAACTGAACCCGGTACACTAGTTGACTTCTCACTTCTCCTCATTCTCAGATAAGCATAACTCCCAAGATTTTTACAGCTCCCTATCTTCATTATAGAACGAACTTTCAATAGCCAGTCGAGAGGCTCCATATTCAGAGTTACTAACCATAACCAGCATCCGCTTGATTAACCCCAAGACGATAACATCATGATATTTGTATCCAGGACACCGGGAGGAACTTTACAGTCAAGTATAAATACTACTAT
Organism: Fusarium sp. NRRL 53497; assembly: GCA_013184445.1. NCBI lineage: Eukaryota > Fungi > Ascomycota > Sordariomycetes > Hypocreales > Nectriaceae > Fusarium > Fusarium sp. NRRL 53497. The sequence continues at coordinate 2,960 of JABCJZ010000111.1, forward strand.
TATATCTTTTCCAGGCTAAGTCTGGTTTCATAAAGCAACTCAAGCAACTTAAAAATTCTCAAGACTTTCTAAACACTTCAATCCATTGGCATGTTGCCAGATTAATAGTAGAGCCTACCAGTTTCTAAAATTAACTGCTGCCTGGTATGTTTTGAAATACGAGAAAGAGCCAGACCGGGACAAACCGACGACAATACCAGGTCGCTACTGCTTTCATTAACTCTTTACGCCTAGTTGCTCCTGATACAAGCTACCCAGTAATCACTTGATCATTATTGTAGATCATCATTCGGCCGCCAGACCTTGCCTTTACGAGGCAAACCTATCAAATCAAAGGATAGGCCCTTTGTCAAAGAATGCATGAGCCAGACAGTCGTTATGCTTAGTGCGGCTATTATAAGGTTACACAGAAACAGTCTAGCGTGGATCACTAGCTGGGTGCATCTATTGGTGCGTTGTAGGGCACCAATGAGATCACATGTCTTGTTGCAAAAGGCCGCGTCAACGTTTCCTTGAAAGGCTAAACAATGTTCCTTTAATTCCTCATGATGCTCGTCGCTATTGAACTGCTCGTATATTATAGTGGATCTGATGGACAGGATCATAATTAAGTCTATTAAGCGACTTGCGCAATGGGGCAGGGGAAGGCCACGAATACTACTGCCTTGATGATCGCGACTCATATCCTTATGATCCATGGTTGCCTTGAGCTAACGGGTACGCAGCTCAGTATCTTAAGACCCAGAGGCTTTGATGTAGCATATGGACACAATTAGGCACCGGATTCTCCATAAAACGGTCTTAGAAATCCCTGCTCTAGGGAAGAAACTCTATTGCTGGTAGTTTATATAGATTCCCTTCTATGGATATCATGCGACTAATTCAGAAGTTTCAGATTCATCAAAAGACCAATGTGGTTTGGTCTAGATGTGTTGTGGATCCACGTAAGGCATGGCAGCTGGGTAGGGGTAGGGATGGAAACATAGAACAACTTCGAAGGATTCTATCAACTAGTCCTAATTCTGATCTGGGCCAAACATTTTAAGGTACGTTTGTTAATAGGATCCTTGAAGGAATGGTCATACGTACGTACGTTGGCACATGCTAAGCAGCTAAGATAAGGTGGGAAGACAAGCTTTCAACCTGCATGCATGCCAAGAGCAATCGAGAACAGTCCATCGGAAACGTCAACAATTCAATGCGGATCGACTTATGACAGAGGAACTTCTGGTCTGGGGCTGTACATCACAGGTCATGGAATTGAATCCCCGATTCCTTTGGGATCATCACACGTCGCTTCCTTGAAAGACCTCTGGCGTAGAATCCCTCGCGTCAGGAACCTTTTTCAGGGGAGTAGTTCAGTATCCAGGATAGGAAGTCAAGGCGAGAATGGGCCTCTTATTGCATTGTGAGTTAACGTGGTGCTTGTGATGGGAATAACTTCATATTTTCACGTGAATACGTCCAGCCGTTTGAACCGTTGGCCTTCTACTGGATTCAAGTCATCTTCAATCACGAACGCAATTTAACGTCCTAAGTATCCGACCCCTTCTTATTGTCTACTGAAAGTCTGAAAAATGGCTTGGTCCAAGGCAATTCATTTCCGCCGGGCCCCGCGGAAATTACAATCTTGAAGCACACGAAGCTCCAACGGAGATCAGGAGGCGGACACCATCGTGATAGGCTCGACAGCATCCATCAGCTCTGCTTCTCATAGAGTCTATGCCCAAGACGTCATTGACGGTTCCCGAGGAAGATCTTTTCGCTATGATCTGAGCACCTTCATGAGACGGGAGCGAGGACGCGCGAGAGGATATCGCTCCGCGCGCTGCCTGCCCAGCCACAGCAGCAAAACCTCATATTCACTTATACCTAACCACATGTGCAAAGTCCTGCACCTCATGTTTCTTAATGGTCGCGTCTCTAGTTTAATATTATGCATATGGGTTAGGTTTGCAGGCAGTATCGCATGGTTCAATAGTTAATCGTGCCTTACATACCCGTTGTTTTGAATTAACCTTCAAGATTCACTCACCTTAGTGGTAAAGAATTGTCCGTGGAGTGTGTTATTTGGCTGCTTGTTGTTTCTCCCCAGACATCGTGTTACCCTGAAGCTATCCAACTCTTCTATCAGGCCACCGCTATGACAACAGTGACATCATGTTCCTGGGGAAGATCTAAACTAGTTTGAGGCTGGGGCAACTCGGTGTGTGATGAGTAGCCAATCAAGCCATGACTGTCGTTCAGACGTGGCTGTCTCTCGGTACAAGGATGCCGAGAAACCTTCAAGTTGTGAGCCAATACCTGCAGCACACGATCAAACAATTGGATGGTGGCAGGTTCGAGGCCTCGGCAATTTCCATAAATCGAAAACATCTCTGACGCTCTGGATAATACGGCATCGGTGAGCACCAACGGCGATCCGCGGAGGAGGGGGCGGAGTGCGCCTTCAGAATTTCAGCCCATCAGACGCCGCGTCATCTTTTAGCACATGGCATGACTGAAGCTTTACGCAAAAGTTGGCAGTCTCGTATTCTTTGCTCCGGAATCCCGCCTGCGCTTGGACGCCACACCTATTGGATTACCACTCTCGGCCCGCTTGAGGCTTACAACCAGACGTTTGGGGTCTAGCCTTGGTGAATGCGGCACCAAATTGCCGAATTACGCATTAGCCAATTATAAGCATTGTAAACTCAATTGAATCATGGAAGCAATAATAAACACCATGCACTCTGCAAAGTACAAAAAGGCTGTTCTGGTAGCCATGTTCTTAAGTTTAAAACAGCATCAGCATCACAAATCATTCGCTACTTCTCACACTACAATCTTTCAAAAAACAAATCAATTAATACCTTAATCTTTCATCATGAAGCTGAACTTCCTCCTCGCCGCCGCCCTGGCCACCACTGCCATGGCTGCTTCAAGCACCACTGAGACCTCCACCCACAAGACCACCAAGACCTCGTATGATCTCACCCAATCTCGCATCCATCATCGGAACTAACAAGACGCAGGACTGGTGCCAGCACCACCAAGACTACCACCGCGACCTCCAAGACCACCTCGACCTCCAAGGCTGCTGGTCCTACCATGGGCGTTGACATGCTCGGTATGGCTGGTGTTGCCGGCATTATCGTTGCCATGGCTGTTTAAATACTCCTCTGCGGCTACTGTACATTTCGTCGGTTCATAGTCTCTTCCGGGGTTTGGATCACTGTCTGTATTTGCATTCCTAGATTTAGCATACGATTAAAGCGACCTTTGCCGTCTCATTGCTATGCATTGAGATTGGTACTTAATTGACCTTTATCACACAATTCGTCTCTTGACATGATGAACTTTGTCTCCACCATATACTCTTCTTGAAACTTCGTATGCATAGGCATCGCTCACTAAGGCATGAACGCGCATAATGTTTGCTGCGAAATACCATACGCATCAAATTAAGCATAGAAACGGAGAAATATGAGAAGAATGACTTGCAGTTTCACACCGAATCCGCGAAACGGGAATAACATGAATTACAAGTGAATCAGGCCAGTACGTGAGACAGTCAACGAGTACTGTATAGAGCATGACAAACAGGTCTGGACCGCGTTATTTGCTCTTCTTGAATCTTGATTTCGGTGCATATGACGCCATGAGCTCAACCTTGAGAGGTGGGCTATAAATAGCTTCCTGCTCCAAGGATAAATTTTCCTCCTCCCCGTTGTTTCACAATATTGGCAAATTATTTGCATAAAATAGGCAACAGTACTCTGTCGTGCAGCCGAATTGCAGCCTCGGATTAGCTCGCAAGTAGTTATGTATAATGGGTTAGCAGGCCACTATTGAGTAGCGCTGTAAATCTTGGCTACGTGGCACCAGTGTGATACGCCGTAATTATCACCATTTTAGAGGACGATTATGGCCACTAAATTTCGGTCTACGAGATTCAGTAATACGCCAAAACTGTAAATACTATGTCAAATAACAATCTGACAGAAAATTGAAGATTGGAGCGGGACAAGGAACAAGGAACAAGGAACAAGTAGTGTCTTGGCATCTGGGCTAAAAGAATAAGGTGCACCAATGGGAGAATAATGAACCATTATCTATTTCCCCAAATGGATCTGCTCCCCAGAAAGCACGGTAGTCCCGTTCACTGCCAAGAACCAGGGGTTGGGTGGGTAAATGGATAGGCTTCTCGTTTCTAACATCCTTCATGTTCATAAATGCAGCGGAGACTTTAGTTTCCAGCGAGACCAAATTTCTATTACAAAGCCAAGTTTTATCACCCCCAGGATTTATCAGTGGATCGCCGCGCATGGTAATAAGATACGTTGCGTTCCAGTCATGGACTCATTTCTAGCATGTCGCCCACTGCGAGGGGAGAATGGAGCAGACTAAACAGCGAATGAAGCCAGGAGCAAAAGCAAAAAGTCAATTGAGGGCAAAGGCTGACGCTCATACCGCTTGCTTCTTCTGTTATATCAAAAAGTCCTTTCCAATATCCGTATACCTTCACCCGTTCCCCCGCCCCCCCCCACCAGATTAATGTATACGTTGACAGGAAATTCTGTATCTCTTAGACAGCTTCAGGTGCAGCCGTTGGCTCTGTTACTGAGGCATTGGTCAAGAATTGTACCTGCAAGTTCTACCCCATAAACCTCGCAACTAATGTTGGCGGTATGACAGACGCTGAGACAGTTGTTGGCAGCCGGGTACAAATTCTCCATCTTGAAGGTGGCGTTGGCGCTCCAGCTGATACAGCAACCTCCCTTGCAGATGTTTCGAGGACCGCCTGTTTTGACAGTTACATTGAAATGGATGTTGTCAACCAGGGCGCGGCATACAGATGCGACGGCTTTATGAGAACTGTCGCACCAGGTGCGGTCCCATCTCTTGCGAGTGCCAGAGGGAACGGGCGTAGTGTGAAGTGCTTCGAAAGCTTTGGCCAAGAGAGGGGAGGAAGATGTCTTAATGTAGAGGCCAATAAGATCTGAGTCGACACCTGACTTATCAGGCTTAGTGACGGCAGAGAGCAGGCCCTCTTTCATCTCAGAGCTGGAAGCATCTGCGTAAGGAGCATGAGCGTTCATTGCGAAGACATTGTATAAATAGACAATATCTCCCCATCTGCCCTCCTTGGCGGCAACGCTTGCAAGGCCAGCTATGGTCTTGAGAGCGTCCATGTTGTCTAGTGTTTGCACGCCAATGTCTTGTTGGATATGAGGAAGCTTGTCAGGGGCAAAGCCAGTAACGTTCAACCAGACGATGCCACCAGACTCGCCATTTGTCTTGACATTGCCGTAGTTCAAAGCGTGAATGCTATCGGCATAGTTGAGATTTGCGGCAAGGGCTAGGCTGCCCATGGCCAAGGTGATAATTGAGCTGAGACGCATGTTGGAAGAATGCGGAGAGGTATGAGGCTTTTAGGAAGATGGTAGGAGAGATCTGCTCCAGGAACTTGTCTTTGAAGATACAGCGGCTTATATAGCCCTCCTGTCACATGCCATGGGAACCTATATGGAGTATCTACTTGTGAGTCCTCGGCTGGTAGGTAAGGGAGAAGGTGCAAACCATAGGCCGTGCCAGGAAGATAGCAAAGAACACTATGATTGGCTCATAGAAGAATTGTTTTCGCATTCCATTCGAATGCAACACTGACTTAATTCTTACAAATTCTTGATCGTATCATTCTCTTCAAGGATAACTGTTATCTATCAGAATCGAGACTTATCTTCCTCAATACTGCACTATTCGTATAGTCTTCATTTCGGCAAAAGTCCCACTCGTATGCGACAACAAGGTCTATTCAGAGCATCAAAACTCAAAAAGGTTCCGTTTGCTACCATATAGGGATACCACGCGCCAGAAGGAATGGCCCGATTTGCTTATTTGATAGCTATGTCAGCAGCCTGCAGCTTGCTAAGTGATTTACATAAGCGCAGATGTTCCTTGTAGTGGGGCAACGACAAGGTTACATAGATATTATAATGTTATCTTATACGAGTAATCATATTAAAGAGAAGCAAAAATGTCCAGGTGATGCATTCAGAGAGAAGGGGCGGGTCGACAAAAGATCCATCACCTCGTTGACCTAGATGGCCGCCGGTTTGCCGGTCAGTCCATCTTGTATACAAGCTCATCAATGCGATGGACCGATTATAGTTATACAAAGAAACTATAAGTATATCTATATGTTTCCACAAATTCGAGCCTATCCTTCAACATAACTCTCAAACACTTTCAATCATTCATCAATACACACTTCCACTTTCCGAGTCGAATCAAGATGGTCTCATACAATCAAGCAATTTTGATCTTGAGCAGCCTTCTTTGTACTGCTACTGCCGCTGCCGTCCCCGGCGTTGCGGTTCCGGATACGCCAGAGGGCCTTGTAGTTCTGGCAACGGAGGTTGTGGACGATGGCGCTGGAGTTCTCACCTTGTCAGTCGCACTAAACACTCTACCTTTCTTCTATCCTGTTGAAGAGCCCTAACAAGCGCAAAGTTATGGTGACGCCAATCCTAAAGAATCGAAGCGTGCGCTGTCCAAGAGATGTGGCAGCAACAGAATCTCATGCTACAGCGCCCACCGCGCCCCCGTGTGGCTCTGCAACGAGTTGATATATCAGGTCGAGAAGTCGAGCACGCAGCTGCAGCGGAACCCACGATCTATCTGCAAGACCGCCAATGGTAAACAGTGCTGCATCAGTTGGGCTAATCCAGTTTCGGGTGGAATACAGAATAATTTGGCCAATGCTGGTTACTTGGTTTCGGGACAGTGCAATATTTGGGGTGATGGCACCGTCTCAGGCTTGACTCGGGACACTCAGCTTGGAAGCACTTGCACCACTCAGTGCCTCTCGGATCGACCCGACGGGTGCGAGTAGAGCACATGTCGTTACTGGTGATGGAATTGTTGCTGGATTCGAAAGGTTAGATAGGCTAAAGAATGAACCGTAAACAGATGGCTAGGGAGTCAAGGCCTGGTTCCTATCCAGGATCAACCGGTTGAATCCTCTTTGGTCCATCTATTTCATTTCTACTGGAAACCTCGCCTTTTCCATAATCTGTGACTGAAGTCCCTTTGCGTTTTCTACCATTTCAGTCTGATATTAAGAAGTCGCTTGCGAGATCTGCTCAGTTTTTTTGCCAAGGTTGCTCAACTGCTGTTCGGCCCACTATCTACAATTGAAAATTAACCCTTCGCTGGCTCTCTTTTAACCACTCTGATTTCCGCCACCTGTTCCGCGTTAGCCACCATGAGTGCTTCCCCGAGAGTAAAGAGAAGTTAGAAGCTGGAGACCTACAACACATTTGTTTTCCCCTTCTATAAAAGCTTGAAATCTTTAAATATAATGTCACACTTCACATTTTTATCAAAGTTGCTCCTTATCGCGACAACTTAATATATTCGTTATGGCTGGCGATTTCAGCATGAGACATGGACCTTTCAGCCATTTATGCTAGCTTAATTGATATCTGATGAAATCTGTTGATTATTATTCTTCAGATTATCGAAGGACCTTTTAAACGCTTGGGGCTCTGATGAAATGAAGAATATGGACTATTGACCATGGGTATTGAGGGCTTTAATGTGTTTCTCTATAGTTAAAGATAACAGCTGATTCAGCTACGAGAAACGAGCAAGGATACGAGTCTGTACTATTAAAGTTTTGATATGCCTAGAGCTTATCTTCTTCTCCATAGCTAGGTACTATTAAGAACTTGATTATCTGATATTTCGGTAAAGCTTACCGAGCTGAAGATTAGCTATGCATCGGCGCGAGACAACCTGTCACTATTAAACCTAATATCTCCCCACGTCCGAGCGTAATGCTGTTGACCCTGTCGAAAGTCAATAGTGCTAGAGTGGAAGCCTTTCGACTATTGGTAAAGTATACGATAATCTTTAGATCATGGGGATGTATTCTGTTTCTTTATTTGGCATTTCTAGGTGCCTAAAGGTTAATGCCCTGAGTCTAGTAACTATCTAATCCCTCAGCCTAGATCGGAAGGATCGGAAGCTATACTATCTTCATACGGCACTTCCCTGGCAAATGAGAACTCGGGATCGTAAAATGACTATTGGATTTGATTGCCTCTGCTGCGTGGATATCGACCAACTTAATCTCAGCTACATGATGGTTTCGCCGAAGTCGGACTATTCCTTGCATCACAGCGTTATCGCGATAGTAGCTGATTGACCGGGGTAATGGAGTCATGCTGAAACATACGTAAAATGCTTAGATTTCGGAAATATTACTTAGCTTGTACATACTGCATCTCAAGAGTCCATGACCTCGCATATATTACCCATAATAGCCAGGGCATTAACCGTGGTCACATGGCGTATAACATATGTCGAACATAGCCGAGACCCGCTATATCCAGTTTCAAAAAGCAAGTTTGTCTGACTGGGTCTTGCGATCTGGAAACCTAAACTGTAAAAAAAGAAACTCTTTGATCGATCTCAGATCAGATAAGCGTAATTACAAGACTCAACACGTGCGATTCATAATTGCAGATAGCCATGGAGAGAGAATATTGTTGGCAGCCTAGATCAATATCAGTCAGAGGCTTACATCTCCTTCTAGAACATGCTTAGAACTCACTCTATTGTTGTGACATTCCTACGCCAAGTAGACTAGCCAAGAAGTAATTTGTGCCTCGCGGCCTTTGTTACCGAGTACCAGGTATCAGTACCATGATAGTGGCTTGGTGGCGGTATAAATCAGGTGAGACGTTAAGCCACTAAATTATCGAACGTTTTTTATAGACCTTATTGGGTGCCACAGTTGCTCAAACTTTGTAAGCGACCTACCAGTGAAGTTAATTTTCGGTCTAAGTATTGTATCAATTGTGCGACATCCAATTCACGTCTTTTGCCGAAGAGCAGTCATTCCATGAAACCGAGGTTATCATCAAAAAACGGCACAGTCAGGAAAGGTTCCTCGCATTGCTGATCCTATTTCGCATTTAAGTAAAATAATTCAAATTGAGCATCGTACCTGAGCCTTGTCGGTCCGTCAGAGATTGCAACCTTCAACAGGGGTCTAGGTGACTAAAGCAAGTAACCGTTTCAGGAAGGTCTTACTTTCGGTAGAGCTGCATGTTACCCTGTTCCAAAATTCTTTGCGACGATCTCTTTAGCGCAAAGTTTAAAAGTAAAACTAACGGCAATAATTCTGTCATGTGCAAAGCCATGTCTAGCAAAGTGGAAGGTGTTATCGCATCAAGAAACAGATCTGTCATAAAAACTTGGCATGTGCTTGGACCCCCCTTTTTTATGTAGCCGTTGGTATCCGTATATGTATGTATAACTGTTCAACCTCTTCCTCTGGAGCTTGCGTGGTCACCGAGATGTAGATGTCTCAGCCGTCTTCGCATTTTGGCAAAGATGGCTAGTATTCCAGCTAATCTTTCCATCTCACTCCCTACGCTAATTGGGTCGTTATTGTCTTGCATTGCGAGCTTCTTTGCTCTTGGACTTCATGCGATTGTCCCACCGCCGCGACGTCATTTCCGCCATGCGTTGATCGTCAATCTCCTCGTTGCAGGTAGGCCACTGAAACCCACCAGTAAATAGCCTCCCTGACCCGATAGCGATAAGACTTCATCAACAGTCTCAACAACACGATATCTGGTATCCTTGCCATAAAGAATGGCTATGATGATCCGAAAGCCGCGCCCAGCACAGGCTGTCTTACCAATGCTTGGGTTGGCCAATTTTCAGTACAGGCGATCGACTTTAACATCCTCATCATCTCCATATCGGTGTTGTTGGCGGTTCAAAGACAACGGATTCTTGACGACTCGTCGACAGTGATGACTGTTATTGTCTGCATAGTACCCTGGATTCCCGGCTTAATCACCAGTAAGCTTTACTACATTCTGATTGTTCAGCATTTCTCTTACACGATCTTCTAGGCTTTGTTGGACTTGGCCTTGGCATATATGGCCCAGTGAGTGGCAACTGGTGCTGGATCCAGACTCAACATCTCGGTCTTCGTTATGGTCTCACGCACGCCTGGCGCATTGCCATTTTCCTTGCGACAGTTGCTATTTATACCTTTATATATATCAAACTCCGACGCCTATTCAGCTTCGTCAAATATGGCCTTTCGACACCTACGAATGGGGCGCATACTTCGAACGCACGGTCGAGAATCGATCGAGATAACGCCGAGCAGTCCGATACCGACAGAATTTGGGTTACGACTACGGTATCAGCTGCATACGAACTAGACTCACGAAAGCCATCACAGGGTGGCGAATCTGAAGGAGAGCAAGGTGATGGAAAAGTACAGTGGTCAGCCAGCGTGGCTCCTGAACCTCCTACACCTGGAGACACCTCCACCTCCACCAACAACAACACCACTCAACAGTCCTCCACCAACAACGGACCAAGGCAACACGTACATAAATCCCCCAACTTAAGAAGAATGCTTCTTCTGAACGGATATCCGATTGCATATATCATTCTATGGATACCTGGTATGGCGAATCGTTTGGCTGAGTCGGTTGGTCATTCACCAACATGGCTTACTGGTCTGCAAGCCTCTACGCAGTACATAGGGCTGGTCAACGCTTTGACTTATGGGTTGACAGAGCAGATGCAGCGTGCAGTACAAATGTGGATGAAGAGGCGAAGCTTTCGGAACCTGGATGCATAAATTGGAGTACTTTTGAATGTACAGATAATCAACTTTCTCTGTCTTGTTTCCCTTGTATGATACCTCAATAGGATAGTTGCGAATGTGCAACAAGTAGTGCATTCTGAAATTCTTGAAGCCTCGATATCAGTTTTAATTAATGAGCTTAGTCTAACCTAATATTTCCTTTCCTATGGACACTTCTAATTCATTTCTGTGGGATATCTAAGTCCAATGAATATATTCGCTCTGCTCCAGCCGGATGACTTTCACGTGAAAAATCACCATCATGCCTTGCTACAAGCACGTGCTTTCCGAGAGGAAAAGAGTACCATAGTAGCTTATTCAGTCTATACTCACATTCGCCATCCCGGGTGTCGTCCCCTTTCTGAGGCCAGGGATATTCAAAGAGTCTATCTTCGAGGACCGATTCAAGCGGCTTCAGGTTTCCTCTATACTTGACCACTCGCTCTCACTAACATACTCATATGCTCTCCTCCACACAACCTGCCCCTCCTTTGGATCCATAATGACAGCATAATGCGTCTCATCATTCCTAATCTCATCATCTTCTAGGAATAGAATTACATCCGACTGTGTCACGTAATCCTTCCGATGCTTATACTTCCTTTTACAAGCGCGGACTCGTTTCTTCCAGAGGTCGTCGAGGTGGGTCTTTCTATCAAGTGATAATCCGACCAGATATGCCATGCCAGTTGCATCGTCGCCTTCAGCTAGTTCTTCTGCGGCTTGTAACAACTCAGAAGGATTCTCTTCATCCTTCACATCATGGTTGTACGCAGTTAGAAAGGTGTCTGATTGGCGAATTGACGCTTTTCGGTGGTCCTTTTCGATGACGTATACGCGGTTCGGTTGGCAGAGAATGAGATAGGCAGAGGTTGAGTCAGATGTTGAAAGCTTGGTTAACACTTGCTGAACGTATTGATCGGATATGTTCTGCAAGTCATGACTGACGTTCCTTAACTCGTATCGTTCGTGGGAACGATGGTCTGGCTGGGTATGTTCATCCAGGAGAATCTGCCGCAAAGTACTAGATATGGATTGTCGAAAGCCAAGAACTACCATGGCTTGATTCCATCGAAACGAAAATCTTTGCCGCATGGTTTCTCTGGCGTGATGCGGTCTGAAGTTCAAACTCATACTGAGCCCTTTTCTCACGCCAGTCAGGACCCCAACGTAGCCGAGATATGTGACTGTTGTTGCGACGACGGGACCTCCGGTTGAACGAACGAAATCGAGCTCGACGATGATCTTTCTCAGTCGTTCCATTCCCCAGTCTAGGGTGCGAAAGTGCAACATACGCGTCGCTTGTCCAGTTGAGTCGGGGTCTAAAGTCCGTACCCCGCCACTTGTACAACCTAGCAAAAGGTCCAAGATAACATTGAAGGCCACGAGGATGTGCATTGGTATGTTGATATCTTTTGAGATGCCAGCCAATTCAGCTGTCTCTTCTGGTGAATGAACACGCCGCATGACCAATCGCGCCGCAGAGCTGAGTACCTTTCCAACGTGAGGCCCAGAGAGCTCTCTTAGCAGATCATGAAACAAAGACGGCAGGTTGCATGTGTCCACGGCATTCTTGAAGTGCGGGACGATATGTGCATAGCGAGTCTCAGGTGGCTGAGACAAGTCGACCGTAAACCTGGGTATTTCTAACTCGCCTTCCATTTTGGATATGAGGAATTATCCTGTTGGAAAGGGTGAGATGGTATCAAGGCGGGGTTGAGAGGTTGAAAATGCAATGTGCAACTCTCATGGATGGAGCCGTGGATGCCTAAGAGACACCATCGCGGCTGACATACATGACGTAAGCTGAGCACTAACACAAGACATGAGGTTTCCATCATATCAGAGACACTAGAAAATTCATTAAGGTCAGCACGTATTTTGTTTATAATTCTTACATATATAATGCCGTTACTCTCTGGCACACCCACTCTTTGCAGTCTTGGCACCTCAGATCCAGGGCACCCCTATCTTTGGTGACGGTATCGCAGACAGGTTAGTGTCTTCTTGTTATTCCCAGTGCTCGTGGACGAGGTGACCGGGCCGTTGAGTTCCGAGAAAGTCTATTAATATCCCGACCTATCAGTGTGGCCTGTTGTACAAGGGTCCTGCGGGTATCGGCGGCCGGAAAGGGGATTCTATACCCAAGTTCAGCACTTAACCTAGAGGCTGAAATTTTCCATCTCAAGTACTAAACACCATTATCTCGACGCTCCAGTTGCTATAGGAATTTTTATCATTCTCATCTCCAAGTATTCAATCTCTCTATGTCTTGTTAGTTTTCCTTATTGTCGGCTTCTCACAGAGTTGATACTACTTCTTACAAGATTCTACGGGTTGTTGCATTGCGTTTCCGCTCCAACATCTAATGCATCCACCTTCATCTATAATCCACAAATTCCCTGATATCAAAATGCTTGATTCTCTAGACTGCTCCATATTAACAAGGGATAACTCGGAGACCAACATTCCACAAAGTAAAAACTTTTCTCCCAGCATGACCATCACAGAGACAGTTACTGTTCTGTGCACTCAATGGAACGTTGCTTCACATCAGCCCTCTTCCTACCCGATCTTTGACGTGATGCGATATTAATGAACTGAGTTATTAAACTCCTAAGCATAATGAATTCTCCGGAAATCTTGATTCATCTCATGTATTTGCCGAGGTCAATGTCAGGAGATAACTGGTTTGTTGCCAAGAAACGCCAAGACGGCCTCAATGCCGGGCTTTCGTGGCCGTGCTGACATCTTCATCACCGATTATTCGTCTCAGTCAGGTGCTCTTTTACTTCTCAGATGATTTAAAATATCGCATACAAGGTTGGGAAAGTTGGATATTATGTCGCGTAACCACGGTGAACAAGCGGTCCAGAACAGGCACCAGTTAAAGGATAGACTTTTCTTTCTCGTGATACTGCAATTACCCCCGGCTTTTGTCTTGATTGATGAAATAACCTTATATGCTATCGCGGAGAGGCAGATTAAGGTCACATATCCAAACAAATTTCCCATTTTACACTACGTATAGGTAAACTATTATGCATCACCCGCAATTCCCATCCCGCTCCCCTTGGGGAAGTAGAGAAATCCAGCGGTGACCCCACGGCGTGATTCTCCACAAAACTGATAGACTGCAAGGTTCAGCGATCCGGCTCTCTTCGGCCATTACCCCTGGGAGTCGGCCCTTCTGAGACTGGTTATATCCGGGGAGCCTCACCTAAACGGCTAAAGGTGAAGGTTCATTTAGCCTTTTTCCCCGATAGGACACAGGTGACCCGGATCCGCACCGCTGAAGAAATATGGAGGATTAGAGTATCGCGTTGTTGCGGTTTCGAAAAGGCCTCATGGGATCTTGATGAGGACTTGACTCCTTTTTAGAGGATCCGCTGGATGGGGAGGTGAATAAAAAGACTGTTGAGACCGCGTTTAGATGAAGGACAGATCAATCGGCTTTGGCTACTTCTAAGACATTGACTGAAAACATGCTTGGGAATAAGTATGTTCTATTCATCAATCATCAATGGGCTTGAATGACGCTTACTTGATACAGATCTTTCACCGTTAATGGTGCAGCTTGCGGAGCTGAGGCTATGGTCTTGGCCCTTATCACCTCTCTTGGAGGATTCTTGTTTGGATATGATACTGGTAAGTGGTATTCACTGCTTTGAAGAAGCTGAGTCTGACAGAAATAGGTCAAATCTCGGCTATGCTTCTGTTCAGAGACTATGTCGATCGATTCGCTCAGACGCGAGAGGATGGTACTAAATATTGGGTACCCGCCATTCAAGGAATTCTTGTATCTCTCATGAGTATCGGTTGTCTCATTGGAGCTTTGTCTGGTTCTTAGTAAGTCTCTACCACCATTCATTCTAGCAACTACCTACTGACATCCGTGACTCTAGCACTGCAGATTGGTATGGTCGCAGATGGAGCCTCACCATTTTCGTGGTCATCTTCCTCCTCAGCAACGTCATCCAAATCACAGCCATGTACTCGTGGGTCCACATGATGATAGGCCGTCTGATTGCCGGCCTTGGAGTCGGCGCCCTTTCAATTGGCGTACCCATGTTTCAGAGCGAGTGTGCCCCACGAGAGATCCGCGGCGCTGTCGTTTCATCATACCAACTGATGATCTGCTTCGGCATTCTCATCTCCAATATTGTCAACTATGGCGTGCGGGAGATTGAGGATAACGATGCTTCGTGGCGAGCTGTCATTGCTATCGAGATGGCCTTTTCTATTCCTTCTGGTCTTGGAGTCCTTGCTTGTCCTGAGTCGCCTAGATGGCTTGCGATGAGGGAGGATTGGGATGGCGTGCGCATTTCACTTGCGAGACTCCGCGGCATGTTGAATGATGACAAAAATCCTCTTGTTGAGGATAACGTACAAGAGATGAGACTCCTTCTTGAGGAAGAGCGCAAGGTTGGCCAGGGAAGCTGGATTGAATGCTTTGGTGTGAACAACAAGGCGCCAAAGGTTCTGTACCGAACTCTTCTCGGGATGGCGGTTCAGTTCTTTCAGCAATGGACTGGAGCCAACTACTTCTTCGTCAGTAAACCATCCTCATTTAATAACAGCAACTGACGTGAGCCTAGTACTATGGAGCTACCATCTTCGAGTCCGCCGGCATTGACGACCCCATTCTAGTTCAACTCATCCTCGGCGCCATCAACGTTGGAATGACCTTTTTCGGAATCTATTCCGCAGAGAAATTCGGCCGACGGTGGCCTCTCATCATCGGAGGCTTATGGCAGACAGCTTGGCTTCTTATCTTTGCATCTGTCGGAACAGCCCTCAATCCCGAGAATAACAGCACCAGTGGAATCGTCATGATTGTATCTGCTTGCATGTTCATTGCCTCTTTCGCTGTCAGTTGGGGTCCTCTCGGCTGGGTTGTCGTTGGTGAAGTCTTTCCTCTTCGCACTCGTGCCAAGCAGGCTGCCCTCGCCACAGCAAGCAATTGGCTTGCAAATTGTAAGTATCTCAGCATAAGTTCGAGAAAAAACACACTAACATGTAACAGTCCTCATCAGCTTCTTGACCCCCTTCGCTGATGCTGGCATCTCCTACGCATTCGGTTACGTCTTCGCTGGCATGAACTTGATTGGCGCTATGATCACCTACTTCTTTCTTTATGAGTCTAAGACTCTCAGTCTTGAGCATATCGACACGATGTACTGTCTGCCAGATTTGAAGCCGTGGGAGAGTGCGAAGTGGACTCCCCCAGGATACGTCAGCCGTGAGAAGAAGGATGAAGCGTACATTGAGGAGATGGCGACTGGCAAGGATGCTGAGAGGGTTGTTCACAGCGACAGCGGTGCTGAGTGAGACTTAAAACAACAACGAGAGATGGCTTTTGTGGGTGAGATAGTAGATGCACAATACTTGTATAGAATATTTGTTAGACTAGACTGATAGACTTTGAACTTTATCTATAGACCACATATCGAGTCTATTGGGCTCATTTTCATTTATGTCACCACAAGGACATGATTCAGCAAGATATCTAAGTTTGGGTGGGAAGACTGGCTTTCGCCACAAGGTCTGTCTGCAAATAATACATCTTGATCACAGCAAGATATCTTATAGTTCAGACCATGTCCAAACTGAAACATCGGATACCTTGTGTCAAAGGGCGCGCATCCCCAAAACTGGCAGCCACAGCAGCGTTGCTTCGCGGGAGGTCGAAAAGAAGCTTACCCCGTGGCTCTGCGCCTTCAACATTGAACATGACATCAAGGAAAGCCTCTGTGCTACTCCCATAACCAGCAAACAACGCCGCTGCCTTCTCCACAACTTCGGGTACTGCAGCTGGGCGGTTGGAGTTTATGTCCACAATAGCAGGGACAGCACGGTAGGTCTTTTTTTGCCGTTGGTTCTCTTTCTTGGTATATTCCAGACCACCAAATTCCAGATCTGCGCCCTCTTCGATTGGACCCGCTGAAGCTGTTGGAGCCTTGAGAGGTAGGATGGCAAAGTCGGCTTTATTAGGTTGCTGGTTACTCGAAAGCCTCTGGCCTTGATGGATATGCTGTTAACCGCTTTGATGCAGAACTTTATATTTTAATTCAAGGTTTGCAAGGGCAGTAGTTATTTTATATTAGTAAGTAAAGTATAAGACCTTTGCTAAGCTTCAAAAGTAAGGCGGCGAAAGTAGGGGTTGCCTACGATGGCCAGGTAAGTACTTGCAAGTAATTATATTCAGCTTACTAGTACCTAGCCAATATATATATTCTGGAAATCCGCGATAAGATTATTGACTTGAAGCATACTTGTTTGGTCATATCTCGTCAGAATAGGCTCGTGCGCGGCTCCGCTTAGACGAATAACCGCGGAGTCAGCGCCGTGCAAGACGTCGCCTGAGCTCGAAAGACGATCAACCAGTAATCTGCCCAGCAGCCAATATTCTGGTGAATGACGTATAAACCCTATCCTCCTCCACAGATCATCTGGTTCAATGTTATTTCTATCCACCATGACATGCGGCGGTGAAAATGAAAACTTGTCTGAGTAGGTTTCCCAGACGAGTTTCCAGTTATCGAGGGCGTTGCGGATAACCTGTAGCTGGTCATGACCGCCGAAGGAGTTTTGATATTGGAAGACAAGAGCATGGAAAGCTTAGACTTGGGTCAGTTCATGAAACCAAATTTTCGATTTTCTTGGTAACTATACCAGAGACAACCGCAAAGAGGTTGAGGGGGCCAAGATCTGCAAAGAAACGTCGCATCTCGTCCAAGAAAGAGTTCCTGCAGAAGCTCTCAACAACGTCGCAAAAGGTGAGGTTGTGAGTCAGTGCTGATCTGAGGTACCAGCTCTGTAGCTCACGAGCGCATTCTGAGGACGTGGTTGCTTGGAACGCTGCTTCGGGAAATGCCATATGCATGGTCATCTCTTTGATAACCATCCTGGGCGGGAGATTGTTGAAAATGACGAATGCGTGGTCTAGTAGATATATCCAAAGAAAGATCCTTGAATGCTGTTAGTCAACAGCCGAGGTACAAGCCATGATATCTGACCGAATAAGTTGCTCTCTCGCAGCAAAGTCTTCCCACTCGAATCCAGTATATACTAAATTGGAATAGTCCTGATGCCTTGCAGACATAATACCAAAATCTCTCGCCATCTAAAGAAATGTTAGTATCTCTCTGTTGTGATAAGAAGTCAGGTAAATACAGATATAACTGTGCTAAACCGGTATCGACGAATTCGTCTCTTGCTGGCCTCGGTTCCTTCCCAGCCCTGGTAAAGGCACACGATATACGCTGCCTGAAGCCCTTGAATTTTGGAGATATTTGCTACTGGGTCCAATACCATCGGACTTTGGCCATTCAGGGGATCCTGAAAGAAACCATCGTCTGTAAATACCATCTCCTCAACGCAGTTGAACCACATCTTGGCATGTTCGTTGTCTGACTTGTGGGGGGAAACGCTTGCCCCTGGGTTTGTCAGATGTAAATATCATAGTAACACGGTACTCGCATCGGTATGAAGGGAAACGTCAAGAAGAGGTACATACCGATTAACGCCATAGCAGCAACAATAATGGATTTTGAAGTAGCCGGGTCAAAGGTGGGCTTGTGCATAAAATTGACGTTGGGGTGCCATATATGCCAATATAATGCCAGAAACTTTCGCAAGTTTCGTGGTGAAAAGAACTGCATACATATCTGTTCTAGAGCAGCCGACCATTCTAGTTCGACTACACTATTGCGAGGTTTAACTGTAACTACTTCTTTAATGTTAAGAAGAATTTGATGAGTTTGTACCATGAGAGGATCGTGCAGATCTGATATTGGGAGAAGGGAAGCATTTGTGGACGAGTGATCAAGATGCGCGGCCGTCAGAGAATCTCCTGAATCGCCCAAGCCGGTTATAAGAGCAGTTTGATCCTCGTACATCAAGCAAGATGACGCGACCTGAACTCGTTGATCAAACGTCGCGCAATCGAAAGAGTCTACAAGACCGGATCTTCTCGTGAAATTGTCGAGGAAATGAAAGGTATAGCTATCAAATTGCGATCGAGAGTTGGTGGAAGCAGTCTGGAAATGGTCAGTAGCTAGGTTAATGAAGTCTAGCCAGTTTTGGTCGCTATCTGAGCTCCCGAGCATATCCGAGACTAATGTATAATTGCCGAGGTAGTCGAAGAGCGAATCGTCTCCAGATGCCACAGTTTGGGGGTTGATATTGAGTTCCTTATCTGCAAGCAACTCACTCTCTGTAGGTTTATTCTCATGGCCTTTTCTTATCGTTACGGCCGAATTAAAAGTGTAGATGCAGGTAATCGACTTTCGACGACAATGGTCACATGGCTGGCCAGTACTGCAGGCTTTCTTCTGCCGGACACACGGGTCGCATGCTCGTCGGGTAGCAGATGACACTGTAGGTGTACCCCGGACTCTGGCCTTGGCCTCACAGCTTTTCGCATGGCGTCTAAGAACGTCCGCCCTCTGATATGACCGCCCACATAAGGTGCATGGGTGAGGACGTCGGCTGGTGTGGGATACTGTGTGACGTTGAAGGTGTTCTCGTCGCTTGTACGTCTTGGGGCAGTGGGAGCA
Source organism: Fusarium sp. NRRL 53497 (assembly GCA_013184445.1). Taxonomy (NCBI): domain Eukaryota; kingdom Fungi; phylum Ascomycota; class Sordariomycetes; order Hypocreales; family Nectriaceae; genus Fusarium; species Fusarium sp. NRRL 53497. The sequence continues at coordinate 22,190 of JABCJZ010000111.1, forward strand.
GGAAAACCCGGACTCCGGTGGTGATGCGTCGTCAGACATTATGTCGGATATCAATGTGGGTTTTGATCAGGGTGACAGTTCCAGATATATCATACAGGGTTGAGAAAAGGTAATGCAATGCATTGCAATGGTCCTCCACGATCTCGGCTTTCGTGCAGATGGTGGGGAAGCGGGGCGAGGTTTAGTCCGTCGGAGTTCTTGTGGGAGGCGAATCAGAACTTTGGAGGCATGCATTCCCCAGACGAGACTAGTGGACCGCCATCCCACATTCCCACATAAATCCGCTTTGAGATAGGACAATCGCGGCCAGCACAATTTCTATAAAACCGACAGGTATGTAACGATATCAACTCACAAAAATGCCACACCAGAACGATTCAATCACTCAAGCTCATCCCATCCACTATGTTGGCTTTGCAACTGTTTTGTGTAGCTCTCGCTGCCATCTTTATCCGCCTTCTCTCTACTGGCAGAAGGCCCAAGAACTACCCTCCCGGGCCTCCCACGCTACCCATTATTGGAAACATCCACTTGGTAAGAAGACTTTGTCATACTGGCTATAAGATATGGTCGCTAACAGAGCCAGATGCCCAAGCGGGATGCACATCTCCAATTCCGCAAATGGGCTGACCAGTATGGGCCTGTTTATAGTTTGATTCTGGGTACCAAGCCTTTCATTGTCTTGTCAAGTGCTCAGGCTGTCAAAGACCTTCTCGACAAGAAAAGTGCACTTTACTCCGACCGCCAAGAGATGTATGTCGGTCAGATCCTGGGAAGTGGGGGCCTTAGACTTTTGATGATGGTTTGTCTTTCACAGTTCCAATCTTTTGCGACAATCCCCAGACTAACTATAATTTCCTTTCCTGCAGGGCTACGGTCAAACCTGGAGATCTGTAGGTTCACTGAGATCGGCATCAGTATAAGCCGTGCTAACGCGGCCCAATAGTTCCGCAAACTGGTGCATTCCCTACTCAACATAACCGCAGCTAAGAGCTATGTCCCTTACCAAGACCTCGAGAACAGACAAATGCTGTACGAGCTGGTAGTTCAGCCAGACCAGTTCCTCCAAAGCATTCGTCGATATTCAAACGCACTCACAACAACTATGGTATTCGGCTGGCGCTCGCCCATTTACCGTGACCCCAAGCTCATGCAATTATTCGATGGTTTTGCTGAATTTGCCGAGATCAATCAGACCGGCATCGCGGCTCTTCTTGAGTCATTCCCTCTGCTCAGAAGACTGCCCGACTTAATTTTGCCTGTGCAAGGTAAAGCCAAAGAGCTTCACAAGAAGGAAAAGGACCTTTACCTGAGTCACTGGCTGAAGGCGAAGCAAGATATTGCAGATGGTACCATAAAGCCGTGTTTCTGCGTGGGATTAGCTGAGGCGCAGGAAAAAGACAAATTTGACGACGCTCAAGCTGCTTACATCTCCGGAACCCTCCTCGAGGCAGGATCAGATACGACATCGAGCACACTTTATGCTTTCGTGCAGGCAATGCTTCTTTACCCCGCGATCCAGCGAAAGGCCCAGGAAGAAATTGACAAAGTGGTAGGCAGTCGCATGCCGAACATGGACGATGAGCAGAGCCTACAGTATATCCGCGCTTGTATGAAAGAGACACTGCGATGGATGCCGACAACTATTTTAGGGGCAGTTCCTCATGCTGTCACCCAGGATGACACGTACAATGGTTATCTCATCCCTAAAGGAGCCGGAGTTCTCAACAACGTGTGGGGAATTCACATGGACCCCGAACGTTACCCAAATCCTCGCCAGTTCAATCCAGAAAGGTATAGCGATGACTTCCAGAGCCTGGCAGATGCGGCAGCGAACCCGGATGCTTCAAAGCGAGACCAGTTCACCTTTGGGGCCGGTCGTCGTATCTGTCCCGGAATTCATGTCGCTGAGAGAAGCTTGTTTCTAGGCATGTCTCGAATATTATGGGCATTTAATATTGAGCCTTGGTCGGACAAGGATGGAAAGCCTATTTTACCAGATCCTGACAAGCTGACACAAGGATTTGTATGCATGCCAGAGGAATTTCCAGCTAGAATTACTCCCAGGTCTGAGGAAAAGAAGGCACAGGTAATTGAGAGTTGGAAGAAGGCTGAGGAAGAGATACTGGACCCTGAAACAAAACAGTGGAAGTAAAGACAATAGGTCTTAATTAAGAATATAATATCTTACGTTTAGGTATAAATTTAGCTTAAGGAATACTGCATTCCTCCTAAATTAGCTATCTACAACTAAGTTAGTATAATGCTGCCTTGATTTAGGATGCGACATAAATTCTACTAGGATTTATTTTTTAAAAATAAAAAATGGCTAAAGGTAAATTATTAGCTTACAGTAAGCTGCCTTAGTATCTAGTTAAGGGATTTATTTTAATCTTATTTAACATAGACTTTATAAGTATATATTTTAAGTATAACTCGTAACTAATAATATAAGATAATAAAAG